>JARHVA010000097.1:4652500-5252500 GCA_037957365.1 Torreya grandis
ATCAATCAAGGTTATTTAACATCAATCTCACTTCTTTGCATCCTCAAACACACCAATGTTTATTTATATACTTCTCTCTCTTTCCTTATAGTCTTATTTTTCTTATTTTTAGTCTTTAAACTTGCTCTTGTACAATTAACTAGATCAACCCTATCAACATAGTTCTATATTCTATATTCTATCTAGAAAGCTAGGTCAACCCTATTGATATAGTTCATTTTAAAACATTTACTTTCATAGTATAGCGGTGACACTATCAACTCTATTTTGTATTCTCTGCATACACTATCGACTACAATGAATCTATACTATGTTTCAAAGTTGGAATTAATCTTTATATTCTAGTAATTAGCTCACACTTTCATTTTTTGTTGCTTGCATGATTAGAATATATCACATAGTCTAATTAGGTGGTTTTCAATATACCATTTAGTTTCATTATTTTCTATTTTATACACACACTACCAAATCACAAAATCTTAAAATGCATTTTAACAATTGTCTACCCAAGGCCTACCTACTTGGATTTCATCACCAAGGGGAAAGCCAACTTGGTTTTTTGACCAATTATAAACACATGATTAATTATATATTTTGTCTAAGAACCTAACACCCTTATCACTATAATGTTTTAAGTGAGGTGGTAGGCCCCAATACCAATATAGTACCATTACCAATATATATCCCTTTTAGCCCAAACATTCTAAAACCATGCTTAGATTATTTTCTAGTTCCTTACTTATAGTTAACTTCCTATTACATCTAAAACTATATTCTAATAATCTAATAACATTCAAGTTGACCACTTAGTTAGCTTTTACTTTCTAATTTGATTGATTTCTCTTTGTTTAATTGTATTTTGTATTACAAAAACTTGCATTAACCAATGTTGGTGTAAGGTTTTGTGTTATGTGCCTCAATTGGATCAACCTCATTAATCTAATTGATTGTGTGTTTGATTTCATTTATTGATTTCATAAGTACTTGAAAAAATATTCTTTTTTCAATACACAGTCATTTGTGTCAACATAGTCTCTTATAGGTTGTATGTTTTTCCTTGCCTACTATACTCAGTCGACCTAATCGACCCTGTACACTTTTTTAGCCTTTATTTGTTGTACTAGGTCAATAAAATCAACTCTGTACTATTTTTATCACTTCTTATCTCCTTATTTTTTTCATCTCTCTTGCCTTGTTTAGTATCTCCTTCATCATGAACTTTTTGTTTGAAGACAACACTGATTTGTATTCAACAGACATGATGAGTCTTACCAACCCTCATAGGGTATCCCATAAGCATAGTAGGGTTCCTTTTCTAGATGAGATTAATGTTCATATAGCCACTCACATAATGAAATATGGTACCCCTCCTCATTCCTATTTTTAGTGTAATCCTCTCTTATCACTACAAGATCAACCCAAATTAGAGTATACCCCTGAAATGCTCTTATTTATCTCTAAATTTCCTCAACATCAAGGAAATGATCTTTTTACCATTTACCATCTCATGATTAGTGGTAAATTTAAAGAGCCTCATTCACCTTCTCCCACATACTTAAATGTATTTATAGGTACTAATTTATTTGATTCTCATCCTCTTCCCTTGATTATGACCCCTTCTCATACCATGACCTCTTCTTCTTTAACTTCTTCTACCTCAATGCCTAGTATCCCCACTAACATGGTAGGTTTTACATCTAGTGGGCCTCTTTGAAGACCCATTACTATTAATCCTTCCAATAATGCATCATTTTCTACCCAAGGTAATCATTCTTCTATCGCTTCCTCTTCTCATCCCTTCACTAGTCCATATTTTGCCACACAAGCAAATTTTGCCACTAGTGCCTCACATTCTAATAGTTCCTCTCAAGATCCTACCATCCCCAATCATGGTACCCAAGATAATAATACCAAATTTAATGTTTCAAATAATGATAATAATTCCAATCAAACCCATCAACCTTTGTTACAAACTCTTAATCAAATGAATACCTTTCAATCTCATAACACAAATTAAATGATGAGAATGCATAATCACCTTCTCCATCTTCAAACTCATCCTCAACCAGCATTTTGGGGCATGAATAATAAAAATTTTCCCAAACCTCCTCTTCAATATTCCCAAGGAAATCTCATCCCTCAACCTCATTTCATCAACAAAACCATTAAGCATATTCAAAATGAGCCTCTAACCACTCAAATTGCTAATATTAATATAGGAGGTATCACCCCTACCATTTCTTATAATAGATCAATTGATCCTAAACTTCATCCAATAACATTTTGGAATATTTATAAGGATTGGGTCAAATTTAACACCTTTACCAATACCAAGATCCTAGCCAAAACCCTTATAGGTGATGTTTTAGATTAGTACAACCAACTTAAAACTCATTCTATTACTAGTTTTGAATATTGAGTAAATGCTCTAGTTCAAAAGTTCCAAACTAATGATCTTCTCGAGAATAATTTGGCCTACTTTATAAATTGTAAATAACTTAAAAATGAAAATTCCCAAGATTTTGTTAAAAGGTGTAACACATTATCTAATAAATGTGAACATAATATGGTCGATGATAACATTTTCCATCTCTTTACCAATGCTCTTTTTCCTAAGTTACAATATTGGGTCTAGACTCTCTCTCTCCACGTACATTAGAGGAGGCCATTAACCAATAAAAACATCAATATTTCCTTATTCATAGATTCAAGCCACCCCAACCTTCTACAAGTCCTTGTATCTTACTTAAGAACAAAAATCATAATGTTATCAATGATGGTGTCATAGCCTCTTATGACATCATTCACACTATTTAAGTTCTTGTTCCTAACCAATATTTAGAACCATCTCCCTCTTCTCAAGCATACACCAATACTCATTTATCTTCACCTAATAACATCAATATTCATAAACCCCTATCCTCAGTTGAATTACTAAAATGTCTACCTAGGCTTCTACCACAATAACTTGATCCCACTCATCCTATGAAATCCTAGTACGATCCTAACAAGTTTTATTGGTTTCACACTAGTTGGGGTCATTCTCATGAGACCTATATGTAGATTCATAATTTATCTATGTATTTTCTTCTTAGTCCTAATTTTGATCATGATTTAATCATTTAAAATGATCAACAAGTCTATGACAGTGCTTTTAAGGCTAATGAAACTAATACTAAATATCAAGCCTTGAATCAAGCTAATGCTCATTTGGCTATCTATAAAGACCCTCTTCCAAATCACCAAAACCACTAAGATAACCAATAAAATCCCAACCCTTCCACCAACAATGTAGAAAGTCTTATCAACCTAACTCCAGAAGAGAATGTGGTTAATATGACTAATATGTGAAGGGTGGTTTCTTTCATTGACCCTCGACCTATCTACACCCCTCTATTATCTTTCACATTTGATGTTATCTAGGATTCTTCTTCAACTCACCTAAATTAGTTAGGGTAAGATGACCTTATAACCTTTGATCAATCCATTCCAATTCCTCATTTGGATAACACTTCCCATTCTATTTCAACCATCCCTCCATCTTATTTACCTAACACTAATGATAATGAAGCTTCTATCAACACTTATTCTATCAATTATCAAAAGTAACCTGAACAAACTTCTTCATCTTCATAACATAATTTTAAAAATTGTTCTAAACCTTCTCCTTCTTATCAAGACAAATTCCAATGTAATTTAGCTCCTCCTTTCGAGGACCTCCTTTAACACTATGCACCTATTTATAACAACCTTTTTATGGGTTATGATGAGTGGGATCCCATCATGGAACTCACTAATCTCCCATATCAAATTCCATTCATTGAGTTTATGAGGACCTATCCATGTCATCAAAACCATCTTATGTAACTCTTATTCAAAATGAACATCCCTTGTCCTCCCCTAGTAGGATGTGAAGCAACCTTATCTAGATCTAAAGATAACATATTACAATAATGTGAAGAGATGTCTATCCATGTTGATGAAATAATGGAAACTTCTCTTTCCTTAAAAGTTCCCATCACTTCCATGATTCTTGATGATATTCTACTTCATGCAGATGATCCTCTTATATTCATTAGTGTTCAAATTGGTAATGTCCAAGTCAAGCATGCATTGATTAATGAGGGTTCTGATAATTGTGCTACCTCTCTCAATTTTATCAAAACCCTTAGATATTATTAATGAAATATCAAATCCACATGAAACACATGTCAATAATATGATCAAAGTAAAATGCCTCCTTTATGTTGTTTGTGGCTTCCCATTACCATCCCACCTATCACCGTTCATGTCAAGGTGATGATATTTAAATTTTCTCTATTTTATAACATCTTGTTTGGTAGTCCATGGACTCACTATATGATAGATATTACTTATTCTACCTTCCAATGCATTAAATTCCCTCATAATGGATCCATCTATAGGATTTAGGGTGATACTAACCCTTGAAATTTTGAACAATTTGAAGATTGTGGTGTCTTCAATATTTCTACTCTTGAACCTTTGCCCAATGTTATATTTTTTGAGTCTTAATGATTCAAATTTCTCATCAATTCCACTTGCGATTATAATGGTCATCTTAAACTAATTGGGAATATTCCTCCTAACCTCTTGGATTCTAATAATGATGATACCAATGAGATCAACCTAAGATTAAAACTTCTGATCTCTCACCTCATCTCATCTCTTAGCTTCCTACTTCTTTGTAGCTTAATTCTCACAAACCACCTTATGATGATATCCCTATTGTCTTGACTAAGACTCAGCATTACATTCATCCCACCTCATCAGATGATAATGTCATCCCTACCTGCATCATTGATCTTCACACACCTAATTATGATTATGGTTATACATTAGATGATCCCTTTTTAGGTGGTTTTGTTCAGGCCCATGATGTTGAGATTATCCATTATCATTCCTCTTTGCTTCAATCTTCTCATGTATCTTCCCATATTCCATCATTTATAGTTCCTAATTTTAGTATTTTTCATCTTTATCATAGGGTAGAGATGGTGTGGACACCTTTAGTTTATGAATAACCATGTAGGAGTATACTTTTGGATCATTCTACAGCTATTCCTTACCACTTTACTAGGTATTCTGACCCCTATAGCTTGCTTATCCCTAAGATGCATGTAACCCTCCTTCAGCATTTTGTAGACCCCATTCTTCACTTAGTATAGCTTGATTTGGAGCCCATTCTTATTCCTGTTATCATCAAGTCTATTCCTACTTTTGATCCCATAACTCCTATCGAGCCTAGTCTCATTCCTTTACCAATACCACATTCCCTTAGTGATGGTTTGCTTCCTATACCTCAAATGGATCTATTTCCCACCAAATGGGCCAATGAGTCTTTTCAACCTCCTTCTATTTCTATTACACCTCCTCCTATGAGTACCTTTACCAAGCCTACTCACAGGCATGTATGTTATTTTCATGACACACATAATCATTCATCCATACATTCTCTCAAGCTAAAAAAAATATTTATACTTTGTGTCCCTCTACTTCTCAATCTTCAGACAAATTCAATCCTCCCTCAAAGGTACTACCTAAGTATGGAGAGGTCTATTGTCTTTGACACCAATGTGGTACCCATCACATCGATTGTTATTGCATCATTCATCAATACCTTATAAATAAACTTATAACTATTCCCACCCCTTCTTTCATTCCTCCCATATGTCATTTTCACAATAAGGTTCCCCCTTTTTCTCCTATGGTTTGACCTCATATGGTTCCATCCCCTCATGTGGTCCCTTTTTCACCTCATGTTTCTCTACCTATGAATCATAAACCTATATACCTTCCCTCACCTATGGATCCTTCTCCACCTATGAGTCCCTTACTTGTGGATCATTCCCCACTGGTGATTCCTACATCTCTCATAGAGTCTGATTTCATGCATTCTTTTAAGCATCCCTTGCCTACTATCCCTCCTCAAGATGATCCATCTAACATTCTTACATTTTCTATTGAGGAGATTAGATGAGAAGTATTTTCCCAATTTTTGTTGAAGACATATGAGACATTAGTTTTTCACCTCCAATTTCTTAAATATATATCAAATATCATGGATAATGTGTGTGGATAAATCTATCAGTATTTATGAACACATTCATGGTGTTCTTTACATTTTTATTTGGATTGGATATGTACTCTAATCTTATCTTTATTTATTTATTATATCATTTGACGTTATGTCAAATTCTTATTTATCTTATATGGTGACTTTACTTTTGCACTTTATATTGCTTATTATGTCACTTATGTTTGCTTATGGATATCTTCTTTATCATTTCCTTCTTTTTCTTCTTGAGTTTCTTTCTTAAAAACTCCCTTGTTTTCTTTCATGGTTATTTACTTTCTTATTTCTATAAACATGGATAATTTTCATTGTGACTTTGTTATTCAAACCTTATTCCATTTAGTCATTCCTTCTATACCATGTGATTAGTTAGCAAATAATTCATCTCATTATACTTTTAATTACCAATCCACTTTGGATCTCCTTTTTTCCCTATATTCCCTTTCACAAACTAAGCATATAGATGGTTTGGAATTGAGATAAAACATTTTTTTAGTGTTAAGCTTAAGTTTTCTAGTTAGTCTTGTATTTGGTCACTTATCATCCTTTAGCCAAAGCCTGCAACTCTCTCTCTCTCTCTCTCTCTCTCTCTCTCTCTCTCTCTCTCTCTCTCTCTCTCTCTCTCTCTCTCTCTCTCTCTCTCTCTCTCTCTCTCTCTCATGATTGGTCATTCTAAGTCCATATGGAGGAGGAATCTTAAAAATACTTAAAATCATTCAAAATCCAATCAATTAATAAAATTCAATAATCTAAAAAGGCAAAAACATTCAAAAAATTTAAAATTTAAATTACACTAAAATATGTGATTCAAATCACATCTCCTTCTTCTAGTCAAAGCACAAACTCCATAGCTGGAATCATGATAGAAATGAGGCCTTTTGGGGTATGGTAGGTCAGTCAATTAGAAAAAGATAATTTAAAAAAATATCTTAGTGCTACCTACTTTCTCACGTAAGTACCCAATCTTTGTAGTAGACCAATGGCTTTATAAGGGGCCCTAAGGAACAGAAAACATGTCATGGGAAGGTAAGTCCATTTTAATTTTCTTATACCAATCTACCTTCATGAGTTTATCTTAGTATCATGATTATTTGTCTACAAATCTTTGTGTCTATAGTGAATAGGTTTCCTTTGTACATTGATGGTCATTACTCACTTAGTGTCTTCTCATATCCTTAGTATGTTTCTTATCTCCTAAGGTCTTCTCATAAGACACCTATGTTATGATTTTTACATTCCTTTTTTCACTCCTTATTTTCCTCATATTTCCCCTTGAGAAATATTATTTTGTTCACTGATCACTCCCCTTGGGAATCCACTTATAAGTTTCATTATAAGACCATGGATAGGACTTGGCCTTCCTCACAAATTACCACAACTTCACATTCCTATTACCAACATCCTTTGTTACTAGATTTTCACATTTATTCCACCTCATTGGTGTTCCCTTTATGAGTTTTAGTGTAAGACCATGGATAGGACCTAGCCTTCCTCATAAAATTTTCTAATAATCCAAGTCAAAATCAAAATTACATGTGTCAAATATGAGATAAGATGTGATCGATTATGAAGTTACATGTCATTGGCATACTTCCAGCTTGATTTAGTATGTTTTATGCTACTTCATTTCTCTTTCATTTTTATCTTCTTATTTTTTGATTGCATGTAATAATCCAACCATTTATTGAATTTTTCATACTTCCCAGATTGAATTAGTGTGATAAATTTAAGACCAAATTTACCAATTTTGTTTCTCTTATACTTCCCAACGTGATTTAGTATGATTGATTGACTTAATTAGTTTTGTTTTTATACTATTTCTCCTTTCACATGATTTACACTTTATAACATTACTTTCATACTTCCCAACATGATTTAGTGTGATTTTACTTTTTTTAATTTGATATCAATCTTTGATTTAAAAACAAACTTTTTACCATCTTGTTTTACCACCCTTTTGCCTCTTTATACTTAGTCATTTTCTTGTTATTACACATTTCCCAATGTGAAATAGTGTGTAGTACATTTTTGATTGATTATATTTTACCAAGTCCTTTTTTAATTATTTATTTTTAACCATGTATGTGTTCTACATAATGCTATAAAAGAAATCACAACTCATATATTTCCCATAGCATATACAAATAGCTAAATAAAAGTGCTAGAAATAAATATATCCAAGCATCAACAACCAACAACCATAATGTAAACACATAAAATCAACATACAAATACCGAATGAGACATTTATATATATCATGATTTTTAATACAATAATACAACCATATGCAAAGCTCTAGCTCTATGGTTGGGCCCCATCCTACCCATTTTGTGGCCTATCCATGATACCCATAGATGTTTTGGTCTGACTCCTCCAAACAAAACACTATAAAGAGGTTATCTAAGATCTCAGTCTTGATATTGCCCCTATAGATGAGCCACCTACACCTATACCTATGCTAACTAATCTAGGGTTTTTAGATGTGTCATTCTCTCTTGATCTTGTACCTATGTCATATGGGATAGGGGTTCTACATGTATTGTTCTCTCTTGGGCTTGTAGCTATCCCATTTATGTCATGGTAGCTAGATGTGTAGCTCTTTCCTTAACCATGGCCTACCATGACCATACCTCTCCTGTACTCACCTCTATTAATGGTTGTATCCCCTCTTTGTACACTTTCAACTACTTCATGACCTCTCTAGCTAATCTAAACCAACTCACCTAAATTAGGGTAGATGGTACCTTGGGATCCTCTAATTTAGTGGGATTGTACATCATTAGTGCCTCATCTAGGATATCATGGAGTGATCCCCTCATTAAGTACTCCCACCTAGTCTTCTCATCCTCTATCACACATGAAAAAACCAAAATAGATAAATATTAGATCATGGATATATCTCAAAATCTATCTTTAGTCTATCTCAAGTAAACTTAAGCAAAATTTAACCATCTTTTATTACCTATCTGTATGTTGACCACTACTATCTTACCATCTGCATGCCTACTGACTACAATCTCCCTACTATTAAATCCTTCAAAAAACTCATTTGTAGGCTATCACCTAAAAATAAATCCTAGAGTCACCACTCATACCCATCTCAGACTATGCCTGAGTGGTCTCTAAATAGCCCAACTCTAACCTTGCCCATCTAATGGATCATCTAAGATGTCTAATTTCTTTTCTCTCTCCTAATATTACTACCTTTATCAATGTCATATTTGTTAGGTTGTGGAGCTAAATGCTTCACCAGGATGTGAACAGGAGAAGTTACAGAGCTTACAGAGGTTGCAGAGAGTTGCAAAACCAGTTGCAGGGCAACCAGCGTCAGCCTGATCAACCGACGTCAGTCTGATAGCAGCGAAGAACCAACCGGCGTCGGTTACCAGTCGGCCGACATCGGTCATGGAGGAGCCAGCGTTGGCAGCCTGTACTTAAACATGCAGTTTGCATGTTGATCCCAGAGAGTCTATTTTTGGACTATTTGTTTGCATGTCAAAGGTTAGTCTTAGTCTTGAGTTGCGCATCTAATTATTGTAATTAAGATAGTCTAATTATTGTAAGCATGAGATCTATATATGGACTCATGGGTTGTATTGTAAACTTGTAGCTAGAGAGTAAGAGAGCAATATTATAAGCTCCTTCTATGTGTGAGGTGAGCAATGGTGTGTTCCTCCTAGTGCCATAGTACCAAGAGTGGGTGCTGGTTTGGAGAATCAGAAGGGTTATTCATATTTGTATGATCTTAGTCAGCAGGTTAGCATGGATTCTTTTGGAGATCTACAATGGTGAGTAAGGTCTAGTGATTTGCAAGTAGCAGCAGAGAGCAGGAGATCTACTTGGAGTATGGTTGTGTACTTGGTGTAGTGGTAGTGTGTTACTGATTGGTTGGAGAGGTGAACATCAATTCTGTATTGGAGTTGATTGTTGGGACTAAGAGAGAGAGGGAAGAAGGTCTTTAAGTGTGGCGAGCCTTTGAGGTGGAAGAAGAAGTGGCATCTTCTTTATTGTATATTCTTCTGAGTGATTATTAATACAATTGTGTATTGTCTCTCATATTCCTGTGTTGTTTCATATTTCTAGTTACTTATTGATTCTGGTTAAATTCTGTGTTTAGTTGCTAATACAAGAAGTAATCATATATGCTCTATTGGTGGAGCAAGATCCTGACAAGTGGTATCAGAGCATGTTTATTTGTTCTAGGTTCCTGATAATTGGTATCAGAGCCTTGGTTGTAGGTTCAAGAGCTGATACCATCAATTGGTATCAGAGCTTTTGGTTGGGTTGACTAACAGGTGGTTCAAATCTGGTAGTGTTTTTGATTATAGGTCACTCTCAGGGGTTTCAGATTGAGTGGGAGTATAGCAATGGCAGAAGAAAGTAAGCTACGAATGGAGAAATTGAATAACATGAATGGTCTGATTGATGGAAAGAAAGAGTAGGTAAAAGGAGATTGTTGGTTGGTAGAAGATCGGCGTGTAGAAGCAGATGTTACAAGGGTCATTGCATAGGTTGCTCTGGATAAAGTAGAATCTTTGTTTACAAATTCTTTTGCCTCTTTCCATGCAGCCCGAAATAGAGCATCTTTTCATGGGTATGTCTTTGGAGACTTTGGAGAGATTTATTTAGGGGTTGGAGAGCCTTGTTAGATTATTGACGAAGGGGAAGTGAAGCTGAAATTGTAGACAGATGACACATAGTGGTTGAAGGAAGTCATGCAGGTACCAGTCTTGGAGATGAGTCTAATTTCTTCAAGAAATTTAGGTGATGGGAGATGCACTGTAACTCTCACAATGGATGCACTTGAATTAGATGGTGGTAAGAAAGTAGGTATCCTTTATCTATCTACTTATATTACTGATTCACCTTTTGTTACAGAGATGTGGCTTTGTAGGCTTGGTCACATATGTAGGAGGGGAATGCATGTTCTTAAGTGAAAGACAGATGTTTTTGACAAGCTAAAGAATTGGAAAGCCTTGGTGTTCATGGAGGAGATGATGGATAGAGATCAGCAGAGTGGACTAAATTATTCTGAGCAGGGCTATGCTGATTTGAATAAGGTCTTGATTCATGGAGAGCTCGTGGGTAAAAAGTTATCACTCACAGGCAAACATAGGTACTGGCATTGATCAGACAGTAATCGACGTTGGCAAAAGGAAGATCGATGTCAGTCATGAAGGAATCGACATCGGCTGGAGGGATACCGGCGTCAGCCAGGGAAATGACATCGGCAGTTAGGGTCAATGCAGGGAACCAACATCGGTCAAGAGTAGACTGGGAGATGGCCGAGATCGGTCACTGGAATGGATATTGGGTAGACAGCAAGCTATCAATAGGTCTCAAACGCTCATATCAAGGTCAAAAAGGGTAAGTGAACCTCATATTCATTGTTCACCTTCTTTATATTGCTTATTGATGGTCAAGAACTAGGAAGATGTGAAGAGGCAATGCAGGGAGAATCTAGAAATAGTGGGAGCTTGGCATGGATGAGGAGTGAGTCCTTAGAGAAGAACCAAATAGGTATTTATTGGTAGAGTTGTCAGCTAGAAGTAAGCACTGAGAGACAGAATGGATTCCCAAGTTAAAGAAGAGAGTTGATGGACACGTGAGACGGAAGGCCAAGGTATATGGTCTTAAGGAAGCTGTAGGATAGTGGTACAGGTTTGATAGGTGGATGACTAAGCATGGCTTTAGTCAATGTCAGTGTAACTATTGCATTTATCTTACCAGGTGGATGATGGTCGTAACATTATCTTGTTATTGTATGTGGAGGATGAGCTTGGAGTAGGTTTGTACATACAGGGTTTTGTTGAGCTAAGGGTAAGGTTAGTTCAGAGGTGTGTCATGAAGAATTTGGAGCAGTGAAATTATTTGGCATAAGAGACATGGAGATTTTATCTCTAGTGGGAGCTGATGTGAAGATGGTGTTGGCAGGGTTCATGATGCAGGATGCAAAATCAGAAAGCACACCAAGGGCTAGACAGTTTAAGCTTAGCTTAGAATAGGGTTCAAAATCACATGAGGTCTAGTGTAGACCTGAGTTTTCCCAAGCAGTGGGAGTTGTCAAAAAGTATGGAGCCAATTCAGGGAAGGAGTACTAGAGGGCAGTTCAGTGGGACTAGCAGTAGGTTAACATGTTATGCAGGGTCAAGGTCTTCACTACATGGATATGTAGGTTCAGATATGGTAGGTTACTTGGATGACAGGTGTAACATCATGGGATGTGTGGTGGTTAGTCTTTAGGATTGATCTTGAAGAGGAATACAAGCTAGGGAATAATTTAGACAGTGTACAAGGACAGGTACAGGTGCAGCTATTTATCTCCAAGTGGGAGATTGTTAGGTTTTGGAGCTAAAAGCTTCACCAAGATGTGAATAGGAGAAGTTACGGAACTTGTGGAGGTTGCAGAGAGTTGCAGAGTAACCGGCGTTGATCTGATCAACCGACGTCGGTCTGATAGCAGTGAAGAACCAACCAACGTCGATTACTAGTCGGCCAACATCGGTCATGGAGGAGTCGGCGTCGGCACCCTGTACGTGAACATGCAGTTTGCATGTTGATCCTGGAGAGTCTATTTTTGGATTGTTTGTTTACATGTCAAAGGCTAGTCTTATTCTTGAGTTGCGCATCTAATTATTGTAATTAAGATAGTCTAATTATTGTAAGCATGAGATCTATATATGGACTCATGGGTTGTATTGTAAACTTGTAGCTAGAGAGTAAGAGAGCAACATTATAAGCTCCTTCTATGTGTGAGGTGAGCAATGGTGTGTTCCTCCTAGTGCCATAGTACCAAGAGTGGGTGTTGGTTTGGAGAATTAGAAGGGTTCTTCATATTTGTATGATCTTAGTCAGCAGGTTAGCATGGCTTCTTTTGGAGATCTACAATGGTGAGTAAGGTCTAGTGATTTGCAGGTAGCAGCAGAGAGCAGGAGATCTACTTGGAGTATGGTTGTGTACTTGGTGTACTGGCAGTGTGTTACTGACTGGTTGGAGAGGTGAACATCAATTTTGTATTGGAGTTAATTGTTGGGATCGAGAGAGAGATGGAAGAAGGTCTTGAGGTGTGGCGAGCCTTTGAGGTGGAAGAAGTGGCATCTTCTTTATTATATATTCTTCTGAGTGATTATTAATACAATTGTGTATTGTCTCTCATATTCCTGTGTTGTTTCATATTTTTAGTTACTTATTGATTCTGGTTAAATTCCATGTTTAGTTGATAATACAAGAAGTAATCATATGTGCTTTATTGGTGGAGCAAGATCCTGACAAGTGGTATCAGAGCATGTTTATTTGTTCTAGGTTCCTAACAATATTCATGATGGTCATTGCTTATCCTAATATGAAGCTATTGGTGGTACCCCTAGTACTCCTACCTTCACATCCATCTCATCTTGCTCTTCTACCTATCATGCTCAACTAATCCATGGTCTCTCATGATGTGTTCTAAGAACTAGCCTAACAACTGGTGACCCTAGTCCTCCTCTCCCCCACATCTCTCTCACATGATGGGACCAAAATGTGGACACCACTATTATTACTATTAGGTGAGGTAATCCCATCTGTTCTAGTATACATGCTACTAGATATGGCTTTATCTACCAAGTATAGTTCCCTATCACCTCTATCCATTCCAAAGTTATTTTCATTATTTCCCAATTAATCCATATCATAGTGTTGTGACTATATGGCTGCCATATAATATCCACTCATCTCACCATGTATAACACTATCATGTGGGGCATGACCCATGCTACTTGTGCATATCTCCATCTCTGAACCCAAGGTAATTTATCATTGATCATATGGGGCAACCCATCTAGCCGATACATGGGAAACCTCTCATATAATGTATATTTATGTTGTCAATAATATAATTGGTCCAACTAACTTCTACCCTCTGGACTACACTCCATACATGTCATATATGAGTTGTACCTAGATGATAGATCCCAAGTCATATAACACCCTCTATTATAATATCGTTTGGTTCAAGGCTATCAAAAATAGTGATACTTTACCATCTAACTTGTGGTACATCATCCATGTTATCACAAGTCCTATCATATCCTTCTAGATATCTAGAATCTACAACATATATACATCAAACATGCTCACTCTCAATCCAGGGTATATCATCTCTAAGCCTATCACCCATATATCTAGGGATCTCCTCTCCTCATCACTATCTGGTACTCTCTTAACCCTAGGTGTACCTACTATGTGGATGCAAAATATGTATTAGATCCTCCATGCCATTTATAGTTAAAATACATTATTTTAAAATTTTAAACAAAACAAGCCTAATTTGCTTTAATTTATTCATTTTTAATTAATTTGACCTATTTTTAGCGTACTTAGCCCTTTTAGCTCTCAGTCGATCATTCTGGGTCATTCTAGCACTCTTTTATCCTTTTACACCTATTTTTGTACTATTTTGGTCCCTTGGTCACACATTAGTTTGACTAAAATTTCCCTATTCTAACCTAGTTGACTTTACAAACTAAGTCAACCCCTCTATCTTTCCCATCTTAGTGTTAAGTTGTCATAGTGACTTTTTATACTAGGTCGACAATAATTTACTAGGTCAACAATCTAGAAAACAAACTACATCAGCACATACATAATAGGTCGTTAGTATGGATTTTACTAATTTTAAGCTTTCTAGGTTAACTGGGTCAACTTAGTTGTTTTTCCCTATCAACCCCTTACATTTTGTGAAATAAATGTCTTCTGGCAGTTATTTCTCCAAACCCTTCAAACCCATTTCCATAAATGGTTTTTCCTACCCTTAGAATCTAATTTGGGTTTATTCTAATGACTATAAATGTGTTAAATTATGAATATCTAAAATACATTTAAAATCATTAAGATATTAAAAAACTAGCTTGAGATTCTTAATTGTATAACTCTAATGCACCCGTTGTTGCCACAAGGGGTCCCTCTCATCTAGCTTATCATCTTCTTGCCATCTTAGCTCATTTGGTATTTTAAGCTCTTTTTCTCTCCTTCACAAGTCAAAAATCCCAAATGATTTCCCTTTGACCTTATTTAAACTTTTCAAAAATCTAAAAACTTTCAAATCTTTTCTGTCAAATTCCTTGTTTTGCCTCTATCTTTGTTTCTAATAATCCATTTTTTTAACCATAAAAGGTTATAGAATCATGATGATGTATAGAATATTTTCCACTATTATATACTTATCTTCTAAAAAAATGATTTTTGGCTATTTTTTGCACTAAGTTCTATAGGTTCACCTAATGTGTTTCATATTGGACACCTTCACTTTTCTTACAGTCTACTTCTTTATCTATATCACTAAGGTAAGTAAATGTATGTGTTTTTTAATTATATCCTTTCATTTATCTTATTTATTTCTTATTTCATTTTACTTATCATCAGTGTTATGTGTTATCATGTTCCATTTCTCGAAGAACCATCCCATGTTGTATTCACATGACATGTGATGAGCTTCAAGTGGGGCATATGTATACACATAATATTTTCAAATTTTATCACTTAATAAAACTTTATATATTGTAATAATCCATTTAGTCTCAATCTCTTTGAGTGTATGCCTTAAGGGGTGCATTGGGAAAGGGGTGGGTAGATCATTGGTGCTTTACAGGATTATTATCCCTTTTGCCACTTGTTATCTACACACTTGTCTCATAAAAACATTATTCTTAAGTTTGTTCTTCTATATTGTACCCTCTATAGTTATTTCCCACATTTTATTCTCATTTTCCTCACCTTAATCCCCTTTTGTCATTCTACTATACTAGGTTGACAGGTCAACCCTATACAATTTTGGGTAATTTTCACTTAAGAACTTGTTTGGCCTTTGGCCCACCTAACTCATGACTTAGTGAATAATTGTCTAAAATTGTGCTAGTTTTATTGGGTCAACCCTATTGGCTAGGATTTTTAGAAGGGTTTAAGGTCAAATCTGCCTATATATAAGTTCATTTTACCATTATTTAGAGAAGAGAAGAAGAAGTAAGATATATTATACATTTGTTTATCCACCATTCTATTTGAGGAGCAAGATTAGGGTTTTATACTTTCTTTGAAGATATGGATCTTGTCTTATGGATAAGTCTTTTAGATGCATTTATAGGTTGTGTAACCTACGAGTTGATTTATCCTTGACATCCTTACATACCATAGTAACCTCTTGAGAATCACCTTGGCCAAGGGAGAGATTGAGGCTTGGCAAGTTCATCTTCAAAGGTAAGTATTCCTAAATTTGTTTCTCCTTTATAAGAGTAGATATATATGCATTTGTACTTCTCTTCCATACATTAGGATTTTGTATACATTGACATGAGTATATGTCTTCTATGCATGTTTAATTTTATTATTTTTAACCCCCACTTTGTGCCACAAGCTTTGGTGAGCACTAGATTAGATTTACTTTACTTGTTATTAGTTTAGTGAGATATCAAAACACAAGAATCCCTTAGGGTTATTGCATGATTATGCTTAACTGGAGGTTTTGTAACCCTCCCTAGTATAATGTATTGGTAAGAGATCCCCTAATTGGGTCTAGAAGATCCCCATACTAGTTATGTTCTCGCTTAATAAATGTGTCCCCAATCAGAAGTGTATGGTATGATTTATCTTCTTTGAGTTAAGCTTGATTTATAGACATGATGATTTTCTGATTACATACACTTGATAACTATTAACTCTACTAGAGTTACATTTAACTCACCTAGATTTAGTTTGAACCCATTTTATTGAGTTCAACATGCCCCATTTTCCTAAAATGGGGACCCCATGAAATCTTGGGTCATTTATCCTAGGCCATACCTTGTTATTTTATCCAGGTGATAGGAAACCCTTTGTATATTGTAAAATCTTAAAAATCATGATGCTCCATGACTTATATTAACAAGTACCTTCCAAATAATGTTTCATTAAAATTTAACTTCATTAATTTTATAATGATCTAAATTTTTTTGAGAATTGATTTTCCACGGGGTAATAATTTGGAGGCCAAGGTATGATCCATAAAACATGATCAAAGTCATTTAATTAAGGCTTCTGAACTATAGTTTTGCTTAAGCTATGTCAAATTTACATTTAATACTAGGATGTACCTTGATTTTAGGCTATAAAAGAGGTTCTAAGTTAGATTTTGTAATTAAAATTTATGAATTTGGACTTACCCCCTTTTTTATTTTTATCATGTGAATCACTAACTTTCACATCTTTTTCCTTCATGCAAGATCCTGACACTATCTCAGCCTCAATTGACATACGACAACATCGCATGCATGATTCACTTGGTTATACAAATTTTTACACTTAGTTGCATACATTTTAGTCTTAATAAAATGGTCACACCCTAATGACCCAACTAGAGTGTGCCACTTGGCACTAATTTATAGTATTTTTAGTTTAAGGAGAAATCAAAAAGGGTTGAGACCCCAATAACTCCATAACAACATGCCCCTTGGTATCTAGTCACAATTTCTCAAGGATACTATTATTATCTCAAGTTTCATGACCAAGTGACCCAATTAAATTTGTACTTGTCATGTAATCATTACATCCAAGCCTATGAAAGAGGACAACCCCATTAGAGCATGCCAATTGGTACCTAGTTACAGCCTTCCAAGAACTTGATTGATTTCAAAAGTCTAACAAAAGAGCAATCTAAACACATCATGACAATTGGCACATAGTCATGTCCTTGATGCCCCTGAGACTAAGGTGTAAATTTTAATTCTAAAAACACTATGAATGCATGATGAGGTGACACCTGTCACTCGATCACCTAATCTTGAATAGCTAGACACTGTATAGAATCTACATGGTAAGAAACTCCAATGGATTTGTGACACATGGACCCCTTACCACACAATGATATCATTATCAAAAGAAGCTATGAGACCAAAAAAAGGAGATCTAATGAAAAGGTGACATATGGCAAGGTTTCACAATGGAAGGGTCTATCAAGATTCTCATATAATATAGCCACGTGATACCACAAGGCAACAAGATCCTACCACTTGGAAAACTAGCATGGGTCCCAAGACTGCATCAGCACAAAATAAAAGTAGTCAACCCATGAAATAACAAAAATAATCATGAGCCACTTCAAAGATTCTATGTGGTAAAATATCACACCACCCACCTAGATATCCCAATATCCAAAATAAAAGGCTAGAATGCACAAAATAATGTCAAGTGATAAACATATGTCAATTATGACACCTAAAAGACACATAATTATCTAAGAAGTGCTAGTTATTGGTAATTAAATTTTGATATGGCTTATTTTATTGATTATAGATCCAAGTCACCTCCAAGAAAAGTCAAGCCTATGATGAGAGGCCATGTGGACAAACCAAGAGCAGTGATTAGCCAATTCCCAAAAGTGAATTTTTGAAGCTATTGGAACAAAATCAAAGATCCACCTAGGCTTTATGTCAAATCAAATGAAATATACTTTTCATTTATAGCATGTATCTTATAATTCAAAATTATGGAAACTTTAGAGTTTAAATCTCAATGTCTCAAAGCTTAGCATTCACCATTGTTATTTGTTGAAAACTCCAAAGTGTTCTATATTATTTGTTAAAAAAATGAATTCATTTAACATCTAGACAATTTGTGAGCTCATCAATCAAAATTATATAATCCATATCTAAAGCAAGAGCATCTGGAGCTACCAAATCTAAACAGATTATGTTTTCATATTCATAAAGGAAAAACACAGTCTTCTAAGATAGTAGTTTTAATACAATTACATTAGCTATATATGATAAACACTACAATTACTTATTATACCATGTAGAGAAGATGGTAGACTAGGAAAGTGATGATGAGGAAGCCCCCAGTGTTGCAGAGGAAAGGTTTGACATCTTAGTACTTAAGTCTATAAGATTACACAAAGTTGCATCCAATCTAAAGGTACTCCCTTGTGTGGACTTGGTCCACCAAATTTTTGTTCACTCCAAGTGTGTGGATGACATGATCAAATCTATCAACTTGGAAAATGATATCACTTATATAGTTTGATTGGCCTTTCAATCTTATTATGACTTTCCCAAGCCTAAAATTGTTTATAATTAGGAGATTATGACCCAATGGCTTGATTCAAAATATCAAGGAACTCTTGAGAAGCTAGGTAGAGAACCCATGGAGGTTCATTTATAATTATAAAATAAATTAGATCCTCATCACATAATTTAGAAAGGGGTGAGAATGGGGATGGCCATGATGAATAAGTTACATGAAGTAGAAGACACTAGCCATGTAGATGAGAAGTGGGTTCTACTATTGTCTATGATTATAGACGACTTCATGACTCCCCCCTTAGGGAGATCATCTCCTATAATTTGTCTACCCAAATAAATAAGATCATGTCCAACCAAGGAAATATTTTTTATATGATGTCCTACGTAGTTGACACCATATGTGCTACTCTTAAATTCCCTTAGTTTACCAATTAGGACCCAAACATGAGATGGACCATCCCCATGTCTTCACAAAGGTTAGAATTTATAAATACAAGCATGATATGTAGGTTGTTACTAAGTAGTTAGACCTGATTATATACTAATCCATTCATGAAAGAACCATGCCCAAGCTATTAGTAGAGATTAGGGTAACCCTTAAGACATTGGAAGACTACTACTATTACCCTGATTGCACTATAATTAGATTAGTGGGAATAAAGATAGCCTTATTTAGATTTCCCACCATAGTGCTAGAAAAATTGTCTGAGTAAGAGATTACCTTTTATATATATCCTAAATTGGTCAAGAAACCACACATATCATGTCTTTTCATAGTCCTTTTCATAAGAGACTCTGAATAGAGAATATGAGCCTTGTTCACATTAGCCATGTCTTTTATTTTACTTATCTTGGTCTTGTTTCATGATTGAGTCAATTTTTTCTCATTATCAGTCATTTGTAGCCTTCTAGACAGTCACTCCAGCTTAGCTAGACTCTATTTTCTAGGATAATTCTATCCCTCTAGGTCTCAAGCCTATAAGACAGGACTATTGGGATTGTACTATAGCACTGGACCCTAGGGTGTCCCAGTTTAGGTATTCCTACCCTTTTGCATTTTGAGTCCCAATGGTCATTTCTCTTCATTTAAGAGGTCATAAACCCTTCTTATCCCCTCCCTTATGTTTTTTTTGTCTTTTAAACATTGCCTAATGTGAATAAATCTCCCAAATTCAAAATAAAGAGTCTCCTATATAAAGGACTTCACAAGGCATTTTATATCTATCACTTACTACTTTGGCATAATACATAATTAAAAATTAGTCAATAGTATTGATCCAAAGTTCAGTTCAGAAAAAAGTTTCCAAGTCATGATGAAACCAATTTCACAGGGTAGAGCTCATTAAGAGATTTTTGATTCTTTTTATAGTTTGTAAAATGGACACTGTATGCAAAAGATATGGTCTATTGAAGTTTTCTTGCAATAGGGAAAAATGTGGTGTCACAAGATGACGTAGCACAATGTGGACATGCCAAGTGGACCAATCAGGTGGCGACACATGGCAGTCAATGGGAGTCTATAGAAAATTAAAAAAATCTCATTATATTTATAGTCCATAGAAAAGTGCATTGGAGTTCATAGATTTGTGTAAAGTCTGTAGAAAATTTCATTGCATTGCATAGTCCGTATATTTTTGCAAGTCCATAGAAATTTTAAAATTGCAAGTCCATAGCAATTGTAAATTTTTTTGTAATGCCCTGACCACATGGGAGAAACAAACCAACCTACCATGTCACATGCTATGAGAAATGGGATAATGGATCACATTCTATGAATGCTGAGTCAATCTGTTCACATAGCTCGTGATAAGCCTTGCCACATATGTTGAGATTAAAGGCAGCCGAGTTTAGTTCAAAGGACCGAGCCAAATCCATGTAATTTGGCATTTATGCTAAGTCCAAGGACTGGATAGGCTTGAGGATACCTAAGATGGGTAAGACCCAAGCAAAAGATGCAACAACGTGACCGAAGCCACGCCTAAAGCCTTGGAGATAAGGCTTAAAAAATACTTGATGCCGTTTAAGTTTGCCCAATGTGGGACTAAACAGCTACGCATAATCTCTATGCCAAAGCCAATGGGTTTGGAACCCATGACCTATCCATCAAAAGAGATAAGGGCTGACCACTTGAGCTATGTGTGGAAACATGTCTATAAAGGCACAACATTATAGTTAAATGTGGGGAATTATTGACTATGTTTTGTAACAGAATAGACCCATTTGTTGTATTTCCTCATTTTGGAGCCCTTAGAGGCCGAACCAGAGCTCATATTAAACTATAAATTTGTTTATAATTCTGATACACTCTATGTAGTATATTAATTTGCCCATTTTGGAGAGCTGGTGATGCCATTTTGAGCTACATAAGTTGCATATTTTGATTTTGAGAAGCCTCTACATGTGATTTAGGAAGGTGAAAGACGTGTTGAGTCAGCCAAGGTATTTCAAAGGTCTGAAACACTATTTTATAGAGATAAATGATCTATTGTTGATTTTAAGTATATTTTAACTTGAAAATTTGAGCAACATTAATGGATTGGTTCGATAAGCACCTGGGGACATAGGAATTTCGAACCCTGTAAACAATTTCTATGTTTTTATCTTTGATTTCAATTTTGCATTTTAGTTTCATTTAATTTTTAGATTATAATTCATATTTTAATCAAGAATGAAAAAATTAATCATTTGATCATTTATAAGAAATTGGATAAAATCAAGAATTTGAAAAATCTGACAGTTTCAAAGGATAAATGATGTGAACTTTCAATTCATCTGTATTTCAATTTTGAAACATGATTCTTGGATCAGATTTTAATCAATTTCTAAATACTCCAACATTATAAATTTGAGAATTTTTTTGCTCCCAATTTAGTTAAATTTTTGGAATTGAGAATTTTAAAAGATCCATTTGAATGTTTTATAAAAGTAGTGAAGTTCCTACTAGTGTTTACAGATCAAGTATATCTCAGCATTCTGCATCACACATAGATTTTTCATGTTTGACCAATAAGGACTAAGGAAAAAGTTTATTCTTTCATCTACCATGTGCATTGATTATGCATGTTCCCTAAGGGAGAACTACACTTGATTTGAGACCCTATATTGAGGGTTAATGTAGGTAGTGATCAAGATAGTAAGGGTTTTAGATCATGCAATCATACTTCCCCTAGCCCATTTTTCTCCCTTTTAATTTTAATGTGTTATTTGTTTTGTTTGTGTAGATAAACCTAGGGTTTTAAGATTAAAATATCTCTACAGCAAGCTCCATTGACATTCAACTTCCAAAATTTCATAGGCAGGCTCATATAAGAATAGGGCAAAGAACCCATAAAAATTAGGTCTCTATAAGCAGTTTTGACAACAACAATAGAAGAGGACAATAGTGCCAGACCCCAAGGTGTTTTTTTTTTGGAGGTCATATCCTTTCATTGAATGAAAACTAGATCTAGATTTATGACATCTTCCCAGTCCTACATAATAATTTTTAGCCTTTGAAATAATCATCTTAGTGCTTCTTTTCTCTATGTAATTAATTTAATCAAATTAATATAAATTTGTATTTTACTATGTTTGATTATATTTTATCTCTTAATCCATACCTTTTATTATTTAGGAACTAGACCTTAGTTTCCCAAAAAATAATAAAACATTTGGTGAACTTGACTTACTTCGAACAAATTTAAAACCCTAGGTACCTTAGGGTTTTTCCTTCATATTTTTGTGCAAAAATTCAATTTCAAATTTTTGATTTTTGTATAAATTTGTGTGCATTTATTTTATTCAAACTTATTTTAGAATTTAAATTATTACAATAATTTTCAAAATTCTAAAACCTCAACCCAAAACCCTATATTTCCAAACTAGGTCCTCACACCCTAAGCCTTCCTTACAATTTTTAGATAATTTTTTTTTTATTTTTATAAATAGTTTGGAGTGCCAAAAATATTTTCAAAATCTCTATATTAGTAGTTATTTGTGCAAAAAATCAATTTAAAATTTATTATTTTTGTATAAATTTTTTTACATTTATCTTATTCAAATTTATTTTAGAATTTAAATTATTATAATAATTTTTAAAAATTCTAAAACCCCAACCCAAAACCCTAGATTTCCAAACTAGGTCCTCAAACCCCAAGCCTTCCTTACAATTTTTAGATAAAAATTTTGATATTTTTGAAAATTGTTTGGAGTGTCAAAAATATTTTCAAAATCCCTATGTTAGTAGTTATTCTTGAATTTATTTTATTAATAGCACTTTTTCATATTCTTTTTGGTGAAAGAAATAAAATCGCCACTAAGGCACTTCTTCCCTCTCATCCCATAGATCAATTTTTAAATTTTTCTCATAATTATGACAATGAATGGACAAATTTAGAAAATTGCACATTGGCTAAAAATATGGAAAATGATTTCATTTATAATGAAGACAATTACGATTGTTCCAGTGAGTAATATGATGATACATGTGAAATTGATAGTGAATAAAAAGTAGATGCATATTCTTTTCTTAAACCTCTCCCTTTTCTTCCCTTTTCTAAATAAAATAATTTTGATAAATGGGAAAGGTACTTTTCACCTCATTCCCCTAGGCACAATGCACCAAATGAACAAAATAGTCATGCATTTCCAAGTGAACCTCTCATTGGTGATAAATTGCTTCTATTTGAACCTAATCTCTCTCTCTCTCTCTTTTGCTACTTCTATGTTTAAATTACAACAATATAAACACAATAGAATCAAATTTCCAATGCATAGTTCAAATGATACATCTCATGTTATTAACTTTACTTTGTCATATCAAACAAAGGCAAAAGAATTTTTAAATTATAACTCTCTTACTCTTACTTCTCACATTGTAAAGTAAAATAATGCATGTACTCCATTCAAGGATAACATAGATGCACATAGTATTCCAATTTCACAAGAAAATTTATTGCATATTTGAAAATAATTAACTTCTTCTCTTACCCCTCTCCCTAGTATTGATGGAATTGATAATTAATATGATAGTGAACATGCAAATGAATATGAAAATGAGAATGAATATGAATAAAACTTTGATTATGATAATGCATGGAATAACGATGACTATTATGCACATAGTGAAGAAGAAAATACATCTCATGCTTATAACTCTTCTCTCACTCCTCTCAAACATAATGCACTAAAAAATTTCTACTTCTATGCATGATTCTATTTCAAATGATTCACATGTTAATGATAACATCACATCCTCTACTCAATTATAATATGATTCACTAAATAATAAAGATACCAATGAATGTCCCAATACACCCCCTACTACAATATCACCTATTTCTCACTCTTTACCCAAAGAGAATGGTATCCCACATCCCTCTACCAAGGTCCAATTTACCATTCCTCCAAAGGTTCAAGTGAGCACACCCCCTCTCTATGATCTAATTGCTAAATGTAGCAATCCCATGGTTAAAATAAATGATCAAATTCAATGATTACATGGACCTCTTCAAGATACTAATATACCATCCCAAGAGATTATTTATTTGATGCATGTAGTTGGTGAATTACAACACCAATTACATCTCCTTATCTTTGAAAACAAGGCTTATAAGTCTTGGATGGATACCAATGACTTACATGGTAACCCTCTTCTGAAGACATTTTTAAAAGCTTCATTGCCTAAGCATTTCTAGATACCATCATTGCTTCACTTTAATTGAATTTCAGATCTATTTGTACACCTTCAAGCCTTTTGGAAGGCTTTGTCATCTCATGCAAGTCCTTTGATTCTACTCAAATTATTCCAGTAGACACGAGTGGGTAATACACATAATTGGTTCTTTCATCTACTCCATGTTAGTTCCTTGCATATATATGATGACCTAGAATAGAAATTTCTTAGATATTACACAGAAAACATGGGCCCTCATGTTACATATGAGAAACTTGCCACATTACATCAGAATACTTTAGAGCTAGTTAGTGATTATATCTTACAATCCAAAATGCACATGTTAAGATTGATCTATAAACTAGAAAATTTAGAGATTCAGCATATCTTTATTAAGGGAATTTTCTAACCCCTCATAGAACATATATTATATCAAATAGAGTCTTCTTTTAGACAATTAATTTATATAGTTCTAGCCTTGGAAAATAATTGGGATGATTGAGTCAGATTCAGTGGATTAGCTTACTCTAGATTTCATAGCATTACCTCCATCTACAGTTCCTACCAGTCAGCATCCACCATGTCCAAAAAAAGATAGGAGACCAAAACTAGCAAAGTAACCAATTAAGAACAAAGAATTAGTTTCTAGAGCACCACCTATAGTATGCACTATAGAGAATAATAGTAAGGCACCACTATAGTTTGATTTATATTGGGATATCCCATATGTCATATAATCATCACTACTAGATAGGAAGTTAATCACATTACCTTCTACTCATCAATGAGATCCACATCTCTTACATAGACAACCACAACAGTCATTTTGTAACTATCATCATATCTATGGACATAGAGATAATGATTATTATGGACTCAGGGATTGCATTAATAGATGTTTTGATAATGGCATCATATCATTCACATAGGGGGCACTAAGATCTCCTCCATCATGGAACCATAGACCTCATTCATCCATGACTGAGTCATCCCAAGACATTCCTTCACAAGAATCAGTAGTCACTTATCATTAGAGTAATGTAGTTTCTAGGATATATCCTCATAGGAGATCTCTTATCCCACCTACTCAAAAGGTTTAGAGACCAATACAATGAGAGTAGCCTACATATAGTAGTATAGTTCAAGGAATACATAGTGCAGTCCCATATACATATCTAGCACAATCACATGCACCATAATACAGTATTGTTCTAGACAAATATTCACTATAGCTAAGTTTTTTGAGTCTTGTCTCACATAACAACCCACTACGATTAAGATTATATGAACCCACATCATAGAGTAACACTATAGATAGATATTAAATATGGCTAAGTTTTTAGGGAACTATATCATGTAGAAACCCACTACAATTAATATTAGATTATCCCCCATCATAAGTTATAGTTCCATCTCAATCAATTGCTTAGTCATATGCATCATAGCAGAGGCCATAGGGTGTTATTTCATGTAACAATCCACTTTGATTTAGGATAGATGAGCCTTCTTCACAACACATAGTTTTAGTTGCACATCCATTGAGGTTACATCTTGTAAAGTCTCCACATATAACTACAGTTAGTGCACCATAGATAACATCAAATACAGGGCATGTTCCTACATAGCATGAGTAGTATGGGCACTTATTCAGTTGGCCATCAAGGTTCAGAAAATGATACAACACATATTCATATTGGTATCAATTTATAGCTTTACTTAGTGGGTTATAATGGATCTAAAAGGACATCCTTTGTATTCTTGATCCACCTACTCAAATGGATTAGACACATAGTCCAAACATCGATTAACATATGCTTGATCAATTCATAACCTCACTTAGTGGGTGATGATGGAGCCAAAGGGATAGCCTTTGTATTATTGAGCCACTCTCAGGGAATTAAGCACAAAATTGATACACACAAAGTGTTATCTTACATCCCCTTATACTAACAACCAACATTCCTAGTTCTAAATAACCATCCCTAGTCAAACTAGATTATCAAAATCCCAATGTTACCAAATCTTATTTTACCAATATTAAACCAACTCACTTTATCAAATCAATTTACAAATTACAAAACAAAAAAATTTTACTCACACATGATTCAAAATCAAAACTAGCATCACACTTATCAAAAACAATCAAATCACATCCCAAATACTATTTTATCAAACATATATAACCTTAACATCAATACCAAATCATATATTTCTATATCAACCATTTGCAATAAATATACCAATATATTCCAAAATTATTTAGACAATACACTTGAGTCAAAATCAAACTAGTATCCATATATATATATATATATATATATATATATATATATATATAACAAGTTTTTAAAACATATACATCGTGTATATATATATATATATATATTGATATGGTGTATATGTTTTGAAAACTTGTTTTATATATATATATATATATATATATAACAAGTTTTCAAAACATATACACTGTATCAAATCCAATTAGTCATGAATGGGCATCAAGCCCTCACTCTTAATCTCACTCTTCCCACTAGTACTAGTCCCATAATTTACCCTAGCACTTGATGGCCCCACACCTCCTCGAGCTATCACATGCCTCTTACAATGACTCTCTCACTCCAGTAGCCAACCATGCTCTTGAGGTAAGTCTAAATATCACCTCTAAAGGCCTGTATACTCATCTATGATCTGCATGCTAATAAAACCATAATCAAGTGGAGGCATCTTATGCCTATCCAACTCAACTCTCAACTCATCTCTCTCTCCTACTGCCCTAACATATGAAACTACCACTATAGTAGCCCTATCAAATAGATCAACATGAATATTGGCCATGACCATCACTTTCTCTATTAATCCTTCCTCCACCACATCATTAGGTACATATCATATGAGCTCTTAAAAAGTTGACTTAATGATGGTTTCCCAATAATCATCATCATCGCTTCCCACCCCAACCTTTTCCTCATCTTGTACACCACCCACTCCACCTACACACAAAGTATGACACTATGTTAGCTATAAACTAAAGTCAAACTAAAAGACACAAATTTATACACAATTCAAATATAATCATTCCTTACCTCCCATCATCTAGATTAGCTCAAGATCCTCATACTCTAAATCATCCCCTACCTCAATAGGGTACAATTGAACCCATTGATTCCTAGCTTATCATGCAATGTATGCATCTATACATCCAACACCATCCACATGTATAATATTTATAGGTGTATCCCTCACATCCAAAGGTAATGGTGCAATATTAGCCTCAATAGGTCTCGTAAAAGATCCTTCCCTTGTAGGTGCTTATACACTCCTCACCCACACCCATGTTGTTAGGGGTACATCCTCTAGTACCCTAAAATATCTAGTCACATGATCATAATGAAAGCACTCACACACTCTAGCCTAATAGTCATGTATCCAACAACTAACTCTCATATATTATAATTATACTCCATCCTCTATCCACCTAGGAAATCCTCTATAAGGCCTCCATATGATGTCACTAGCCACCAATCTGTCTAGCACCCACCTATAATAATCCATCCTAGGGGATAGAATAGACAATGTACTCATCCATCACTCACCAAATGGTTAAGGAGGTGCCCACTTTTCCATCGATAATCCTATCAACTGCACAACCACTATGTGCTCATAAGCCTAATAATGCAATAAGGTCATTGCACTCAATCTACCACTAAATACCTACTATGTAAACCTATAGAGATCCCTATATAGGTAGGTAATCATAGTCCTACCCCACAAGAATATAGTGCCATATACCTTCACATTATGCATAATCATGTGCATCATGTATGAAATAGAAACTCCATTCCCATCCACAACAATAAAGGATGCCAATAAAATAGCCAACCACTTCCACAAGCATGGAACATTAGACTTTGTAATAACTAATAATAATACATCATTATCACTCCCTTTCTAATGTATACCTGAGGGCACACCAGTAAAATACAAGGATGCATGATCAATATCATCAACACCCATGTCCTCCTATAATGTCACACAACATCCACTAACTAGTAAATGCAAAATGCCATACACATCCTCTAGAGTCATAGTAATCTCCTTTGTAGGAATATATAAAGTACATGTATCTATATTCCACCTCTCACATAAGGTGGTAATCAGTATCAATCCCACTACACTATGACTAGGTCACACACATGACCCAAAAATGCTTTATCCATGACAACTCTCTCATCAATAGATAATGGTAGTAACCTCAAGGTCTCCATCACCTAGCCCTTATAAAACTCTCTCATTTGTGCCTTGCCCTACATAGCACCAAAAATAAAATATATATCAATCAATAATTTCAAATCAAAAACCAAAACTGAACAATAATCAACCATAAAGTAGCATCATTAAAAAATTAAGCCTCCAAGACAACATCACTAGATACAAGATAGCAATACTAGATAGGAGCACTAAAACTTGGATAGGAGAACTGGATGTAGGATAGGAGTGCTCAAACTAGAAAAAAATTCCTAGGCTACTTTAAAGAGCTCAAAAACACCAAAAAAAGGCTTTAAAATAGAAAAACATCAAGCATTTCAGCTACTTATGAGGGTAACATCACCACCATTTTGAACCTGGGCTACCAACTACTCAAACTAAGTCACAATAGGTGATCATATCCTTGACATATCTCTCACCCCAGAGCTCAATATCTCAACCTATTCAATGCAAAAATCAATTGAGAATCAAACCAATTTCCTATATTATCTGACTTTCTCAATCAAAATAAAATACCATTTTTCCCATAGCTTGAACCCCATAACCTCATTTTTCAAACCATTTTCTTCCATGAAATCATGACAATGATACCTTCAACATCACTCAAACTTCACTCTATTACTACTTCATTTACCTACTGTGGCATGAGCATCTCTATATTTACTTATACTTAGACACCCATCTTGGTTATCACAAATCAAAACTTGTTCCACTTTCAAACAACTCAATCTAGTCAATCCAATAACCTTTCAAGATATTCAAAACATACCAACCTTGTTTCTATTATCATGCCACTAGTTATCACTTTTGGCTTGACCTCCTCTATCATAAATTTCATCCCTCTCCCTAAAAGGGGGGCATTATTCATACTATTCCTATTTCTACACTTACCCAGCATACCCACCCACTCTCATATGTGGATACACCATGGTTCTTACACATATAACATTTATATTATTAGATTTAGCTCAGATTAGTCAAAATATATAGTGATTTAGATTACATGGGTCACTTAGCATTACTCAAGATATTTAGAGGGATATACCTTCAGTTTACCAATACATAGTCTCTTCAAATACAATGGTTCAGATCATATAGATTCATAGTGATTTTAGCTTACAATTATATATACTATTCAAACATAGTGGTTTAGATTATATGGATTCACAATGATTTTACTATAGATATAGAATCAGATACCATATTTGGGGGCATGTATATTAATACAGGTCTCACACATATAGCTTCATACAGCATGACATAGTTTATAGAATCAAATAGTAGATTATAGGCATAGTGAAGATCATAGTGTTTTGGTCTCTAGTTTTATACATGAGGCATGGAAAGATATGTCATTTCACATGTGGTTATATAGATTACATGATTATATAGATACATCACTCACATACCAGATTTGGGGGCATGGCATAGATTTTCATGTTCTTCATCACTCAAGATTATATAGATGGAATGGAAATACATGCCATTCTCTTCTAGCACATCGACTAGAGTTTTAGATTACACCCAGTTATACCTAAGTTGTCACTAGGTTAGATCGTATAGCCATCTATAATGATTGGTCCATTATATTACCTAGACCTAGACTACATGAGTTTAGGCTGGATGAAGGATAGACATTAATTTTAGGCCTTCGAGCACTTTTCAGTTCTAGTTTAGATTATTCAGAGTGGGGGCATGATAGTTTTTTCTCTTCATAGCATATAGATTTTATACATACATCTAGATTACATGAGTTTATGTGGGATAGAGGATAGACATTAGTTTTGGGCCTTCGAGCATTCCTCATCTTCAATCAGATTCATCATAAGAGACAAGCATTTGCCTCTTTCTCCATGATTACATGGATTCCACATTCAGATTTAGTACAAAGGGCATCCATTTCAAGGATTCCTTATTTCTCCAAGCACTATTTGGCTTTCGATCTATTTCTCTAGCTAGGAAGTGAGTTAGACCCTTTACAACACATTCATCTTCATATAAGTAGGTTTAGGTACACATTTTTTTTCTTTATTTTACTGTAGTACTTCATTTCATTACATCACTAGAATAAAAGGGTGTAAAATGTCTACACCCTAAATTGGTCAAGCAACTACACATATCATGTCTTTTCATAATACTTTTCATAGGAGACTCCAACTAGAGAATATGAGCCTTATTCACATTAGCCATGTCTTTTATTTTACTTATCTTGGTCTTGTTTCATGCTTGATTGACCATTTTTCTCATTGTCAATCATCTATAGCCTTCTAAATGATCATTCTAGCTCACCTAAACTCTATTTCCCAGGACAATTCTATCCCCCCAATCCTATTTTTGGTGCTCCTATCCATTTGCATTTTGAGTCCTAATGGTCATTTCTCTTCACTCAAGAGGTCCTAAACCCTTCTTAGCCCCTCTCTTAAGTTTTTTTTGTCTTTTGAATATTGGATAATGTGAATAAAGATCCCAAATTCAAAATAAAGAGTCTCTTATATAAAGGACTTCATAAGGCATTTTATATCTAGCACTTACTACTTTGTCACAATACATAATTAAAAATCAGTCAATAGTGTAGCTCAACATTCAGCATCACACATAGATTTGAATGCTTGATCAAGTAAGGGCATAGAAAAAAATTCATTTTTGCATCTACCATGCATATTGATTATACATGTTCCCTAAGGGAGAACTACATTTGATCTGAGACCCTAGCTTAAGGGTTAATGTAGGTAGTGATCAGGATAGCAGGGGTTCTAGATCGTGTGATCATACTTCCCCTAACCTAATTTTTCCCCTTTTGATTTTGATGTGTTTTTTTTTCATGTGTGTAGATAAACCCAAGGGTTGAATATTAAAACATCTCTATAGCAAGCACTATCAACATTCAACATCCAAAATTTCATAGGTAGGCTAACATAGGAACAATGTAAAGAACTTAGAAAAATCAAGTCTTTATGAATAGTTTGGATAATAGTGGCAAAAGAGGACAACAGTACCAAAACCTAAGGTGTCCTATTTTTAGTGGTCATTTCCTTTCATTGAATGAAATCTAGATCCATGTTTTTGGCATCTTTCTAGTCTTACACAATAGTTTTTAGCCTTTGAAATAATCATTTCAGTATGTTTTTTCTAGATAAGTTGTTTCTTTTTCCTATGTAATTAATTTAATCAAATTAATATAAATCTATATTTTATTATGTTTGGTTATATTTTATCCCTTAATCTAGACCCTTTTTTTATTTAGGAACTAGACCCTATTTTCCCAAAAAATAATAAAACACCTTCCAACTACTCATAGGAGTATATGGACTATGAAAAATCAAAAAGAAGGGACTGGTCTACCTCCAATTAGACAACATCGATCAATTCAAAATTGAAACTTGGCACTCAGTCATGGATGATACCAAACGTAGGTCCATATTCAGTCTAGAAAAATATTTTGATAGAGAATGGGACCTTATGCACTTAACATTAAATCACTACATTAAACATAGGGCAACTCTTAGTATCACATATCATCATGAACCTAAGGATGGAGACCAATTTTACCTCAATGTAGTTGATAATATAGAAGTCAAGCAAAGGTTAAAATTTGTTGGGATGACACATGTGAAAGGAAGGCTATATGGCATTGGTATTTTTTAGGTGTCTAAGAACTAGGATACTCTAGTAGGAACATCAATATCCCCTATCCATGCCACCAATGCTAGAGAGGAAGGCTCAACTAATCCACAACTCAGTCATAGGATACTCCAAGCATTATCTCCTACTTTAAAAAAGGAGGGACTAGTTATAGGAAACAAGTTGGGTAGGCTTCTACTTTAGGGGTCCCATTTGGTAGCCCATCCCAGATGTCAAGTTCTACTATAATATAGGCAACACCTTTGATAGGGGCAATAATAGCATCTACTCTGGAAAATTTAGCATCAACATTACCTCCCTTTCCTCTTATTGGGGAAGGACCAAGCACTACAAGTCAAGAATGTACTACCTTACCCCTCTCTTTCTTCTATAAACAACCCCTGAGTGTACTTTATCACTCTAAGTCATGTCAACCTCCAACCATATAGGCCCCTTACTAGACCTGTAATCAGGTATTTAACCATGCCATTTCTCATCATCACCCCCTTCATCATATCAACCACTTACAGGGTCTCGATGATGTCCAATTTACTCCCAATCATTCCCAATCCTATACCTAAACTTGGCCCATAATTGCCTAAGAATAGGCCTACTGTCATCCTTCCATAAGTTCCCATGTTCTCTGCTAGTTTTTCAACTCACACTAATGCTTCTTCATACCCTAGATCTACATTCATATTATTCACAACCACTGATACCTCCCAAACATATGCCTTACAAGGGTTGATTCAAGATTAATTATTGCCTCCCTCATCAGGGCCTCTAAGTGGTGCTTTAGATAAATCATGGATTAAACAAATGCAGCTAGCCACTATAAAGAACCCAAACTAGGTCATAATAGACCCTCCCTAAGTTGCATTAAAATTCAATAAGGAGGTTAGGGTAATGAATAGGGTGACCAAGATTAAGGTCACCCACCTTTACTATAAAATCATTTATGAATCAAAATAAACCTTATTTGAGCTGACAAAGATAAAGAAGGCCAAGTAGGGCCTAAAATAGTAATACAAAGAAGATCCCTTCTTAGCTCTCCAAGCAACTATGGATGTGGATACTGAATTTGTTAAGGGAGTGAAAAAAATAAAAACTAAGTTGAAGCAACATCACAAGGCCACCTTACTAGAGCAAACCATAAAAAGAGTGGAATGGGTCATGGAAGATATGTTTGATATGTTGAATACCTTGGCTCAGTACAAGGCAAAGGGAGACAAAATATACAATAAGGTCCTCAATGTAGAAGATGCATATAGAGGGTATGATAAAAATATAATTAACTTGATGAGGTTGATCAAAATGAATAAATTTGAGGACTTAAACTTGATTCCCTTTTAAGGACTTGAGAATTACTTAGTCCTATGTAATTGGTAGGAGAAAGAACTTGAACCAGTGGATTAAAGATATGAGGTCCCTAAGAAGATTTCTTATGCAACAAGGTGAAAAATTTAACACCTTACTAAAGGATTTCAAGATTATTCACTTGGTTTAAAAAAATGGCTCCATCATTAATAGGGATACCTTCAAGGCTCAACTACAAAACTTCATGGTGTTCTACGAATAAGCCATGGCTAGAGGGGTAACCTTCAAATAAGAAATGGTTGATTTGATAGCCTCTACCAAACAAAAAATAGAGAAGGTTGAGGCCATCAATTAAGTTATGGGACCTCTCCTAAGCAAGCATGATGCAATAGTTGGACTCATGACCAAGATGATAAAGGAGCCTATCATCAATTTGAAATTGATCGATAGTGACTATAAGAAATGTTCCAAAGCATAGAGAGGGTAAGTTGAAGCCCAAGATCAAACTTCCACCTCAATATATACCACCTTTTCAACCCCTCTTATAATGTCTTCTTCCCCTACTGGCACTAGCACTCCATCTTCTATTGCAGCAGGAACTTCATCATCAACAATACTAACAAGATCCCAACCTAGATATTTAAGAATAAAATAACCACTTATTAGGTTTCTTATGAATAGGAAACATGTCCCATGGTCCTTCTAATTGCATTGTAAAATATTCCCATATTTTGAATAAGGAACATTCTCTAACTTTAGGACATAGAAAACCTTGTCTACTAATAGGTGTCATGTTACTCAATTCCTTTTGTAACCAACTGAGGCATTCAAAGGGCCTATATATAGTAGTTTTCCCCTTCATTGTAAAAGAGAGGCAAAATTTTGTGATTTAATGCAAAGAGAAATAAAATTCCAGTAATTAACTCATTGCTTTCATTATTTTCATGCATTCTTATTTCTCAATCTTTGATAATAATATATGATCTCATTCCTTTAATGGTAAAATCTGGCATTAGTGTTTTGAATGCATCTTGTTAGTTTGTGCTTTCAGCTAGGCTAACAAAGTTTGTTATGTATGCTCTATTTTCTTCCTACGATGTTAGTAAATGTGTTTAAGGTAATTTATTATACATAGCATTTTAAAGCATCCTTTCCAGATATGTGCATTATGTTCACCCTAGAATCTTCACTGCACTTATGATGTTTTGGGTCTAAGTACTAGGATCTCATAACTATTAGTCTTATTTGCATTATTATTACAAGAAACTAAAAGAGGATCTATTAGTCTTTGTTATTACAAGGGAAATTTATTTTCTACCCTACCCTGCTCCCTCTTTTGAACCCTTTTTTAACATGAAACACTTTATATTAACACGCATTGTATATACCCATCTGTGTGTTTGAGAGTTTGGGATTATATTGGCAAATGTAAATAAATTTGCATCATTCAAGTATGTTGTGTCACTACCATATTCCTATTTTCCCTATAGTAGGGTCTTTTTACATACTAAAAGGTGGTCACCACATAATCTCTCTAGGAAAATTGAGTAAAGCACTAAGGTTTTATAGGACCTACACTATAAGATGAGAAATGTTATTATGTTATTCACATTATGTCCTTAACATAGACATACATCAACAGGGAAGAATTTAGTGCTAGAAGGAGGGAAAAATAATTTGTAGTGTATTTGGGTTGAAGTATAACATAATCTATTTTAAAATACACAAGCATTAGAATAAATACTATGTTTTCTTCTTTTGGAACCTTTGAAAGATCCCTATGAAAATTTTTTATTCCAAGAAATCCTTTAAATACTAGCTCAAGTCTAAATATATTTCGACATTACCCTTCTAATTTGTTTAAATTTCATCTAAAAGTTAAAAATGGGCATTTCATTGAATTATTTTAGAAGATTTGGCTATTTTTATTCCATATTTTCAAAGTTATACATAATTTAAACTAGGAACCTTTGTTTTATAACAAATAAGTGTAAAGATCGATGTCTAAGCATATTATTATATGAAAGATCACTAGGCTGAGGCTCTAGAAGTCCAGGTAGAGTATTTTCAGGTAGTATCATGATGTTTTTTGCAAATTTTCATTCTAAAACACTTCAATAAGGCCTAATACACTAATTATTACTTAAGATATTGTGTTTAACGTTGATCTTTGTAGGGTTGAACCAAGTTTCTAACCAATTTACATAGGGTCTAAAGATCTGAAACATCTAGGTCAATAAAATCAAAATAAGACCACTCTACTAAATTGTATGCCTTCCTATAGGGTTCCTTTGTGTTAATTCAAACCAATATTTACCTTCTATTATAATATTTAGTGAACCTTTGTAGTATTGTGAGTTTCTAATGGAGATCATGGCTTAAACATCCTAGAGTTGCCTAGGATCTGGATCAAATCTCACTGAGAAACTAGGATTTCCCTTTAATTTCTAGAATCCCATCATAAGGATAGAGTTGATAAAGTGAGACATAGAAGATCTAAATCCCACCCTTCCTCTCTAATAAGCCAAAATTTTCATCCTCTATCTCACATCTATCCAATCAAGGCATGGTTAGGAGGATCTTCTATGAATGTACCTAATCTTGTACATGATTTACCTAGGAACCCAAAGAAATACCTCCCTCTATTTAACCCATCTAGGGGTATAATTACCAAATAGCATATCAAATATTTCAAGGCTACCCTTAGGCTCTTTAATTTCATCCATGAAGAAGTAGCTTGTAGACTCTTCGCATTCACCTTTAGGGAAGTAGCTTATGACTAATTTCTCAATTTACCAAAGGATTCCATCACTGGATGGAAGCATTTTAATGATACCTTCATTTTACTATTTGAAAGGGTCATTAGTCTGAGAATCATCTACCAGTAATTCACTATCTTAAGTCGAGATCCAAATGAACCCATAAGAGCTTTTAGTGATAAATTTCAAAATTTGTATAGCCTTACCACATCCCCCTACCAACCTATAGATGACCTTGAACTTGAGGTCTACAAGAACTCCCTAGACCCAATGACTATTATCTTCCTGTATAGGGCCATAAATATCAATATCCTACAAGTGTATGTAGAGGCTATAAACATTAATGAGCAAATGCACCCATAAGGGCATCCTACCTTTGTCATCCTAAACATCAACCTAGCTTTACCCACTCTAAATTTAGTCCCAAATTCAAACTAAAATATGTTGAACTTCAACTAGATACTTTGCTTTAATCAATTACCATTGATCCATGTCGCTCCTAGCCAACAATTGGGATTCTTCAACTAGTCTAATGTTGGGGCTCATCCCTAGAATAATAACCAAGCTCTAGTCCCTGCTAATAACTCTAACACCCAAAGCATTATCTAAAACACCAAACCTAAATCCTCAAAAGGAGATGTGGAAGTAATTCATAGGATGGTTCAAAAAATAGGTTGTGATTTATTGAATTTTCAAAGGTAAATGGGGAACACAAGAGAAGGTTATAACAAAAATTACACATTCAAAAAATACAACAGGCCTTTCAATAGGTTTAAAAATAATAATAAAAATAATAAACCCTTGGCCAACAAGATGCCTGATATAAATTTCTATGAATTGGCCTTTCCTAACTGGAGTAGGGTTTATAACATGGCTTGACATGGAAAATTAGACTGCATAAAATTTTACAATGCTTTCAAGATGTTTCAAGTTGAACTAGAAAGTTATGATATTATCTATGATAATCAAGACAAAAATAACAATTCTAGGAACACCAGAGCACCTGATGGTGGGTCTAACCCCATCAAAACATCCCTCATGGGGTAAACTTATGAGTTTCCCAACCAAGAAGAAAATGAGCCCAAAAGTAACATAAATGAGATTTATACTTTCTAACAATACCAAAAAAGCAATTATGCCTTGAGAAATAGATCCCAAAAGGAACCTACAACAACTTCCACATCACTTAACAAAGTTGACACTCCCCTAGAACATCAAACCAAAAATGATCCTCCTCCTCTAAAAGGAAGAGATACTATACCTACTACAGAATTAGCCATGACTAGGTTCAAAGGTGGATACAAGATTGTGGAAGATATGAAGAAGATCAAAGCCAACTTTAGTTTGTATAAGCTTGCTCAAATCACTAAGTAATTTGATCTATTACTTAAATATTTAACTGATAATTTGAACAAAGGTAAAACTAAATCAACAAATGTGAATGTAGTGATGTATAAAAGTATTGTTGAGGTTCCTTCATTCTTGTTAACTATCAAGATCTTTGGGAAGAATGTACATAACTATTTTCTTGATTTTGGGTCATCTGTTAACATAATACCTGTAGCTATTTTTGAAAATTTGGGACTAAATCTAATTAAGTATAACAAATTTGTCATCCAGTTAGACAATTCAAAGGTTAAAGTGGTAGGAAAATTGTTAAATGTTCATATGCAATTAGCTCATAAACCTTAGATTAAGTGGTTCATCCATATTCAGGACATGTAAATCCTAGAAGCATATGTTATGTTACTAATTAGGGAGTGGATAAAGTCCTTAAATAGATATATGTCTATAGGCTACTCACACATATGGCTACCTTGGAGGGCTGTGCCTAATCAGATCTTAATCGAGCGAGAACTGAGGATGAAGTTCATGATAATGGAGTACAATGTTGGGATAAATAACTGAAAGCACACAATTGATTACTAAGCAACTTAATATGTGGAAATAACCAGAATACACAAGTAACTAGAACTTAGAAATAACACATGATATGAGAGACAATACACAACTTGTATTAAAACTCTTGAAGAAAAGAATACAATAAAGAAGATGCCACTTATTCTCCACCACCTCTTCAGAGGCTTCCCACACCTCAAGTGAACAATACTTCTCTCCTCAAAGCTCTCTCTTAGGTCCCAACACCCAACTCAAACTCTGAGTTGGTGTTCACCTTATACCTGTGCTCCACGCACACCATAAGTGCTCCACACACTCCACAAGTACACACACGTACTTCAAGTAGATCTCCCCTGAACCTGCAACAACCTGCACCTCAATAGACCTTACTTATGGAAGGAACTCCCTTGCCTTCCTCTCTACTCTATCTGAGTACACACCTGTACTCCAAGTAGATCCTACCTAATTCTGCTCCCTGTTGTGTTGTTATCCTATCTGATCTTGCACACCTGCAAATCAACCTGGTTCTGCACACCTGCGAACCTTGACCTTGCACACACATACACCTGCATATCAATGATCTTACTTACCATGTAGATCTCCTATAAAGGCCGTGCTGACCAAGATCCTACATACATGAAGAACCCTGTTGATTCTCCAATCCAGCACCCACACCTGGTACTGTGGCACTAGGAGGAACACACCATTGCTTTACCTCTCTCTGAAGGAGCTGTTTGCTCTCTTACACCCTAGCACAAGTTTCCAATACAACCATGAGTCTATTATATAGATCTCATCCAAACAATAATTAGACATCTAATTACAATAATTAGATCCATAGCTCTCAGTCTAAAAATAGCTCTCATCATGCAAACACTTGGTTCGTTAGCTAATTGCCTGTAACATCCACAGTCTGAACCACACAGGGGACCGACGTCGGTCCCTGTCCACCTGGGGGTCGCTGACGCCAGCCGATCTCTGAATGACGTCGGTTGCTTCCTTGTCTAATCCTATCGATGTCGGTTGGCCTGATCGACGCCGGTGTCTGTGACACACCACAACACTTCTGCAACCTCCTCCATGTCTACATCAGTGAAGCTTTTAGCTCCATAACCTAACAATCTCCCACTTGGAGATAAATAGCTGCATTGTACCTATACCTATACTCTGTCTAATCTATTTCCTAGTTTGTATCCCTCTTCAAGCTCAATCTTGAAGACAACCCACCACACATCCCGTGGTGTACCTCCTGTCATCTGAGTACCCTGCCACATCCGAACCTACAAACCCATGTAGTGAAGTCCTGACCCTGCATAGCATGAATCCCTACTGCTGGTCCCTCTCAAATACCTGAGAACCCACTTCCCTGAATTGGCTCCTAACTCTCTGACAGCTCCCATTGCATGGGAATACTCAGGTCTATACCAGACCTCATGTGATTTTGGACACTGAACTATCTAGCCCTTGGTGCACTCTGATTCTGTATCCTGCATAATGAACCTCGCCAACACCTGATTCACATCAGCTCCCACTGGAAACAAAATCAACCTGTGATCTTCCATGTCTCCCATGCCAAAGAATTTCGCTGCTCTAAATTCTTCATAGCAAACCACTGAACTAATCTTACCCTTAGCTCAGCAAAACCCTATATGTACAATCCTGCTAGTAAACATACCATCCACATACAGCAATAGAATGATGTCATGACTCATCATCCACTTGGTAAGGCAAACCACAGTAGTTACCTGACATTGACTAAAGCCATGCTTCATCCTCTACCTGTCAAAACCTGTACCACTGTCCTGTAGCTCCTCAAGACCATATACCTTAGTCTTTCGTCTCACGTATCCATTCTCTCTATTCTTCAACTAAGGTATCCATTCATCTCTATGCTTTCTTCCCACTGGCAACCCTACCAAATCTCTGCTTGGTTCTGCAATATCTCCATGCCATGCTCCCACCTATTTCCTGGATCCTTCCTGCTCTATAATCAGCAACGAGTATAAATAAGAGGAACAATGAATTTGAGGGCCTACTTACATCTTCAGTCCTCCATATGGGTGTTTGAGACTCCTTTACAGCATGCTATCCACCCAAAATCCATTATAGTGACCGACCTCGGCCACCCCACAGTCTGCATCCAACTGACATCGATTCCTGTGCCTGTCCTGACTACCAACCATGCTGACGTCGGTGTTCTCTTGCTGCCGATGTCGGTCCTTGTGACCGATGTCAGTATTATCTACTATCGATGTCAGTTTTTTGGCTGACACCGATACCTGTGTTTCCTGTGAGTGACGACTTTTTACACGCGAGCTCCTTTGAATCAATCCCCATGTCTAAACTACCCTGCTCAGAAGTATCCAGCCCCATCCACTGGTCTCTGTCCGCCATCTCCTCCAAGTACACCAAGGCTTTCCAGTTCTTAAGCCTATCAAATATATCTGTCTTCCACTTAAGAACATGCATCTCCTTCCTGCTCATGTGACCAAGCCTACGAAGCCACGTCTCTGTAACAAAAGAAGAATCAGTAATATAAACAAGTAGATAAAGAGTACCTATTTTCTTACCACCAGCTAATTCAAGTGCATCCGCTGTGAGAGCTCTCGTAAATCTCTCATCACCCAACCTTTCTAAAGAAATTAGCCATATCTCCAAACCTGGGACCTGCATGACCTCCTTCAACACCTATGTGTTGGTCGCCTGCGATTTCAGCTTCACTTCCCCTTTGCCAATTCTTTGGCAAGGCTCACCAGCTCCTCTCCCTGCGGCTGCATGGAAAGAGGCAACCGAATCTTTTATCCAAGATTTAACTTTATCAAAGAAACCTCCATAAGCATCCTGTGCAACAACCCCTGCAACATCTGCCTCTACAGTTCCTTCATGCTGATCTGTTACCAACCAACAATATTCTTTTACCTGCTCTTTCTTTCCATATGACCATTGGTGACCACCTATGCTTTTCAACTCCTCCATTCTTAGCTTACTTTGATTTGCCATTGCTCTACTCCCACTCGATCAGAAACCCCTGAGAGTGACCTGTAACCAAACACAAAACCTACTCCCTGCAACCTTAGCTCTGATACCACGTGTTGGGATAAATAACCGGAAGCACACAATTGATTACTAAGCAACTTAATATGCATAAATAACCAGAATACACAAGTAACTAGAACTCAAAAATAACACATGATATGAGAGACAATACACAACTTGTATTAAAACTCTTGAAGAAAAGAATACAATAAAGAAGATGCCATTTCTTCTCCACCACCTCTTCAGAGGCTTCCCACACCTCAAGTGAACAATACTTCTCTCCTCAAAGCTCTCTCTTAGGTCCCAACACCCAACTCAAACTCTGAGTTGGTGTTCACCTTATACTTGTGCTCCACGCACACCACAAGTGCTCCACACACTCCACAAGTACACACACGTACTTCAAGTAGATCTCCCCTGAACCTGCAACAACCTGCACCTCAATAGACCTTCCTTATGGAAGGAACTCCCTTGCCTTCCTCTCTGATCTATCCGAGTACACACCTATACTCCAAGTAGATCCTGCCTGATTCTGCTCCCTATTGTGTTGTTGTCCTATCTGATCTTGCACACCTACAAATCCACCTAGTTCTGCACACCTGTGAACCTTGACCTTGCACACACATACACCTGCATATCAATGATCTTACTTACCATGTAGATCTCCTATAAAGGCCATGCTGACCAAGATCCTACATACATGAAGAACCCTGTTGATTCTCCAATCCAGCACCCACACCTGGTACTGTGGCATTAGGAAGAACGCACCATTGCTCTACCTCTCTCTGAAGGAGCTGTTTGCTCTCTTACACCCTAGCACAAGTTTCCAATACAACCATGAGTCTATTATATAGATCTCATCCAAACAATAATTAGACATCTAATTACAATAATTAGATCCGCAGCTCTCAGTCTAAAAATAGCTCTCATCATGCAAACACTTGGTTCGTTAGCTAACTTCCCGTAACATCTGCAGTCTGAACCACACAGGCGACCGACATTGGTCCTTGTCCACCTGGGGGTCACCGATGCCGGCCGATCTCTGATCGACGTCGGTTGCTTCCTTGTCTAATCCTATTGACGTCGGTTGGCTTGACCGACGCCGGTGTCTGTGACACACTGCAACACTTCTGCAACCTCCTCCATGTCTACATCAATGAAGCTTTTAGCTCCATAACCTAACAAAATGCCAAGAATGAATGAGAAAGTGAATTATAATCCACTAACTTGGAAATATATACTCTTAATACTGTTGGCTCGAATGAAATCAATCTGATAACCAAAGATGAAGGATTCTAGATGATTTACTTTAATGATACAATATCTAAGCAAGGCTCAGGCGTAGGTATTGTATTATAAAATATAGTTGGTAAGAAATACTTATCATCTTATAGACTTCAATTCCCCTATATTAATAACCTTGCATAATATGAAGCCCTAATCTGAGGACTCCAATTTTCCATCAAACACAAGGTAAGGAAATTATTGGTGTGAATTGATTCAAAGTTAGTCATCAAGAAGGTATGTAGCCAATATCAGTGCAAGGTTTCTTATCTGAAGAAATACAAATATAGATCATGGGATTTAATCAAAAGCATTGAAGCATTTAACATTTATTTTATGCCTAGGGATCAAAATTAGTTGGCAAATGTGTTGGATTTTGTAGTAGCTAACCTCGTCCCACCTGAGGCCCTAAAACTACAAAAATTTATTAGCAAGATGATATTTTACCCTTATGTACCAAACAACATCAACCACTTCCAAGTGTTTGATGACAATAAGCAAATCATTGACTTCATGACTAATTCTAGAGTCTTTGAGTCACATGTAATCGATAAACAAGATGAAGAATCCATGAAGGAGGTTAAAGCTGATGATGATGGTATAATTCAACTAAAAAATAATAGGATCCCTAAGGGAATGGTATCTTTAGAGAGGATATCTAACCAAAACAATACAAAGATTGTCCCCAAAATACCCAAAGTAAGCAACAAAGATTACAATAAAATTAAATCAGGTTCATTGAATAATCCCAGCACATTAACATTGGGTTTGTCTATACCAAAGAAAAAATGGCTAAGGCCACTGAGATATTGTCCAAATTCAAGGACATCTTTGCATGGTCATATGAAGATATCAAAATCTTTGACACCTAGGTTATCACTCATACAATCCCTTTGAATAAAGCATGTAAACCCTTCTAAAAAAGGCAAAGACCTATCAACCCAATACTAGAGCCTCTCATATATAAATAAGTAAATAAGTTATTGGATGTAAGGACAGTTTTCCAAATCAAAAACTCTACATGGGTAACTAACTTGTCCTAGCCAAAAATTAAAATGATGGAATTAAACTTAGCATAGACTTCTAGAATCTTGATCGATCTTCAAAAAAGGATAATTGTCCATTTCCCTCCTTGGATGAGCTAATTAAAATGGTTAGTATCTCTCATATGATGTCTTTCTTGGATGGATTATCTAGTTACATTGAGGTACTGATTGACAGAGAAGATAGAATGAAAACAACCTTCAGAACCAAGTGTGAATGTTTACATACAAAAAGATGTCTTTCAATCTCATAAATGCTAGGGTTACCTTTCAATGTGCCATGGATCACACGTTCCAAGGATTTATTTATAAGTGCATCATTATTTACATGGATGATGTAACCATTTTCTATAAAAATAGGAAAGACCACATGGCACACCTTCAACAAGTTTTGGAGAAGTGCAGAACCTTTGGTATCTCTCTGAACCCTAAGAAGAGTATCTTGTATGTAACAAAAGATAAAATCTTGGGACACATAATAATGAAATATGGTATGTCTATTAACCTTGATAAGATTAATGCTATTTTCAAAGTTGATTTCCCTAATAGTAAAAAATAATTAAAGTCATTTTTTGGAAAAATTAACTTTGTGCATAAATTCATTTCAGGTTTCATCAAAATTGTTAGACCTCTAAATGCCATGTTGAAAAAGGACAAGAAAATTGAGTGGACATTTGAGGCTAATAAATCTTTATAATACATTAAATAATCTATAATACAAACACTTGTGTTGGTTAACTTAGATTTTGGTAAATATTTCTACTTCTATTCCTTTGATTCTGACCACATGATTGTTTTTGTCTTAACACAAAAAGTAGATGAAAAAAACATTTGGCCATATTCATGAGTACAAAATTAAAGGATGTAGAAATAAGATACCCACTCCTGGATAAACAAGCATACACCTTGGTAAAATTTGTAAATGATTTTAGACATTACATCCTCTAAAAAAAATGCATGCCATTATACTTGACCTCATCATTAAGCTTATGCTTAACCAAAATGAGTTAGGAGAAAGGCAAGGAAAATGGATTACTAAGCTCCAAGAATATGATAGAGATCAAGTCAGCCAAGATTGTACAAGGCCAAGGCCTAATTCAATTGATCACCAAGACTAATCCTTAGATTGATGTTTTTTAGGTGGGAGCAAATGAGGTTTTGAGTGAGGAATGGTACAAAGACATCATCTACTACTTATTAAATAGCACTTGCCTACCAAAATTGAAGAGAGATAAAATATCACCCAAGCTTAAGAGCTCATATTTTATGATCAAGATGGGAGTGTTTCATAGAAAAACTATGAAAGCATCTATCTAAGATGTATTTTCAAGTAAGAAGTTACAAACACCCTAAATAATTTCCATGAGAAATTGGGAAGTGAAAACCCTTCAGGAAAAACCACTACCAATAAAATACTTAGAGTATGCTATTATTAGCCTACCATAATCAAAGATGCACATGCTCATGTTTGAACATGTCACTAGTGTCAAGTATATGATAGTAGAGAAGTAAGAGAAGTCATGTTGTTATAACCAGTAATTGAAACTAGGTTGTTTACACAATGGGGATTAGACTTCATTGGGGTCATCAATCCCAACTCATTAGCATGCCACAAATTATGATGACATCCATTGATTATTACACCAGGTGGACTGAAGCAGTTGCCACTAAAAATTATAGAGTATTTGGTGTCATCAAGTTCCTAAAAGAGAACATCACAACCAAATTTGGGACTTCTTTGTCTTTGGTGTGTAATAATGGTTCATCTTTCTAATCCATAAAATTCATAGAATGGGCCTATGACAACAAGATTATTGTCAATTTATCTTCAAATCATTATCCACAAGGGAATGACATTGTATAATCAACAAACAAAAACTTGATGAATGAAATAAACTAATAGATAAGAAACTAAGGGAGTGGAAATCATTATTGAAATATGCTCTTTGGGTAGATTAAACTAGATACAAACAGGCTTTGAAATCATCTCCATTCTTACTAGTATATGGGTATCAACAAATATTTCATAATACATTATAGCTATCTACTTATGAGTTCATAGTTAATGAGCTGTAAACTGAAAATATAAGTGTAGTATATCCACAAAAACACTTTTTCATGTTTTAAGAGATCCTTCAATTTCTCACTTTTTTTGTTTAATTTTGTATAAAGAAATTAAAAATAGAATTAAAATGAAGACTAGAATATAAAAATAATTAGATAAAATCATAAGAAATCACCAGCAAATTGATAACGGAGTTCGGCTTCAATAGCCTATGTCTTCGGGTCCATTCGAAGTGAGGACCGTTCTCATTAATTTTGTGCAACAAATGGCTTCCAAAATCAATGCAAGTCTTCAATTCACCTTCTCTGATCTCTATTTACCTATAAATATATCTCTCAAACCTAAAAATAATGGCCTAAGGCCGTACAAAGCAAAAACAAGACTCTAACCTTCTTAAATCTCTTTACACATCAGCTTCCTGTGTCCATTCAAGTAGAATTTAGTCCCTTTTATAACACTTTGACCTCCATGGCTGAAGTGGTCAAGGCATTAACCTTTTGTGCCAAAAGTGCAGGGTTCAAAACTGATGGCTACCTTTCTAGGTGCTTGGGAAGAGTGAAAAGGTTGGCCTCCTCCTTTCTAGGTGCGCTTTGACTTTGTTTTGTCCCACATTTGCTAGGAATACAATTTTCTATGCTTAAAATAGTTGAGTTTGTTTCCTTTTCAAATGCCTAAGACTTAGGCACCAACTTAGGTCATGCTTTGACTTGGTCTTAGCATGATTAGTGGGATGACGTGGTAGGTGACGTGGCAGTTTGGCCTTTGGTGCCTTGTTTAAATGTTTAAAAATTTCTCAAATGACATGTGGATAAAAACACCAAACCAAAATTTTTTTACACTTAATTGTTTTGCCACATGTCAAATGGATATTGGTCCACTTGGAATATTTCAACAGTGCCACGTCACTTTTGACACCCCTTTTTTTAACCTATCGCAAGATTTCTTCAACTAGCTATATCTTGAGCATCCAGACTCCATTTTTTGAACCGTGAAAAGTGTTATAAATCTCTCAATGAATTCTATGATGTGCAAATGATTTGAATAGAATTTGAAGACTTAAAAAAATATAATGGTACATGGGATGATGTAGAGGGGATTAGTTTTGTTACTAGGAGTTTTAATTTTGAGCCTCTTTATAGAGTTGACACATTAGGGAGAGGTGTGATGATGATGGTGATCTCATGCTATACACTCTCAGACTCAGGGGTAGGGATATTTCATGGAGCTTGACTAGAGTTATTATAGACATGCTAGAGCACCACATCGTATTTGTGTGGGCATCAACCTTACTGACATAGATTTATAGGGACCTCTAGGGTTAGAGGTCACATAGATGTTATGGTTTGGATGTGATAGTTACACTATAATGATGACATTAAGAACACATTCAAATAGTGTAGCCTATTACTACCTCATGGATACAGTGTTATAAGATAGACTACAACATGTCTTTCTTATAATGAAAGACCAATCTAGCACAAGGATTTATAGATGGAGTTTTTAGAGATTTGGATTACTATAGGGGAGTTCTATAAGGTTTGAGGGCTATAGACATCATCTAGAGGCCTTATCTACAATTTATTAAGTGAACTAGGGTGGAGTTAGAGCTGACAAGGGTATGGAGGGAACATTGGGTTACAGGGAAGAGGAGAGATTTGTGGGAGTACTTCTATTTTGGCTTAGTGTGATGGTATTTTAGACTAGTGAAGGATATACCCTAGGCCTTGCATGTATATAGTCAAGATGAGATAGAATGAGAGTTACCAGGTCTAGTGAAAAGAGACATCCTGGTAGAGGAGGAATAGGTATAAGTATGAGAGGATGTGGGGTACACTCCTGCATATATAGCTTACTAGGTTGAATAATGGGTGGCACAATAAGATAGGGTGGTTTGGCCATGCTAAGGAGGAGGAGATGAGGAGATGGAGGAGGTAGAGGAGAAGGTTGATTTTGAGGAGATGAAGGAAGAGACAGGGGATGATATAGGAGATGAGGCAATTAGGGGATTAAATGGGGGTGGGGGGAGGAGATAGAGGTGAAGGATATAGATGTAGGAGAGATGATCATAGAAAGGGATACACTATGGGAGTACTGTTCCTTTGTATAGGGATAGCTAGTTATAGCACAGGGGCATTAACTATTGTATGGATAGAGTGGGATACAATGTAGACCTAAATATATACTTTAAATGTAGGGTTTGACTCATTTTACTAAGTCATGACATTATGGTGAGGAGAAAGATAGGTACAAGGTGGAGCTAAAGACCCTAAAGAGGAGGGAGGAAGAGAGGGAGTCCTAAGTACATGTTATTAGAGAGATGTTAGGGCCTAACATGAGGCCAGTGGGAATGGTTAGAATTCATTGATATAGGGAGGTAATGGTGGAACTGAGATATTATGAGTGGATTTTTATAGAGTAGCTTCCAGAGACTCCTCGATATGAGACCTATGTAGTGAGATAGGGAAGGTCCTCCAAGCGCACATATATAGACTTAGTCAGCATAAGGAGTGTCATGTGGAGGAGAGATAGGGATGGAGATGAGGGTGGAGATTTACCAAGTATTCATTTGATTAGACTATAGTTTACTCAGTAGATCTACATGTATATATATGCACTTGTACTGGTCAGAGAGCCATGGAAATGTATATAGACACCTTCATGATGATTGATTTTTTATATATACATTTTTCATGTTTTATGGATTATATTATTATTGATGGATATATGGATGATTATGCTCTATGGATGTCATGGCTTTAGTGGTTTATTATTTATGTTATGGATGCTTACATTGTTTATGGATTTATATGATGTGATGGATCATGGATTTAGAGTTACAAATTGTTATGGATTATGGATAGATTATGGATTTTATGGATTATGTGATGGATGATTATATTGTTTATGGATTATGGTTTATGGATTATAGACTTAAAGTTATGGATTATGGATAGATTATGAATTATGAATTCATATGTGATGTGAATAGATTATGGGTTTTTACATGTGATGGTTTTAATGCTATGGATTATATTAGATTATGAATTTTTATGTGATGTAATTAGATGAGTTGAATATGGATTGAAATGTTTATTGAATGTTTTATAAATCATGCTTATATTATTAATTATTTATAGAGTATGTATAATTGATATGGATGTGATTTTGATGTATAGATCAATGTTTTTAAAATGGATATGACTTATATGGATTATGAATTGTTATGGATTTATGGATGCATATTTAATTTTGATTATGGATTTAAAATGCTGTAAAATATGATTTGGATTTATGATGATGGATGATAAGTAATATTTATGGATTATGATTAAAGAGTTACAAATTATGAGTTAATGGTTATGGAGTATGATTATGATGGATACAAATTGTAACTTATTGATTTGCATATTCAGAAAGTTGTTAAATATATGTAGATAGTTTTGTAATTAATTTACAAAAGTCTTAATACTCATTTATTGGCTCATACAATGACTCAATAAAAACCACTTAGAAGTGATGCAAATGCATCCTTAACCCATTGATAATCAAATTATTAACAACTTTAGGTCAACTAAGTTTAGGCTCTTATTAATTTTATTTTAGGATGTGATAAAAAATAGGTTCTAAAAATAAGATATTTCAATCTTGCATACCCAAAACTAATGGTTAACTCTAGAATACGTGTGTCAATCCATGTAGACTGATCAATGAGAGAAGTGTACTAAATTAGAGAAAGTTGATCGATGTGGGAAGATTTATAGGGATATTTTATGCATGATATCCATCTTTCAAGGGAACGATCTATATATTGGGACATGATTTTTGAAATAGTTATCCTTTAAGGGAGTAGTCTATGCTTTTGATATAACTTTATAGATTTTATGGATTTACATAACTATCCTTCAAGGGAGTAGTCTATTCATATTGATTTGCTTTTTATTTTTGTAGATAGCATGACCATTAAAGTGGCCTCTATATGATCCATCATGAGATTATTTGATAGTGAGGGTAGCCTCATGATTTTGGAGACAATGCAAAAGAATTCCATCAAATCCATGCTTATAAAGGACACCCCCCAGTATGAAGAAATGGGTGAAGCAATGCTGAAAGGCTCATTTAGAATTTCTAGACAAGTTTGGAGGAGTAATCCCCTTGGATAAATAATCAAATATTTATGAGTACCAAAATTAGATGGATTTTATTCCATATTGTGGATAGATAGGAGGTCAATTTTGGTAAAGGAAGGTTGACTAATCTTATGAATGAGGAAAAATAACTTATATTACTATGATGAGGATGGGATAAAAGAGGCCAGGAGGCCATATTATCCACAAATTTATTAGTTGATCATGGAGTGGCTTGGATAGCATACTATTCAAAGGTGGCTAATAATTGATCAACTAATGTCTTATAATTTTGAAGAGTATCATTCTTACACTGATAGGTGCCTTTGATTTGGTTAACCATGAGCTGGGAATCACCATAGATATTGAGCATTTTGATACCCAAGGCTAAGGTAGTTTAGATACCTATGATTAAAGCCTCATATTCTGCCATTTTATTAGTACAGTTGAAATTGTGTTACAAGGATAGAGGGATAGGTGTACACCAAGAGGAATTAGGATAATTCTAGCTCCCCCACCATGTTCAAATTTAGATCCATCAAATAAAAGAGTCATTTGATATTATGGATCTAGTTAAGATGTGGAGGTTATAGATTCATTAAAGAACTCATAGTTAATTAGTTGATTATCAAAAAGAGGGGCCTCATCAAGATGATTAGTGATGATTTGACATTTAAATAACTTTTGATGGATAAAATCTAGATAAAATTCTACCAAAATCATAATCCACTCGGCCATTTGATGATTTTGATAAGGCTTGGAGTGGATAAATTTTAGGGGATCAATGTTTGTAACAATGTAGGTTTTATGATTAAGTAGATAATGTCATAGATTAGTAGTAAGAAAGAAAAGATCTAGGCACAACTTAATAGTATGAGAATAATGTGTCTCATATTCAATAAGTGTACAATTGATATAGTACATAGACTCTCTTTGTGATGTTCATCATGATGGGCTGACATAACTCCAAGGGCATGGTCAATAATGGAAATATACAATAAGAATGGTTGTCCTCATTTCAAAGGATTAAGAACTGGTGGGGAGAGAATGTATCTCTTAAGAGATTTGAAAGCCTCTTAACAATAGGAGTCTCATTTAAATTGGATATCCTTCCTTAAAAAGTGATGGAAACGTTGACAACAATTGGATAACTAGGAGATAAAACAAAGGATAAATTACAACTCTTCTTGAAAACTACAGAGTTGTTTTATATTAGATGGAGGTGGTATTTCTAAGATAGTTTTTATCTTGGTAGGGTTGATTTCTATCCCATGGATGGAGATAATAAATCCTAGGAGTTTACCCATCAATGCTCTAAAAATACATTTCTTGGAATTTAGATGCACACACAATTGGATTAAATGATCAAAAATAACCTTTAGAATGGAAAGATGATCTTTTTATAACTTTAATTTACCAAGGAGGTCATACACATAATCCTCCACAATCTTATGGATAATATCATGAAAAATGTAGGTCATGGATATTTGATAAGTGGCTCTCACATTATTTAGGATAAAAGGCATAATGTAATAGTAGAAATTCCCCCAAGGAGTAATGAATGAGGTCTTATGTTGGTCTTCTAGTGTGATAAGGATCTGATTATATCTAGAAAAACCATCCATGAGTGACAACATTTCATGGCCAAAGGTTAGGTCCACTAACTGGTCAATATTGGGGAGAGGGAAATCATCCTTTGGACAAGCAAGATTGAGGTCTTAAAAGTTAATACAAAGGTGAAGTCCCCCTATAGGATTCATTATAGGGATGATTTTAGGTACCCATTGAGGGTAATCAATATGTTGGATGAAGTTAATAGATAAGAGGGATTGTAACTCTTATTTAACCAAGAGTGTAACATGAGGATGCATTTTTTGGAGCTTTTGATTTATAGGCTTAGCATCAAGAAATATAGCAATATTATGGATGATGATGGTAAGTTCAATACCAAGAATATCGCTATAGGACCAAGAAAATGCCTCACTATGATAAGCTATAAACATAGTGAAATCCTAGTACTCTAAGGGATCTAAGGATTTCTTAACTTTAATAATGCATGTGTATTTAGGAAGGATTTATGTAGATGATTAATGTCAATAGTAGCCTCATTCATAGGACTAGAGGTTTTTGATGGGATGGATTTATGCAGATGAGAGTTCTTGATGCCTAAATGAGTTAAGATAGATTCATCATCCTGGCACTGAATAATAGGTATGATAGTATAATCTTGCCTTATCATATTTGGATAAGATATAGGCATGGTTCAAATTTATCTATCATGATCATAGATGAGAGGCTCTACTATAATGGTGTTGACTAAAAAAAAATTAGGCATAATGGATATAATGCTATCAGTTGAGGAAGGGGTGTTGGATGGCAAGGATGGTGTATCCTCTTTAGGGATGGGGAGAATATTAAGCTTCAAAGATGATTTGGGATTTTTGTTAAAGTTGAGGCCATGTTTCTCATGGGGTTTTCTAAACTCCCCCAACACAACCTCATGCGTGCTCTATTAGTAATGTCCCATAACGAAACCTTTCCAAGTGCACCATTATAGATATATCTCTATAAAATGGGGTTTATCAAGGAATTATAAGTTAGATGCAAATAGTTTAGCACAAGTTTATTTAGAAGGGCTGAAGAAGGTTGGTCTAATCCCCCATAGATTAGATGGGTGTGAAGGAATGATGGGCTAAAGGGAATAGTTTACCCCAAATTTAGATAATAAGTTGGTTGTTTGTTGGGGCATCCATATTCTTGTAGCATAGGGAGAGTATTGAGATTTATTAACTAGTACTCTTTGATTGAAATATATTGAAAGGCAAAATTGAAGGACTCCTTACCTAGTCTCAATGCAGGGATGATTTTGCTAGTAGATGCATCATTAGATGAGGATGGGGTAGCACTTTTTAATGAAATTAGGGCCTCATTGGGTTGGAAGGTAAGGTTGTAAGTTTTAAAGGGATGGGGGTTAGCTAGGACATTATGGATTTTTCCCTCATGCTCAAATTTGATGCACTAATGTAATGTAGAGGGGACATATTACATAGCATAGATCTAGGGATATCCTAGGAGAATGTTATACTAAAATTATTCTTAAATAATTATAATAATTTAGGGAGAACCCACATGCCTAACTAAATGTGGAGTAGTACTATTCCTAAATCAGGGGTAAAAATATCATTGAAGGCTCATAGAATGGTAGGTGATTGGGCTACCACTATCTTAGGTAGATGCAATTGTTAAAATGCATGGGAAGAGATAATTTTTATACTTGCATCGTTATCTACCATGACTCTTTTAATTTAAGTTTGATATATCTGGGCATTGATGAATAAGGTAGGATCTTGGTCATCTGGCTATAAGGGTGGCATATTTGAATTGTGAAACATTATGGATAAGGGTTTCTAAAGTGATTCAATAAAAGATGACAATGGTTGGGGTTCATTTGCTTGTATTTATGTGGCCTACAAAACTTCTATCATGGCTTGATAGTGCTATGGGGAGTTCTAGAAAATCTTTTATAAGGAAATTTTGATTAGTAGTTGATTCAATTGCTTTAGAATAGATATGTATATGAGTTTGAAGTGTTATTATTTTGTGCCTTTTATAAAATAGAGACTTTAGGTTTAAGGTTAGGTGTAGCTGGACTATTTATGATAAAAGTCAGTGCTTTAGAAATAACCAATTTATATTTTTCATGATTGTGGGTCTTATGACCCTAGGCTTAGGATCATGTGGATATATGAACAACATATATCTAAAATAGAGGGGGATTTTTTGTGTTCCCAATATCATCCTCATTTGGGGGGAGAGAGTGGTGATGAACCCAATCAGAGGTTCTATCCTCATTTATAGCTTGTTCTGATGTGTTATTTCCCACTATGGATGTAATTATAAGGGGATGGGTAGGATCTGATTATTCTATTAAGGGATCATATTCATATAACAAATTAAAAACTATGACCTTTAACACATTACAACTTTCTATGTCATGCTTTGCTCTTCGATGGTATGCATATGTCTTGTTTTCTCTATACCATGAAGGCTTTTGAATATGAGGATTGATAGGATTTATGGGTAGTAACAAGATTAAGGAGGTCTGGATAAGCTAATTGAGGATCCTATAATAAGATCCCTTTAGTGGGTTTTGACTTATATTTTCCATCCTTTGGGGCACTAGTGGAGGAGAGGTATGTGTCCTTGAACCTTGACCTCTTAAGCTAGTTATTTGGATAGTCCTTACTATAGGTACTTTATTTTAGGGTAAGTCTTTACACCTAAACCTAGTGGATAATAGGGGTTTAATGGATTATGTATTAGCATGACCATCGTGGGAATGTTTCATTATGTTGGTACATGTGATTTAGTGGTAGACTCTATAATAGTAGATTTTAGTTCAACTGAAAGATGGGGCCCTAATATAGATGCTCTTATTCGGATATGGGGTAGTGGTACTTTTCCTTTTCATATATATTCATGAGTTGAGGGGATGTCCTCTTTAGGTGGTTTAATTATAATAGGAGCATGTTGCAGATATTTTCCCCTTAGGGATCCTAGATTTTTGTTTTTGGTATCTAAAAATTTCCCCTTTAGTGCCTCCCTATTAGTGGGGGGAACTGATCTAGAGATAGCATGAGGTAACATAACATTTTACTTAGTAAATAATATGATAGTGGGAATATGTATACTAGATGTGGGTATTGAAATGGTATGAGGAATGGAATATTGTGAAATGTCTATAAAAACCTTTTCTTTAATAAGTTTTTCCTCTTTTAGTTCCTGAGTAATTTCAAATATGGATTCTTATAATGGGTCCCAAACAACGAGATCTGACAAATTAGAGGGAGTTTTTAGGATGTTTTTGCTTGTTTTGGATGGTTCAAAAGTGAGGAGATTAGGGATAACAATGTCAACAACTTATTTAGGTAGAAGTTGGTCATGAATGGTGTTAATTATGTGAGTCTCATGTTTTGATATAGATTCTCATTTAGTTTACATGGAATTTGATGTAGAGCAATGATTAGGGAATGGTTACCTGAATATATCTATAGATTGGTTTGCAAGGGCATTATGATTATCTAATTAAAATTCCCCTTGATCTATAATATTTTGTACTAAGCCCTTTAAATAATGACATTTTCTGACATCATGGCCTATTATACAGTGAAAAAGTCATTTTCCCTAAACCAACTAGGTTTAGGACGTGACTCATCAAGAGGTCTTACAAGAGGAAGCTCGTTTAGTGAAGACTTTAGGAGTTTATTTAAAATAGATGTATAAGACACTCCTTAAAGGGGTATATTATCTAATGGGAAATCATGTTAATGACTTATGATATTATGCTTGTGAAGTGGAGGGCTTAGATTAGTTTTTGGTTTGAGGTGGTGCTGATTTTAAAACTACGGTGTTGGAAGCCCCTTTGGTTTTATTTTTGTTGTTACTAGTGGTCCCTTTGGAAGGATTAGATTTAAATATTTTGTTTTGTATTTTAACCTTCCCTTATTCAAAGGATTTAATTTCAATCTTGTAGGCCATATACAAGGCCTTATCAAAGGTTTTAAAATATTGTACCCATAATATTGATGAGATGTGTCTGGCACACACTCTCGTAAATAACTCGATTAACTCAGGATGAGGTAAAGAGAAGGTAAGTTGATTGATTAAACTTCTCCATATAGCTAAAAATTCAATGATGAACTCATTGTTAAATTGTCAGATGGTGTAAAGGTCCATGCTGGTAACTTTTATTGATATATTGATCAAAAAGTGTTTTAAGAATATTTGAGCTAGCTACCCAAATGAGAAGAGGGAATGTTGGGGGATTGAGCTATACTAATCTAGTGTAGGTCCAACTAGCAACATAGGGAATGTATTAAGAAGGAATGAATCATCATGAACTTTGAGGTAGTAAGCATGTCAAAATGATCAAATCTATTGTTGTGGGTCCTCCTTATTCTAGAACTTTGTAAACTTAGGGAGTTCCCATTATGGAGGATAAGGTCTGATAAAAACTACTTTGTTGATCATCTCATTACAAATATGTTCGTAGGTAGCATGTTCTTCTAATAAAAGATAAAAGGCTCTAAATTAGCCATCATATTCATGAGGATGATCATGAGATCATTTTGGACATTCTATTGAGGGATTCTTCCCAAAATGTTTTACTACAGGAGTTGGTATGTAGGTAACAACATGGAAAAATCCTAAGATAAGGGATAATTAATCAAGGTGGTTATAATGGGTTGAAAATCCACCACATATTATGGAGATTATAAAGGGATGTGCATAGACTCGATAGCCTATGTAGGTGCTATATACTGGGTGGTCAAGGGTATATATTATTGAGGTGGTTAACTCCCAGGGGCTTGTTGTAATGGCTATGTTTGGGTATTTAAGGATACACTAGTTTGAATTAGAGGGAGGGTTACTGGGACCAATATGACTAGGTTCTAGAGTGATGTAGTAACTGGTTGGGTAGCTATAGGCCAAGGAGTAGTAATGTTCTAAGATTGGGTAGTGGTTGATGATGGAACACTAGATGTCATCAAAGGTGGGTTGCTTACAGGTTGTGTCATAGTGCTATCAAAACTAGTAGGAGGAGGATTATTATGGGAGGTTACCATAATAGTGGTAAATCCTTCAACCTCTTCCAAGGGCATGCCCTATGGATTCTGAGAGAACTACATATGGGGAGATACTGGGGTATGTATAGATCTAGAGGTGAGATAATGGTTAAGAACTATGGGATCAATATCTAGTATGGTGGTGAATTAGGATCACCCTGGGTGTAATACTAAGGGATGCCTTCCCTTGTGGACTCATGATATGTAAGGGGGATAGGATTCTCCATAGATGAAGATGAAGATGGAGGTTTAATTTTCTTTTGCAATGGCTATTGCATCAAAATCATATAGCGATAAAAAACAAGAAACAAAAAAAACATGTAGAAAATTCTTTTTGATTATCTCATTTTAAGTGAAGATGAAAAGATGCACACACTAAAATCATTCTAAACAATTTTTACTTTCTTAACTTTAAGGTGTGATAAAAGCAAAAAATAAAAATGATACCGAGGGTCTTAAGAAGTAACAATCTAAAGATGGTCTCAGGTTTTTATTTTTATGCTAAAATATTTTGTATTGGTATCAATAATAGGCTTGGTACTAGGGTCTACCCCCTCACTTCACACACCATAACGTAAGGGTGTCAGGTGCTTAGCTAGAAGATACTGATAGACTAGAGTTTATAGTTAGCTAGATAATTGAGTTGGTTCTCCCCTCGGTGGTGAAATCCAAGTAGGATCATTGGGAATAAGGTTGTCATGAGGTGATGAAATCCTCATCATTTTCATTATATCAAATGTTTTTATGAGTTTATTGTGAATGTGATTTGGTTTATGTGTGATAAAAGTGATAACTATGATAAATTCACCACCTAGATTATTCTATATGAGTAAATGAAGTAGACAAAAATGGATGCAAATTGTTTAACCTTTAAAAAGGAAAAATGAAATTTTGATTTTCTTTGAATGAATTGAATAAACAAAATAAATGGAGAGAAATAAACAAATTCATAAACAAAATTTCAACAATAAAAATGAGACCTTAGGGGTCCCACTGAGCATGCCAAAATGTTTAAGTAGTTTTTTGTTTTCTTTTAAAATTAAATGCTACTAAAAATTCAAAATAAAATAGGGTTTATGTGGAATACATGTGGATCGAAAGATGTTATGCATGGCTAGAATCCAATGATAGTGAGAACTCCTTTTTGTTTGGGAAGGCTAACCTACACACATGAAAATACTTGACAAAAATAGATTAATAATAGAGATGGGTAGACTTCCTGATATGAGATCAGTTCTAGGTAGTGGTACACTTCCTTAAATGGATGTCAGTCCACTGTTTATGCAATTAAGAAAAATAAAAGCATAAGAAATTACAAATAGATAAATGATGTGATAATGATGATATTTAAGATTTTCTTCTTTAATTAATTAAATAATGTAAATGAAATATTCTTCCCAATAAGAAGAATCAAAATCTACATTCATCTTGAATAATAGCTAATGATTATTAATAGGCTTCATGAGAGGGTGAATAGATGATGGCATAGAGGGATAACTCAAAGGCTCTATCGATCTGATCTACAAATAAAGGTTGAGAAACTATGGGGAGATCAATGATGTTGGTTATGTCATGAACTAAAATAGGTAGAGTCATTTATAAGGAAAAGGCCATGTTCAAATAATAGTAATTAGTAAAAGGATTAAAAATAGTAGTTTAGGATAAGGTCTTAGATCCTATGTATTAAACACAATAGATCAATGTTGATATTGATAAGATTGGTACCAATCGATAGAATCATTGTTGATTTAAAATGCATCAGTGTCGACTGTCTCCTATGGATGAGTTTAACAAAATAAAGAGCAAAATAAGACATATTTGCTAATAGGTTGACAAACAGATATAAAGGGGTGTTAAAAATAATTTACTGATTAAATAGATAGATAAAAAATACTGATTGAAAAATAAAGATAAAATAAAATGTGATACTTACCTTCAAATGACTTGTGAGCAAAATGAAATTCCTTTATAGGTGCAGGGAATAGTTCAAGTTGCATAAAAGGATGTGGTTAAATGTAATGAAAATCAAGTAGAGTTTCATTACTAATGTCACCAAAATATCTAGGAATTCTAATAACAATTTGAGGCTCTAAATTTTTTGGTCCAAAATGCAAAGGTATGCCACATATTTATGGATTGATGTTGATCCATAGAATCAACACTGATCATGGAAGAATCATCACCGATTCACCCAAAATAGGGTCTTTTTTCAACTACAAGTGAAAATAGCTCGAGGATGGGTGGGATTCTTAGTAATGACTCCATACGGGGGTAAATTGTTTATGTGGGTATATTCTTAGGTTATAAATGATTTTAGGAGGTTGGGAGTGGTAAAAGGATAAAATCAAAGGCTATTTACCAAGCTAGTAAATTTTAAATAAACTAAACTTTAGGATATGGTTTATTTAGGGGATTTAAATAAATAGGACCTATGAAACCTAATTAATCATCCTTAGGGTTACAAAATTCTAGTTTCTACATCTTTATGCATGTTTGAAAGGTATCTCCTAGGAGATACCTTCAAGGTACCCTTGAAGGTACTATAATTCCCTTGAAGGTATATCCTTGAAGGCACTACTAGGTGATACCTTGAAGGGCCTTGTAATAATGGTAAGTTTCCAAGTGTTGTTTGGTTCTCCTTTTATTTTATATAGGAGGTTTGATACTTATAAAATTTTCCACTCTTTATTCGAGCACTTGCCAACTAATCAGGGTATGCCATGTGACATCCGCCCACTCACCCAGATTCCCTAGAAATAAACAAAGTAAGATTAAGTCTTTATTTTCAAAATTCAAGGATAGGTGACATGAACCTATAAACCCATGACATTTTGACATTCATAAAATATTCTATGTTCCTTGAGTGAATGAATCTCTATGATTATGCCAAGTGTCTCTATCTCATGTACCCAAAGACTTACATATTTAACTTAATGTAAGAAATACCTAGGCAAGAAAATAAGTGAGATCATGCCAAATGTCATCATGCTATTCACCTAAATACTAACTCACTAAAAGGCATTGTATGAAATCTCCCAAGCAAGTGACTAAGTACGATCGTGCCAAGTGTCACCATCTTGTGAGTCTAACATGATCAAATTTTTTATAATGATATAAAATGTTTTTAATTATATACACAAGACCAACCAATTTCCATGTGTCCCTAGACCATTAATTAACCAAACAAAGAGGTGATACTTCACCAAGTGTCACCATCTCACTCCCTTGGAGCCTATGTAGTCAAAGTATATGGTATAGTATCCATAGAAAGAGTGGATTAGTGATATTTTTCTAAGTTTCTCCATATATCTAACTCAAAACCACACCAAGAAAAAGTTTAGCAATTATGGAGCCCATGGAAACTATGGAGTAGTGGATTTATGACACATATTTTTGGAAGTGACATTCAACTAAGGGATGCTAAGGAAATATTTTAAAAAGGGAACAAAACATCACTAAATATTAGAATAAAAGTTGCATAACACTTGAGAAAAAAGGAAAAGGTTAAATTGGCAATGATAACCAACCAAGATGACACTATGTCAACTAAAATTCAATTAAAAAAATTAAAAACAAGGAGTCAAAGCTATTAACACCATTAATTCACATGAATTGAATAACTTTGCATTCAATTCAATGAATCTAGTGAATCCAAAGGCAATATATGTAATTTGTAGAGTTAATTATAGTCACATTTCCATTAAATTAGTAAATTATAAGCACGAGTTTGAATCCTTGTGAACTAAAAGTTTCACAACTACATAACCATGGCCTCCTCATCTTAAAGTTCACCTTTTTCATCTGCCTATTTAATTATAGGACCAATAGAATATACAGATATAGTGTTTGAAGAAGCTAATATCAAACATGAATTCAATTACTTATCTTTTATTTGGTAATAATTTGACATGATTAAACCTTGCAGAACAAAGGAACAACTCTCTACATTATCACAGAGGTACTTAGATGAATTGTTGGCAATCAAGACTATGGGTATGCATAACACCATAACTAAACATGATTTAATGTCATGCATTAACTTATTATTTGATTTATTTTTGAATGGTCAAATTTATGGAAAAATATTACACTTCTGATAAAATAGTACACTAATGGCCTACCTTAGTGGTAGAGCATTCGAAACGTACTATAGGTTACCTACCCTTGAAATATCATATGACCAAACCCTAGTGAATACCTAGATATATGCTAACAACATATCCACCAAGCTACAATAATGGGCCCATGACCCTAGTACTTGTGCAATTAGAGGCCCTATTTTTGATATCTCCATAGCCATTTTATAACACAAAGTCAGAATTACCATGGCCCTATTAAACAAAATCTATGGTTTCCCCAAAATGAATTACATTAATAAGGTGTGGATTCACCTACTTAATATTATTCTCACCTCTAAAAGGATAATTTACATAAAGTAAATCATCTATTCTAACATCATCAACAAAATAACCAATATGAACAACTTCCTAGACAACTTCTATATGATGTCCTACCTGGTGGGTGATATAACCAAAACTATAAATGTATATTTTGATGAGTCTTAGGAGCCTTCTAAAGAGTACCCTAAGGGAAATATCTGTGAAAGGTTTAACATCCTCCAAATTCATAGGTTTAGGAGGAACATGACCAAGATTATTGAGATCTTCTATTCAATGGTATACTAGGCCATCTATGGTAACGATATGCTCGAGCTCTCAGATTAAATTAGGAAGAACATAGGAAAGATGTGGGATTATTGTCTCTATCCATACTACAACATAATTAGGGTAGAGATCACTAAATCCTACCCCACATATATGCTTAGGTTAGTCCCAAACAAAGTTGTATAATAATAAATCATTTCCTAATTGGTTGACTCCATGGATGTTTAACTAATAAATAAGAGGCAAAGAGTTGTGAATCCAAATCTCATTATTATTGATAGGATTAAATACAAAAAATGGGAACACATTTATCTAGTGGGAAAAACATTAACCCATTATGATTTTAGGTGGGCACCCTATAGAGAATGGGACCCCAGGGAGAAGGTGAGGAAACACCTAAACTGACTTAGAATAAGGGTAAATATTGACCACAAGAACATGTATTACACATATGATGAGGTTTTTATGAATGTCATGAATTACATAGATGTCCACACTAGGATGAATAAGGTCAGCATGTCAATGGTGGTGGTTTGACACATATAATAAAATATTGAAACCACTAAAGAGAAATATAGGAAGATTGAAAAGGAGCACTAGGTATTAAAGCCTCCCAAGGGGACCTTTCACAAATGGGAACACAAGAGAAGGAACCTCCTGAGGCATCTCTTTAGGCCTCACCACCATCCATTTCCATCATATCAACTACTATAATTTCCACCATAGTGGCAATGATATTTTATCGACCCTCTATAGTACAAGGCACCACAATTTCCATGGGTAGTGGCAGATTTTTTCCCATGTTATTATTTAATCCACTCACAAAAGTTTAGGATGTTCCTCTTCCTTAATTATTCTCTTCATTAATTACTCCTCTCCCACCTTCACTTCTAATTCATATAGCAACCACCAATGTGGGGACTAGTGGATCCTTCTCTATGTTTCCCTTTCTTCCACTCATCATAGTGTAAGAAGTTCCTCTTCCTTTTTCTCTCTCTTTAGCTATTGTTTCACATCCATCCACTCCTCCCAGTTCACTAATTAACACTAATCCCACTCTCCCCTCATCTCCACCTAATTTTACATTGGTTTCATTAGTTATTGCTCCACTTCCCTCCACACAAACTTCCACACCCACCATAGAGCCTATTGTATACAAAAGTAAACCCATGACTACTCTGACCTCACCATAGGGTAAACCTATCTAAAAGGAACCTAATGAGGGATCAAGGGGATTTTTGAATGGAAATATGGGTTTAATAATAATATACCCCTTAGAGGTATTGGATAGTGACAAAGAACTCAAGAAATTTCCCTCAGATGAAGAAGAATGAGAAGGTGAATCTGAGACATCAATATCAATAAGTATCAATGAGACTATTGAGAGTGATCTTAAGGATGAGTGGATTTAAGAAGAAGAGGCCCAATCAAGGGACAAAAATATTTTGGGGACTAGTTTAGTTTCCATTGAGATACTTCTAGAAGATAAAGACATAAAGGATAAATCAAAATCAAGACCCCTAGCTTCCACAAGTAGATAATCAGTGAGAGTATCTCTAGGTCCTTCATCCCTAAAAAAAATAATAAAAACTACTAAAATAGTTTCCCCAATTTATTTTGTGCAACATTTAAGTACCTCAGCCCACTATTCTTTATCCTCATCTTCTATAATTTCTACTAGAGTGGTAACCAGTATTATAGCTCCCTTTCATTTTTTAGATTCTTTAAATTATTTGAATGAGATTTAGGTTAGTCCACTCCCTAATTCACCTAATACCACTAATACTGGGCTCACATTTTCCTCAACCAATAATTATGTACAAAACTTACTCAATACCTCCTCAACATACTTCTACTTTAGTACAACTAACCCTCCCCAACCATAGAAACAAGTCCCATTTGAGAGCCTTGTCTCTACCTCTATTTTCACTTCATGTGTTTCCCCATATCATCCATCCACCCAAATAGGGATACTAATAACCCAACATACTTATACCTATAATTCTATGGTGACCACCCAAAAGGAACTAGAAAAGGACAAGTTATTTCTTGATATAGTGCCACCTAAAAAGGTCACTAGTTGGAAGTGGACAATCCCACCCTTCCCAAAAATAGGACCCTATTACCCTAAGCCCATGTTCCCTTAGAGACAAACTAAATATCTATTCTATTAGAGCCTAAACATCCTAATAAGAAAGCAATAATCTTTAACATACCAGAATGGTTCCAAAAGATGAAAAAGTTGGAATGGGGTAGGGGAAACTTGGTAGTCATTGAATAACCAGTGGTCAAGTTCCATTTTGACAAGGAGATGAAGACCATGAGGAGGGTCAAAAGGAATATCAGGTAGGAGGTGTAATTATAACAAAGGGAATATATATTCTCTCTAACTAAAAGTAGAAAAGCACATCCTTTTGATGTGATCTCTCTATGCCAAGAGGACCCATATACCTTTATGGATTCTGTAGGGGGTGATCAAGGAAATGTTCAAAGGATATTGACAAATCCATTTAAGAATTATAAGTAATAACCACCATGCAACTTGGTGAACATCATTGATAATGTACAAGGGGAAGTTAAGAAGCTATATAATATCATCCAATAAATCAGAACTGTAAAAAGGAGCCACAACCTTGATTGAGAAACGTAATTCTAGAGGTAAAGAAGATGAATAAAATAGAGGTTAAACTAAATTTTTAAAGTGAAATAACAAGGGACAAATATTATTCCCATTTTACCCTAATATCAACCCCTAATGCTACATAGGTGCATAACTACATAGCTACTAAGAGAGACACCTTACTTGAATGGCACCAAGACATGAAGTCTTTGGTCCTATGGTTGATCACTTAGGAGAGGCAAGCTATGGATATTTTTGGAGAAATAAGGATCAATAATGTAATCACTCCATATAGATATTTGGTATATGAATCCATTTTTTAAGACCTTCTTCAGGTAGCTACCAATAGTTTCAGAGCAGAGGTTGAGGGCAATATCTAAAGAATAGTCAATGAAGTGAATAACTAGTGAGTTTTGCTAGAAATATGGTTCTTATTGTAGAATCCATTTATGTCGAGCTTATGTAATCACTAAAGATACATATAAATTTGATATATAAGATTCCTTAGCTTTTAAAAAGACCCCTATTTGACTTTAAGGAAGTAGAAATTAACTTCTAGGCTAGACATACTCTTGACCTCCAAATTTAGGTGAATAAGTATGCCATATCATCCATGGTCACCCCAATAGAAATTTTAATTGAAACCATGGCTCCAACTATGGCTTAAATTTTATTTACAATGGTCCCCTTAATGACAACCCATATTATGACAATAAATTCAACTATAGTGTCAATGATTTCATTTACAACTATAACAAATGCATTAGTTTTCAATGCATAAGTGTCACCTTTTACATCTACCACCTCATATTCATCCCCTCTAATAACTACAAGCCTTGGTTGGAAATATTTCCTATTGTAACTTTTCTTTATCTCTAGCAAGCTATTGAGTATAACTTGAAATGGGTGGTTGAGATTTATTTTGGTGCCTAACTCTATTCTAAGGTGATTAAAAATACAATTTTTCTTTGGAAATGAGGTTAGCCCCATCTTAAGACTATAAATAGTGTATCACTCTATTTAATCAAAGAGGAGATATTTTGACATCAAATATAGATTAAAAAAAATCCTTTAGGTGAGTCTACAATTTTGTGTTGTATGTTGGTCTCTTCCATTTCTTGTCATTGATAAAATATCTTAGCTATTTGATATATGCAATAACAATTTTAAACATTCTATTGAGTTACTTAAGATTTGTTAATGAATAATGTGTCATAGAAATTCTAGTTGATATATCTTAGTGACTATTTATGCAATATTTTCTTTCTAATATAATTTAGAATTTGGGAGGAAGTACTGCCTCAAAATAATTTATTAAGAGATACATTTCAAACATGCATTAGGGTACCCTTGAAGGTACAATAAGGCCCTTCAAGGTAAGAAGATACCTTAAAGGGTATTTTATTTCCTTCTAATGGTCTCTTATTAAATACCTTGAACATGCATGTGATTGGAATTTTATTTCAAGGTATCTCCTAGGAGATGCCTTGAAAGGCATTATAATACCTTCATAGGTACCCTTATGCATGTTTGAAAGGTATATCCTAGGAGATACCTTAAAGGTACCCTTGAAGTTACTAGAATCCCTTCAAGGTATCTTCTAAGAGATACCTTTAAGGGTCTTGTAGTACCTTCAAGGTTTCTCTTATTAGATACCTTGAACATGCAAATGATTAGAATTTTATTTCAAGGTATCTCCTAGGAGATACCTTGAAGGGCCATGTAGTACCTTCAAGGGTACCCTAATACATGTTCTAAAGTCATATCGTAGGAGATACATTTAAAACATGCATCAAGGTACCCTTGAAGGTACTACATGGCCCTTCAAGGTATCTCCTAGGAGATACCTTGAAGGGTCTTGTAGTACCCTCAAAGGATCTCCTAGTAAATACCTTGAACATGCACATGATTGGAATTTTTTTAAGGTATCTCCTAGGAGATACCTTAAAGGGCCTTGTAACACCTTCAAGGTTACCCTTATGCATGTTTTTAAGGTATCTCTTAGGAAATACCTTTAAGTTACTCTTGAAGGTACTATAATTCCATTCAAAGTATCTTCTAGGAGATACCTTGAAGGGTCTTGTAGTACCTTTAAGGGTTATCCTAGTAGATACCTTGAATGTGCACATGATTAGAATTTTATTTCAAGGTATTTCCTAAGAGATACCTTGAATGGACTTGTAATACCCTCAATATTTATTTCAAAATTTTATTACAAGTGATTTGATATAACCCTGGTGTGTGAGGGTTAGTCGAGTTATGGATATACAAGTGAATGTGTAGAAATATTCAAAAATAATAAACAAAACACATTCAACAGAAATATAAGTTATAGTCATTAATGGTGAATTTATTATTTTAATACTTTTTTCAAAATTTATTCTCCATTTTATTTAGGGTTTTATCTCATATCTATAGGCCAATTTCACACATTGAGTCTTTACAAATCATGAATGCACAATTCAGTGACATTTGCCACATAAACATCTCATTGGGTACCAAATTTGATGTGTAATGGATCATGGTTCTTGTGATGTTTAAACACCTATCAAATTTGAGCCCCTATTCAAGGAAAACACATGACACACCACTATTTATCCCCTTGGTACACCATGACTCAGATTTAACCCATCCATGTGTCTTTAGTTCATGCCATGTCTACCCCTTCACATCCTTGTCAACACATGTATTCATGTATTGATCAATGAAAAATATATATATTATGAATATTTTCCAATGGAGAATTTGAGTCACCAAATAAAGTGCTAAGAAAGATGTTAAAAAAGATTTATAATGTGAAATAAGATGATTGGGAAGATTGCATTCATGCAATCTTATGGGCATACATGACACACTATAAGAGGGTTATATGATTCACTCTATTTCAAATGGTATATGGTTTTGAGGTAGTTATGACCATAGAGTATATTATACCAATATTTTACATTGTAATGGTTGTGCAACTTGATGACCATGAGTCAGTAAAAAAATTGTTGAATTCAACTAACATGGAATAGAATCAACAAAGGGCTCAATGGATACATAAAATTAACAAGCTAAGTCAAAATTCATGGAATGATCACACATTATGATATAAAGGGTTTTATCTAGAAAATGTAGTGTTATTATATGATATTAGGTTCAAATAATTTATAGAGAAGATGCACATTTGATGAAAAGGACCCTACATTAATTATTAAGTCTCAGAATAGGGTACCATTGTGCTAAAAACTTTCCAGGGAACCATATTGCTGGGATGTATAAATGGTTGTAGTATTAAGCCTTACCACCTTTAATTTATATCAATATACTAAAAGTATAAGTGGATGCTAAGTGGTAGTAGGAGTTAAGGTTTTGTTTAATATTGTGTTTTTTTTGTTAGGTTAGAATGATTGTACAATGTATTCATAGTCTCATATTGCAACATATGAGAAGAGGATATGATAGGGTGAGATCACATTATAATGACAAATCATAAATGATAGTTGGACATAACTACATCAAGCACAATGATAGATATGGTAGAAGTACAACTAATGGCCATTCAAGGTTGTTAATTATGCAACATTTCAAAAGATTGCATCTTATTCGAGGTAGATCGAGTGGGGACATGACAGGTGGATTCATTAAATAGAGTGTCTAGACAAAGTGATATGAGGTCACATCAAACACATGATATGAGGTAAATTAAAGATTTGGCACACAAAAGGTCACTATCAAAGCCATAATATTAAAGATGAGGAAGAACACTCGTATGCTATAAGTAAATGCATTTAAATAGGTTGGCAAGAGAAAATTGGGTGCCAAAATATATAAAACAAAGGGGATGAACAATGCCAAAACATTACATACTTTATCCAACAATAGTATTTTACTATTTTATCTCAATATACTCCTATGTACAAAAATTGAGAACTAAATTTTGGTAGAAAAAATCAAATAAATAATGTAGATTATAGGTATATTCATGGATAGGATCCATTTGTTGATCCCACTCAAATATACAAAAAAGGAATAAATGGGGATTGGGATAGGTATTCAATAAACCAAATAAAATGACCTATATCCCTTTGACTTTGTGGAAACTATCAAAGCTACTCTCTTCACCCTAAAAACACAAGCATGACCTCTTGCACTTCAACATATACTTCACAATTATGATGTAGAGAGTCGAATCAACTTACCTACATTTGGTTAACTAGATGAGGTCATGTTTACCTTATTAAGTAGATACAAATAGGGGGATATTCATTTATTCCAAGATATCATTGTGTAGATCAATGTGTAGACCATTGAGAGAGCTATAGGCCTCCTTAATCATGGAAAATCCTTATTTCCATAGAAGTCCATGACACCATCAATTCATCTAGTTGTTTGGGAGAAGTTTCCCACTAGGGTAGGTATAAGAACCCCAATTAACTCCATTGAGGATATTGTAGTGTCCATTATGGTAGAATGTGTAAAAAGAGGCTCTAGTAGACAATGAAGAAGGCCAAGCAAGAAATAAAAGGAGTAATTGACATTGTTTATCATATGATATGCCTAAATAAGAAATTAAATTAGCCCAAGTTTCTCACATCTGAGCTTACCACTAATATTGAAAAGTAACTTTTAGGTAGCTCACAAAATTTGTAATATTAGTTTCTAGTTTTGTTATTGTGTTTCACCCAATGAAGTCCCTATTAGGCCCAATAAATGTTACTATGAACTTTTGGTTTGCTAATGTCCTCACAGGCATCACATGGAAAAAGATAGGGAAATATTATGAGCAACTGGAGTGGTTTGAAAAATGATGGTTTGAGGTTATAGCTTTGATCAAGTTGTACCCTCAAAATCCATAGGAACTCATATAATATTTATAATAGCATATATCAGTAACTAAGTTTTATAATGGTATGCAAATCAAGGTCCATGAGTTGGCCATGCCAAATGTGACTAAAATTTCATTTTTCATCACAATGGTTGAAGCATGAGATGAAGTACAGAGGAAAAAATACCTAACCAAAAGGTTAGTGTGGCTTATTCAAACCATCCCTTTATGTGCATAAAAACCCTAGAAAGAGCAAACATAATTGTAGTTAGCTATGCAACCACATGCCCCACCATAACAATTCACAACTCCCCCATAATAAAAAAATGAAAATGGAAGGCACCTACGTAGAGAGCCTCACCACCACTAGTAAGAAAGAGATCAAGGCAAACTAAGTCTTGGTTAGAAAGGCCACATGTTCCAAAAATAATTGGTGAGTATGATCTCACAGAGTTGGGGTTTGATGAAGAAGAAGTTATTCAATTTATGATCAAATACATCAACTAAGAGGTCTACGATAAGGTAGAGGATAATGAATCATTTTTATAAAAAGTAGTGTGTACTTGCTAAGTAAATAATCAAGTAAGAAAAGACCTTTAGGTCAACATTATGTAACCCTTACCTCTATTAATATAGATACTAGGGGTCAAGAAGAAGCTTAGTGCAAACTTGAGGTAGATATTTTTTAATTAGATCCAATAGTTGGTTAATTATTTGTACATAGTGTAGATCCACCAGAGCAAAGGAGCTTGTTATAGCCACTAGTTACCAAAAAATGTACACATCCTTCAACCAAGCCTTTAACCACCATGTAATAACATATGATATCTTTCATATAGATAGATAGAATAAGTTAAGCCTATTAGTTAAACTATATGGGTATGAGAAGACACAAAGATACACTTGTCCCTTTGACCTAGTCTAAAAAGAAGTTGGTGCATAAAGGTGTGGTTATGGAATCTAAATCTTTAGAGCATGCACAATCTGATACAAAAAATAGATGATGTATAAATAATGGAGGGACCTCTAAATACCACTGTGTTGGATGCAAAAAAATAAATGGAAGCTGCACATGATACCCCATATCCTAAGGAAGAGGCTAAAAATAAAGAAGCAAGGAAGTAGAGAAAAGCAGAGAAGAATAAAAATAAGAAAGAGGCCATAGAACAAACAACTACATAGGAATCCCAATGTGTAAAAAAAGAATCTTCACAATATGAACAAGACAAACAATGTGCTGAGGATAAAGAACAACAAAATAAGGATGAAGAAGTTGAGGATGGAAAAAATAAATCCAAAGAAGATGAGGTTAAGAAAAATAAATCTAAAGAAGTAGAGGCCAAAAGAAAGAGAGCCAAAGAATTTGAGGTTGCATAGAGACAAACTAAGGAAGTAGAGGCTCAATAGAAAAAGGATGAAGAAGTAGAGGCTCAATAGAAAAAAGATGAAGAAGTAGAGGCTAAGAGAAGGGATCAAGAAGAGGTATAACAAATAATTAAGTGACATAATATTTGTAGTAAAATTAAATAGAACAAGAGGCGTGAGAGAAAGCTTCCAAAGAACAATGCCATAAGGAGGAAGCCAAACATGAAGTAAAAGCACATGTTGTCAAGGAAAAAGTTGAGGATGAAGCCAAAGCTAAAGTGAAGGCTAACACCAAATCCAAGTCTGAGGTATATGCCAAAGCCAAAATTAATTCCATAGCCAAGGCTAAGGAAAAAGCATGAATTTAGGCTGAGGCCACATCCAAGGCTCAAGCTGAAGCTGAGGCACATATTGCTAAGGAAAATAATCTAAGTAAAATTCATAAGTAGAACATGAAACATCCCATAAATATGTGATCCAATTAGGTTCACCAAAGTAGAATTCACTATCAAAGTCTTATCCCTCTACCTAATGTTTGTGGGAGGTACCTATCACATCATCTCATCGCATCACTTTCTTGATTTTATTGGCTCAATTTATGCCAACTCCTACCATAATCATAACCACATCCACCACACTTGATCCCACTTCTATGGAGACATATTTGGATTATTTACATCTACTATTATCTAGAATATTGAAGGAATAAATACATTCTAATAATATATTGCATAAAAGTTTTAGATTTGGAGCATAATGTTTTTTAGTTGCTTGAGGAAAAAGTAGAAGAAAAATTTCAAATGGCTAAGTCTAGTAGCTCATTAATGCTACTAGTCCTACTCTGGTTATGCAATTTCTTGGTGATCAAGTAATGTCTAAGGACAAAAAAATCACTACATTTATAAATTAAATAATAAAGGATTGGGTGAGGGCATATAAAATTCTCACACTATACACCCAAGGGCATGCTATTCATGCTAAAATGGAAGCTATCTAACAACTACTAGAGAAATATGTATAGGTTCTAGATACTACTATATATCATGCTAAGTAGATATCCCAAGGAATGCTTGATTTGAGGTAGCACCTTAACAAATCCTTGGATACTATAAAACTAGAGTTCATAATGGTGGGTAAATCTAAAGATGTAATGAGTGACCTAATGGATACTAGAGAAGTAATGATTGACACACTTTAACAATTTTTAGACTCTAAAGATACCATGATGAAGAAGTTATAGGTTTGTTATAATGAGATAATGTGAAATAAATTTATGGTTATTAAATCCCAAAGGATTGTGAACATGTTGGATGATATTGTGTTAGATATCTAGCTTAAACTATCAAATGCCAGAGACTTCCTTACCATCATAGAATAAGATGTGCAAAATATGATGGTCATGTAGATTCCATTGTGTATTTTGCTTACCATGGTACATGAAGTATTTGATAGTTGGAAAATTCTCAAGCATGATCTCTCAAAGGTTAAACCAGCTATTATGCAAATTATAGAAGAACCTAAGTTCATTGCTTCATATGAGCTCCAAGAAATTTTGTAGAAGAGAAAGCTAGATACAAAGGCACAATCTTATTATCCACAACTTATAGAGCCACTTGGCCAAACTTCAGCACACCCTTTATAGTACGTAAATGTGTAGTTTAAGTTTTAATATTTGGATGGGGTCTTGGTGTCCTTTTGTTCCTTCTTCTCATCTTCATCTGATTCTTCAAAATCTTCTTCTTCAATGATTTCAATAATGTCTACTAGATCATTATCTCTTTGTGCTCCATCTTCTTCTATCCTAACACTTGCACTTTCAACTATTTTCTTGGCTCTTTTTTTATAACATTTATAAGCTTTAATTTTGCAAAAATAACCAAGAAATATACCTTCATCTACTCTAGATTCAAACTTACTCAATTTTTCATCAATTATATTTATGAAGCATCTACTATCAAAAACTTTGAAATAATCAACTATAGTTAGTTTGTCTTTCTATAGATCATAGGGAGTCTTGTCACTATGACTCTCAATAATGATATTTTTTGAATATGCACTACTGCACCAACTACCTCTTTCCAATATCTATTTGGTATCTTATATTTATTTAGAATTATCCTCACCATCTCCTAAACTATTCTATTTTTTAGCTCTACTAATCCATTTTGTTGTGGAGTTCTAGCTATTTAATAATGTCTATTTAGCCCATAGTCTTCACAATACTCAATAAATTCATTTGACATGAATTTTCCTCCTCGATCTGATCTAAGACACTTAATCTTCAAATCATTTTCATTCTCAACTAAAGCTTTAAATGCTTCAAATTGTCTAAAATCTTCTTATTTTTTCTTCAAAAATATTACCCAAATCACGTGTAAAATCATAAATGAACAAAATAAAATATTTTTCACCTTGAGTACTTTGAGTTCTCATAGGTCCACACCAATCAGTGTGAACAAGTTCTAACATCTAAGTTGTCGAGTATTCTTTTTTCTTGAACTATCTTCTAACCTATTTCCCATGCTGACATGGTTCATAAAACATGTTGGAGGGCTTTGTAATATTTGAAATATTTATGATTACTTGATTCTTGTTGATATTAAAAATATTATCAAAATTTATATGTCCCATTCTCCTGTGCCATAGATAACTTTATTCAATCTAACTCAAACATCTTTTACCTTTGATATCTGATAACATATACAAATTATTACCTATTCTCTGAGCATCTACAACCAACATATCTAAATATTTTCTTCTATTCTCACAACCTTCTACATAAAACTTTGGTGTGTGTCCCTGATCACACATTTGAATTACACTCAAAATATTATGCTTAAGACCTTTTGCATATAGAACATTTTTAGTTTTAGTTCTACCATTATCCAAACTTAGTGTACCTATTTTGGCAATTCTGGCAATAGTATTATCTATAGTTTTACTATGCCACCATTGATCTTCTTTAGGGTTATGAACTTGCTCTTGTCCCTTGTCATGTGCATTGAACATCCACTATCAATGAACCATGGATTTTCTTCATTTATTGCATGCAAAGCTATCTAGACCAACATAGACTTTTTAGAGTGTTTCTTCTACCATGAACCTATCTGAACTTTCTTCTAAATGAATGGAGCTTTGAAACTTTGGTCTTTATTGACTGACTTGAACATGATTCTATAATACCAGGATATGTGTTTGAATTTATTACACTTGTAACATATTATGGATTCTTCATTAAAACTTGATAGAGAAGCAAAAGAGTTTTGGCTTTTGCTTAACTATGCATGAGTCTCCTCTTTATTTCTAAAATTGTTATCCCTTTTTCGACATTCTATTTTGTTATGACCATATCTATTACAATAAAAAATAGTAACCATAAAAATAGAACCTGTTTGTGTATCTATGATCTGATTGCCTTTTGTAGATCTTTTCCTTCCTACCTTATTTATTTGAGATGTCATTTGTATTCTTAACTTCTTTTTTTATTTCCTCTTTTGTAATAACTTTAGCATAGCTCTTTCTTTTTTCTTTGTTAACTTTATATGTGGAAGTAGTGACCTCCCCTTTTCTTCTTTTCAAATATGATACCTATCTTATCTGATATTGATCTTTGACTTTCTAATATCTTATTCAACATATTAGTGTTATTCTCAAATTTTAAATCATTGGTTTCTCTATCATTTATTATTTTATTTATTTTCTTGATATCTACTTTTTTAAAAACAATTTCAATAACAAGCCTTTCACATTCTTCACTTAATTTTTGTAATTATGCTGTTAGATATTGTTCATTCTTTTTGGATTCTTCAAAGTGTGATTATAGATATTCAATTGTTTCCTTTGACTCTTTATCCCTTTTTTCAATCTGAAGCTTCAATTTTTGCCTCTTCTTATTAAGATATTTTAACTCTTCTAAGGCACAAATGAGTTCTCCTTCTAGATTCACTTTGGCTTCATCATGTTCTTCTTATTTATCATCTATACTTTTGATTATAGAGGCATCTTCATGTATGGCCATGAATAGAATCTATTCTTCTTCTTTTGAATCAATGACTCCATTATCTTTAGCTGAGATAGGATCTTTAGAATATAAACTCTTCTTCTTGAATCCCTTATTGAATTTTCCTTTGAATTTTTTCTTGTATGTAGACTTTCCTTCTTCATTATCACCATTACCCTTATTTAGGCACTTAGTTGGAAAATGTTCAATATTTCCACAACTAAAACATTTGAAAGGCAATTTTTCTTGATATTTACCTATGCCCTTTTTTATCTTACAAATGAAAATATCTCCATTGTCATCTTCATCATCGTTAGAGTTGTCACTTGATTCTTGAATCTTAGCCTTGTCTTTCTTTGATGTCTTAAAAGTAGCTTCCTTTTTTTAGGGTTTCTCTTGCTTGGTTCACATCTCATATGCTGTGAAAATACCATGTAGTTCATCTATCTTTAGCATGGCTCGCTCCTTCAACTCCTTGATTTTTGAAACCTTTGCATCATATCTCATTGGTAGGGATCTCAAAATTTTTTACACCGCCATTGATTCTTCTAGATTTTCTCCAAGGCCTCAACTATGATTAAATATTTGATCAACCCACAAAAGATAACTGACTATATTTTCTTCCTCTTCCATTTTCAAACTATCTTCTGAAAGTTTGGAGCTTAGCTTGCTGAACCTTAACATCACCTTTATAAATATTTTCAAGCTTTACCAAAGTCTCATGAGAAAATTTGCATTGCATAACTTTAACAAATTTTGATTCACATAAAACACATAAAATATAATTTAAATATTTATAATCATTTTCACTTACCTTCTTTTTTTCCATAGTGGTCACAAGTTTATGTGGCTCTTTATATTCCTCCACAACTGCTTACCAAATGTTGAATCCAAGAGACATCAAATAAGTCCTCATCCTTATGATCCAAAAAGAATAATTTGTCCCATCAAATGAAGGTGCCTTATTTGTATAAAAACCTTTATGTGATCCAACCATCATGCTTTCCCCAATCTACCTTCAAGCTATAAAACTTTTTCAAAAGGAACCTACTCTAAAACCAATTGTTAAGCACATGATATACTGAGAGGGGGGCTAAATCAATATATCATATATCTTATTAAATATTTTACTTAATTCAATTCCTTAGTCTACTTAAACATTCATTTAAGATATGAAATAAAACTAAAGCAATAGCATGCACCACAAAAGAGAGAGAGAGACATTAGATTTTTACGTGGAAACCCAAAGTGAGAAAAACCATGAAGAACTATCTCAAGTATGCAAATGAGCACCAACTCAAATTAAAATGTTTACAAGCACTAACTTGTTGGAGCACCAACCCCTTTACCAAGCACTAACATAGTAATGATTTGTAAGCACCAACCCACAAGAGCACTAACCCCTCTGTGTAGATAACATAACTATTTCTCAATGTTGCTTTCTCAAAAAATGATATAACTCTATAATATCTCTTTCTTTTATATTCTCTTTTCTCTTCTCTCCTATTTCCCTTCTTAGCTAAATACAAACCATGCACACTCTTGCATATTATAAATGGCTTCTCAATCCTTTATTTATATCTTTCCAAATGAATTTTGGCATTCACCCCTTGTGTCCCTTCAACCCTTATAAAAAATGGCACCAAAATTGCATGACCCTTCGTATCCTTTCATTTGAAAAGTCACATGGTGACCTTTCATTATCAAATTTGTCCTTTCCCCTTTTTTCTTTATCTTGGTGACCTTTTAAATTCTTTAACATGACTCTTCATGGAAAAATGTACCATACCCTCTTTTGTCTTCACTTGGTAACTCTTGGAATTCCTCAAGATGACTCTTCATGGGAAAATTCATCCCATTACTCTTTTGTATTTACCCCATGACTCTTCAACTTCTCCATGGGCCCTATTTTGACTTTATACAACCAAAAATATATTTGTTAACATTAAATAAATATTAATACACATTAACCAAGATGTGAACATTAAAAACACCATTAAATTCTCTGGAGGTATTATCACTAAAAATACTAGACCTTTGACATCAATGACAATATCCCCCTTTGTCATTGATGGCAACCTCAAACCACCACATCTTAAGACCCGCACTACACATGCCAGCTTACAAAAATTGCCATCTAAAAAACATAAAGTAACTCCCCCTTATTGTAGAAACCTATACCTATTCCCTATACCTATTTTTGCACCTATACCTATACCTATTCTTCTCTCCCTTTGACATCAATGGCAAAGGGCCTATCTTAGAGCTAACACTTTGCTCACCCTCAATTGATGTTGATCTTTAATGGCAGGGAGTAAAATAAATTACTCCCAACTTCTCTCATAGATACTCAAATGTGTCTTTTGGTAGTGCCTTTGTAAAAATATCTATAATCTATTCTATAGTATTGATATATTCCATATTAACTTATTGATATGTAACCTACTTTTTCAAGAAGTGATATCTAGATTCTTTGAAATATTAATAGCACTTATGTTTTCACAAAAAATAAAAAGAGGTTCATCATATTTTACCTTGATTTCTTCTAAAGTTTGCTTCATCCAAAGCACTTGGGTATAACACAACACCACTACAATATATTCTGCTTTAGCTATAGAAAGTGATATTGAGTTCTACTTCTTAATTAGCCAAGATACTAAGCTATCTCTGAGAGAAAAATATCTTCCACTTGTACTCTTTATGTCATTAAAAAAACCTACCCAATTTAAATCTATATAAGCAACTAAAGTGAAATAACTACATATGGGATACCATAATCTATAATCCAATGTCCCCTTAACATATCTGAATATTCTTTTCACCAACTAAACATGACTATCTTTTAGAGCTAACTAATATCTTGCAACCATACCTACTGCATGCATGATGTTTATCCTCATTGCTATCAAATATAAAAGATTACCAATCATATATCTATAAAAATATTGATCTACAATAGGTGAATCTTCATCCTTGCTCACCTTATTTCCTATACTCATTAGTGTGCCAACTCATGCACAATCCTCAAAACCAAATATCTTTGACATTTCCTTGGCATATTTAATTTGAGATATGAAAATTCCTTTATTTGACTAAAATATTTGCAACCATAAGAAAAATGAGAATTCTCGAAACATAGACATCTCAAATTCTTTTTGCATATTATCAAAAAAATATTTTTTCATTCTTTCAATTTTTTCTCCAAAAATGATGTCATCAACATATACCACAACAATCAATTGATGTTCACCTTCTATTTTGATGTAGAGGTTATTTTCAGCAAATCCTCTCTTGAAACCTTGATCTTACAAATACTTATCAAGTCTTGCATACCAAGCTCTGGGAGCTTATTTCAATCCATACAGTGCTTTTTTCAATCTACATATATGGCCACTATCATTTGAGAGAATAAATCCTTTAGGCTACTCAATGTAGACCTCTTCTTCTATATTTCCATTTAGGACGGTAGATTTGACATCCATCTAAAACACTTCAAAAATTTTAAACACTGCTTATGTAAGAAACATTCTAATAGCCTCTAGACTTGCTACTGGTGCAAAAGTTTCTTCCAAATCTATACCCTTAATCTGAGCATATCCTTTACATACCAACCTAGATTTATTCATGGTAGCTTCACCATCTTCATTCAGCTTATTTCTATATACCCAATTTGTTGCTATCACTTTTTGATTCTTTAGTCTAGGCACTAATTCCCAAGCATCATTCTTTTCTATCTAATTTAATTATTCATCCATTGCCTTAACCCAATGCTCATCATGTCTAGCTTCTAAAAAAATTTAGGCTAAATTTTGGATAACAATGAAAAATTTACTTGTTTAGATTCACTTACCATCATCCTTCTGGTGCGAACTCCTTCATTTATGTTCTTGATGATGTCACTCTTATTATGATTTCTCTAAACATATTTAGATGGAGTCTTGGTTTCCTTTTATTCCTTGTTCTCATCTTCATCTGATTCTTCAAAATCTTCTTCTTTAATGATTTCAAGAATGTCTACTGGATCATTATCTCTTTGTGCTCCATCTTCTTCTATCCTGACACTTGCACTTTTAAATATTTTCTTAGTTATTTTTTAAATAACATTTATAAGCTTTAATTTTACAAAAATAACTGAGAAATATACCTTCATCTACTTTAGATTTAAACTTACCCAATTTTTCATCGGTTCTTTTTATGAAGCATCTACTATCAAAAAATCTAAAATAATCAACTATAGGTGGTTTGTCTTTCTATAGATCATAGGGAGTCTTGTCACTATTAACTCTCAATAATGATCTATTTTGAATATGCACTATTGTACCAACTACCTCTTTCCAATATCTATCTGGTATCTTATATTTATTTAGCGTTATCCTCACCATCTCCTGAATTGTTCTATTTTTTTACTCTATGACTCCATTTTACTATGAATTTATCACTATTAAATAATGTCTCATTATCCCATGGTCTTCAAAATACTCAATAGATTCATCTAACATGAATTCTCCTCCTTGATATGATCTAAGGCACTTAATATTCAAATCATTTTCATTCTCAACTAAAGCTTTAAATTAATTGAAGTGTTTAAAAGCTTCTGATTTTTTCTTCAAAAATATTACCCAAGTCATGTGTGTAAAATCATAAATGAAAAAAAAATCTCACCTTGAGTACTTTGAGTTATCATATGTCCACACAAATAAGTGTGAACAAGTTCTAAAATCTAAGTGGTCTAGTATTCTTTTGTCTTGAACCGTCTTCTGACCTGTTTCCCATGCTGACATAGTTCATAAAGTGTGTTAAAGGGCTTTGTAATCTTTGGAAGATTTATGACTGCTTGATTCTTGTTGATGTTGACAATATTATCAAAATTTATATGTCCCATTCTCCTATACCATAGTTAAATTTATACAATCTAAATCAAAAAACATCTTTGACCTTTGATATTTGATAACGTATACAAATTGTTACCTATTCTCTGAGCATCTGCAACTAACATATCTAAATTTTTTCTTCTAATCTCACAACTTTTTGCATAAAACTTTAGTGTGTGTCCCTAATCACACATTTGACTTACACTCAAAATATTAAGTTTAAGACCTTTTACATATAGAACATTTTTAGTTTTAATTCTACCATTATCCAAACTTAGTGTACCTTTTTTGGCAATTATGTTAGTGTACATATTAGTGTTATTCTCAAATTTTGAATCATTGGTTGCTCTATCATTGATTGTTTTATTTGTTTTCTCAAAATCTAATTTTAAAGAAGTAATTTCAATAACATACCTTTCACATTCTTTTTAATTTTTGTAATTGTTTTGTTAAATATTTTTCATTCTTTTTGGCTTTTTCAAAGTGTGCTTATAGATATTCAATTGTTTCTTTTGACTCCTTTTAATTTTTTTCGATCTGAAGCTTCAATCTTCAATTCTTTTTCTCAAGATATTTTAACTCTTATAAGACACAAATGAGTTCTCCTTCTAGATTCACTTTGGCTTCATCCTATTATTCTTTTTGATCATCTATACATTTTTTTGCAAAGGCATCTTCATGTATGGCCATGAATATAATATCTTCTTCTTCTAAATCACTGACTCACTATCTTTGACTACGATAGGATCTTTAGAATATAAACTCTTCTTCTTGAATTTTCCTTTGAAATTATTTTTGTATGTAGACTTTCCTTCTTCATTATCACCATTACCCTTATCTGGGCACTTAGCTACAAAATGTCTAATATTTTCACAACTAAAACATTTAAAAGGCAATTTTCCTTGATATTTACCTGTGCCCTTTTTTGGCTTATGAATGAAAAGAGCTACATTGTCATCTTCATCATCTTTAGAGTTGTCACTTTATTCTTGAATCTTATCCTTCTCTTTCTTTGATGTCTTAAAAGTAGCTTCCTTTTTTTAGGGTTTCTCTTGTTTGGTTTGTATCTCATCTACTATGAGAATACAATGTAGTTCATCTATATTTAGCTTAGCTAGATCCTTCATCTCCTCAATTTTTGAAACTTTTGCATCATATCTCATTGGTAGGGATCTCAAAACTTTTTGTCCCACCATTGATTCTTCTAGATTTTTTTCAAGGCCTCAAATATGATTAAATAGTTGATGAACCCATAAAAGATAACTTTCTATATTTTCTTCCTCTTCCATTTTCAAACTCTCAAACTATCTTCTGAAAGTTTGGAGCTTAGCTTGCTGAACCTTAACATCACCTTTATAAATATTTTCAAGCTTTAACCAAGTCTCATGACCAAATTTGCATTACATAAATTTAACAAATTTTGATTCATATAAACCATATAAAATAGCATTTAAATCTTTAGAATTATTTTCACTTGCCTTCTTTTCTATCATAGTGGTCACAAGTGTCTATGGCTCTTCATATTCCTCCATAATTTCTTGCCAAATGTCGAATCCAAGAGACATGAAATAATTCCTCATCCTTATGATCCAAAAAGAATAATTTATCCCATCAAATAAAGGTGCCTTATTTGTATAAAAATCTTCATGTGATCTAGCCATCATGCTTTCCCCAATCTACCTTCAAGCTATAAAACTTTTTGAAAAGGAACCTACTCTAATACCAATGGTTAAAAACATGATAAACTAAGCGGGGGGTCAATAAATATATCATATATCTTATTAAATATTTTACTTAATTCAATTCTTTAATCTAATTAAATGTTCATTCAAGATATGTAATAAAATTGAACTAATAACATGCACCAAAAAAGAGAGAGACACACTAGATTTTTACATGGAAACCCAAAGTGGGAAAAACCATGGATAACTATCTCAAGTATGCAAATAAGAACCAACTCAAATTACAATGTTTGAAATCACCAACTCATAGGAGCATCAACCCCTTTGTTGAGCACCAACATAGAAACAAATTATGAGCACCAACCCACAGGAGTACCAACCCCTCTATATAGATAACACAACTATCTCTCAATGTTGCTTTCTCAATAAATGATAGAACTCTACAATATATCTTTCTTTTCTATTATCTTTTCTCTTCTCTCCTCTTGATCTTTTTAGTGAAATAAAAAACATGCACATTCTTGCATATTACAAATAGCTTCACAATCCTTTATTTATAGCTTTCCAAATGACCTTTGGCATTCACCCTTTATGTCCCTTCAATCCTCAAGGAAAATGATGCCAAACTTGCATGACCCTTCGTATCCTTTCATTTGTAAAGTCACATGGTGACCCTTCATGAGAAAATTCATCCTTTCCCCTTTTGTCTTTGTCTTGGTGACCTTTCAAATTATTTAAGATGACTCTTCATAGAAAAATGTGTCATACCCTCTTTTGTCTTCACTTGGTAACTCTTGGAATTCTTCAAGATGACTCTTCATGGGATAATGTGTCTCATTCCTCTTTTGTCTTTACCCCATGACTCTTTGACTTCTCCATGGACCCTATTTTGACTTTATGCAACCAAAAATATATTTGTTAATATAAATAAATATTAACACACATTAGCCAAGATATGAACATTAAAACCACCATTAAATGCTATGGGGCCTTTATCACCAAAAATGTTAGACCTTTGACATCAATGACAATATTTCTAGCAAAACTACGATGTAAGTTATTTGATATTATATTTATTAAAAATTTTAGTAAATGCTATCATAATATGGTGAGTATTCATCTATCACATACATAATTGACTATTGTGGCATATCTCTATGATGATATTTCATAATACATTAATATTCTCTGAACAACTTTGTTCTAATAGAATTATATATATATATATGTAATTACATACTAAGAATTTGAAAAACTCTATGTAAACACCATTCGTATAATTACATATTGATCATTAAAAATATATTTTATACATAATAATTATAATATGTATATATACACATTAATATTTATATACAATTTTTTAAATTATTAATATGTAAATATACACAATAGTATTTGTATATAATTTGGTGTGTACTTAAATTTAGTGGTATTTATTTTCAAAATGGACAACCACCACTCTAAACATTTAGAGTGGGTGGCCGCTCATTCCAAACATTATCACCAAACAATTATTAAAAGTTTATTATTCTAGATTACTCTAATTATTATTCCATATAACTACGTTAGGCCCTAATGCCATATCACAGTGGATATGTATGGAATTTTATTCCATATAACTACATTAGGCCCTAATGCCATATCACAGTGGATATGAACTTAAAAAATAATTCAGTGGGGCCTCATCAATTCTCATGATCTAAATGGATATGAAAATATGTGATAACCCATTTTAAAAAATTTAGTTAAACCATTTTTTTATAATAGGTAGTTGATGTTTAGAGTGGGCAACTGCTCAATCTAAACATTATCATTGAGCACTTTTTAAAAGGCCATTATTCCAAATTATTTAATAATAATATTGTGAAAAACTACATTAGAAAATGATCTCATGCCATAGTGGGTATGCATGGTAGCCTATTTCATAAGCATATGCTTAAAAAATATTTCAGAGGAGGCTCATAAATTATCATATTTCAAAGGGATATGAGAATAGGTGACAACCCATTCTAAAAAAAATGGTTAAACTAACTTTTGTAAAATGGGTGACCACCATTTTTTATGTATAGAGGATTCTCTCAAAGAATCAAGTTATAAAAGATTATTTTTTGAATGGGTGTCCACCCACTAGGTACTTCATCTCATTATTAGATTTTATTAGAGTGGGTAGCCACCCATTTCAAAAATTATCATTCAATAGATTTTAAAATGCCATTATTCCACATTAATTTAATTTATTGATCTTGAAAATAACATCAAAACCCCATTATATTTCACACAAATGCCTATATTAGATGTAGTCTCATGGAATGTGATTATTGTATAATATACACATTTTGGAATTATTGAAAAGGGCATGGATAATTTTAATTAAATTTAATTTCTAGGTCTAAAACAAAACCCCATAACATTTTCCAGCATCCTCCATGCTTGTACCAATATGGGAGATTTTATAAACAGGTTATGAACCACCATCAAGGCATGATCAAAAGTGTATTTTTTTAATCATTGTTGTGAGTTATATAATATACATGTATGGAAAATTTCAGAACATATGCAAGGTAAAATAATTGCACAAAAAAATGCCTCAAATAAATGTGGTTTCATGAATAAAAATCATTTTAGAATAATTATGCACAAAATGATATTATTGATGAGGATTTAAGTGTTATCAAATAAAATATTCAATAAGATGTGGCATCATGGACTATAATGATTATCATATATGAAAAATCTAGGCTAGTTGAAAAACTTCATAAAAATCTCTATATCATTAGTTTTGGCACTAAAATCCTATTCAAACCCATGTATTTACAATCCTTTATGCTCGTGATATTATAAATGAGAGTAGAAGTTGGAAAAGGTCTAGGATGAAAAGTATTTGATTAGAGTAGAAATTGAAATTTATTTCAATCTCATTAAAAAAAATTAAATTATTATAATTAAACTTGATAAATTGGATTATATGTCTTATAGATTAAATCAATGTAAACTTTTCCTGCAAGTCATCCTTTTCATTATGGATGAGCGTCATGTAATTATTGGAGAGGGTGGCCCCATAATAAAATTAATTATTTTTTGAATGATATATATTTAAATTCAAATAATAAACATGATGCATTTAATTGTCTTTCTACTTCACTTACAAATGCTAAATATCTTAAAGGATGGATTGGATCTACTACTCATGGGTTCTTTAATTTTCCATCTGGAGTCCATCAATACCATTAGAGACTCATATTCAGGATGTTGATATAGTCAAATGTAAAACTCAAATGTATGTAATGACCAAGATAATATACACATCAATAGCTGAACATGCAAAGGGAATAAAAAATTAAACTAGTGTTTGTGATAACATGAAAAAACACATACCTTACTACTCTTGATTTGGTAACTTATTAAAATATATACGGTGGATAAATTTCTCAATTATTTTTTATATTGAATAATATTTAACACCTCTCATTATAAAATTTAAATATATTAGTTTAATCCATGCATTTTATAATGGAATGGGTATCTACATGAAGGTATTGGTTTAATTAAATCGAAATTTAAAACTTATTTTTTAGTGCATGGGTTGTTTAAGTGTGTGCTTCAAATTGTAAACACCTAAATTTTTCACAAAACTTATTTTATTATGTATTTTAATTTATTTATATAGGTCTTATCTAATAATTAAACACTTAATGGTGTATTTTTATTATATTTTCCCCTTTTAATTTATGATTTTATATGACTTTATGACCCCTTTTTAATTATTTTAAGTTTCCTTTTTAAGTATTTTGAGTCCCCTTTAAGTGATTTTGGGTCCTTTGTGTGCACCACTAAGTTTATAATTCATTTTATAAGAAATACCTATATAAAAAATATATATTATAAGGTAATTTGGGACATACACTCTCACATTTCAAGAGTTACTCAAAGTTAAATATTACTTATTTTAAAATTTATAGAACTATATTTTAAAGTATTATTACATTTACATGTTTGTGCCTAGGATAAACTAGGAGAAGAAGCATTTATATATTCATATCACCATTCCACACACATATGTAGGTGGGAGAACTAAATTTTAGTTTGATCCCTCTTCAGATCATTGGCAATGTAGTGCAATGCTTGGCATTTCATGAGGATTGACCAAGGTCAGTCCAACCCAATCCTATTACCTTATTCCCTCCTTGATATTGAAAGGGATTATGCAGGAAACTATTTTTTGATATGAAATAAGTGATTTATTAAATAAGACTTAAGATTTTAGGAGATCCATGAGATTGATTTAATCATGTTCCTTAATCACATCCTCAAAAATGAGTTGAAGATTTGAAACTTGAATTTATAACCTTTAGAATCCATGTTTAAATAAACAACATATACATATCCTAAAAATATATCTTCTAATTAGAAAGTTCTAGTATGACCATCTTATCATCCTTCTTCTCAAATAAACAATTCTTTAGTTGGAGTCTTCAGATTTGAAATATTTATAAATAATCCTATATGGTTGCAAATTTTGTTAAATCTGATAATGAAGTTAACTGATGTTGATGATGGTATTTTCTCTATACATAATTATGGTAACTTCTTGGTATTATTCAATATGATTATTATTTATTCATTAATATTCTTAACAAAATAAGGCTTCAAGTATTGATAGAAAGGTGTTTTGGCCCTTATAGTGAACTATTGGCATTTTGTAAGGGAAGGATTTGATTTTTTCATTTGGATATATATAACCTAGAAATATCTCTACCTTTTTTCAAAGGAGGTCTGGGGTCCTACTATCGATCGATGGACACTTCCAAGGGATAGACATTTGGTTTTTTTTGTTTTTTATGTCTCTTGGTATGCATGAAAATTGTTTAATAAAATTATTCTCTAATATTTATTCTATTTTTTCTAAATTCCCCTCTATTATTTGCATTTAATTATCTTTTTTATCTCCCTTTGCTTGGACATCCCCCAGTTTTTAGTTTGTTAAGATGAGCTTGAATTTGTAGTGAATAACTATGGGAAGAATTAGGTGGACTTAGAATCTATTTTACTATTTGTTTTGTGGAAAATATATGATGAATTTGGTGGAATCTACATCAAGTTTTTAATATATTTAGGGCCATAATTTTTTGTGGAGGATCAAAAAGACATTGGCATTATGAAGTTAATAGTTTTCTCCATTTAGTAACTCCTTGGTCTGGAGTCTAGATTGGATGCATAATTCTATTAATATCTTTGTTCTCCTACCTATCCATCAATTCACTAATTATAGCTTTAGTACATGGGTTATAAAATTTATACTTCTTTGACCCATAATTTCTTGACTTTGAGGAACAACTTGTGGACTATTTAAATGATCCCTTTGATAGGAGGACTATCTTTACTAAGGATATTTGGGTAAATGTTTAGTCCCTTAGGCATATTTTAGGCTCACCCATTGGTATAAGTGAGGACATATCATTCATATATAGGATCCAATCAAACTACCCAGAGGTTTAAAGGGTTGAATTGGTGTCAATAGTCTAAATAATCAAGAAAATGCACAAGGAAATTCTACTCATATTGTTGCATTAAGGGGTCAATAAAAGTATTAAAAAACTAGCTCCTTCCCTCTTCTCAATGAATATAAAACACCTTGGAATTTAGGTTATTTAGGTGGCTCCACTACATGTACTCTCCCTAAGCTATTCTCAATGGACAAAGGGTGATACACTTACATAGGAACTTGAATAGCTTGGTTTTTCCACTAATACTATTGGAGGTACCGATAAGTTAAAGGGGAATTTGCACTAGCTTCCCCTAAATATATATGATGGTTGGCCATCTCTTCACCATAGTGAGAAGGAAAATATTCTAACTACTTCATTAAAGTATTTAGAAATGAAAGGTAAGAGGTGTATTAAACTTAGGGGAAACAAGTTTGACTGGTGTTGGGAGAAGATGTCAAAATGGATCAACTTATTAAGATGACAAATATTATTCTAATTGGGTGTTTCTTTAGGAGGATATTCTTGTCTTATAATCTTCACAACTAGATTAACCAATTATTGTGACCTCTTCTAGGATGTTCTCCTATCTCATACATCTTATTCATAGGCTAAATGGCCTTTATCTTCGACACCAAAGAAGATGTTACCTAATTTTAGCACAAATATGGTTTTGAGGCTCTTTATTGCTCTCTATAAAAAGGTGGACACCCATTTTGACCCTCAGGTGGAAAAATCCTAGACACATCCAATTTGGATAAAATTATTAGGGTTGCCATTGGAATTTTGGAATCAATTTTTTTTAAAGCTATAGGGGATATCATTTAAACTTTTATTGAGGTGTAAAATAAATATATCAATGATTATTCTAGGTTGTTAATAAAAATCTTGGTTGACATTAATTTGAAGGAAGGCCTAGAGGAAAACATTGTCTTGGAATTTGGCACTTGGATTCTTATTCAAATGATTGATTATGTGGGTATTCCATTTAGGTGTGTCATATGTCATGCATATGGACATTGAGTTATGGACTATACTCTTGGGTTCTCTCTAAAAAATTTTAGAGAAAAATAGAATTCCCATAATCAACCTGATTGGGAGAAGAAGGATAATAGTAATAAATATTAGGACCCTCCATAATATGTCTATCAATAGATTCTCTCTCCAACCAATTTGGTGGTGGATAACAGTTTGAGTGTTTTATATCCCAATGGGAGATATGTAATTTATCTTCTTTGGTTGATGGTTTCTCTTTGCTTTGGCATGGTCTCCATTTTTTGGGCATGAATACAAATGAGTACTCAAAGGATTCACATTGAGATGTAATACTACTAGATCCTATTACTACTGAACACTCCATAGTTTAGGACATTGATAATCAGCTTTCATCATCATATATGGTGTGTAATGATGATCCCTCTCTGAATTATTTTTATTCTATCCCAAATTCACATACTTAGTATGAAGGATTAGTGAGTGCACCTAAAATTATTTTGCATACTCCAAATTTATTAGGAGAACTCAGGGGCACACAAAATCTTCTAGAGGCACCTTCTATAACTAATGATGTAAAGAATGGATATGAAATAAATACTGACACAAGAGGATTTATTCACAATTTTTCTTTATTACGTCCCTCTCCAATTCTAGCCAATCATGTTATCCTTTGAAATCCCAAAAGAACATTGTAGTTAATATGGTTGAAAGTGTATTAGGGGGACTAGGGATTCATAAGATCTCTACCAGTTATCATCATCTAAACTTTCCCAGGATATTAATACAATGGGTTCAGAAGTCAATCTAGGTAAATAAAAAAATAATTAAGGCCTTGGGAGTGGGGTCAACCCTGATAGATGGTTAACACACTTATTATATCCTTTAATATTTGAGGGTTAGGTAGTCCCTTAAAAAAGATCTAAAACTTTTGATCCATTTTCATAAGTCAGATATGATTCTATTATAGGAGACAAAAGGTGTTGGAAGTAAATTTATTGAAGGATTGTCTATTTTTTTAAGGGATTTATCTTTTTTAGCTTATGATTACATTGACAGTAAGGGGGTTACTTTTGGGTTGGATGACTATTTCCTTGAGGCTAGAACAATCTTTTTTATTTCCCTCTAGTATCAATTTGGAAATACATTCCATGGAGTTATGTAAATCATTCATTTTTCTAAATATATATAGTCCCAATGAGGAGAGACTCACTTGTTGGGATGATGGTTTTAACCAAATTTTATTGAATGCTACAAATATTATTATTGGGGGTGATCTAAATTTCATAACCAAGAGAGTGGATGTGTAGGTGATGTTACAAGAATTTATCCTTTGGCCAATTATTTTTTAGAAAAAATTGACACAAACTTAGTAGACTTAAAACCTATTAAATTGGTTCCCACTTGGAGGAACATGAGAATTGGGACTAATAGCATGGCTAAGAGACTTGATAGGTCCCTCATATCTCTCCCCCTTCTAATGGGTTCTAATAAGATCAGATCTTAAGTGGCTATTGGTGGTGATTATGATCATCTACCAATCTTGGTGCAGATTAAAAGAGGGGATAAAAAATGTTTGAGGCCTTTTAAATTCAATCCAAATTAGTTGAAGGATCAATATTTCACTAATTTGATTGAATAGGAGTGGGTTGTCTTTGATCCTAAATCACCTGAGTCAACTAGCCTAAAATTTACTTCAAATCTTAAGAGAGTGAAATGGATATCTACTTCTTGGATAGTCCAAAAATGCAAAGATGCTGAAAAGGAAATCATAGTGCTGGAATATCAAATTGCTATTATATATATGGTTAAGATTTTGAGTAGTTTTTTTATAAAACTACCAATTTAGACTCAAATCCCTTGTAACAAAGCTAAGGAAACTAATTTTTATTTTGAATCATAGTAGAGACTCAAAATTAGGTCACTTTGGATGGATAATGGAGATGAAAATACAAAATATTTCTATAACTTTGCTAAGAACCTCGAAAGTAAGAACACTATTTGGGAAATGCCTAAACTTGACGGAATACTAGGAGTAACTTTCATGAGATTTTTTAACTTCATTTTTCTCACTTTAACCATTTATATAAGGACTTGACTCATGTGAACAATGCAAAACTAGTGAAGATATACAAATACTTTCCTAATTTCATCATTGATGTTGATAATGAGAGGCTAAAATCTGATGTTTCTAAGGTGGATTTATTATCAGACTTGGATTATTTTTAGAAAGATAAGAGCCTAGGGCTTGATGGTTGGACCAATAAATTCTATACTATATTTATTTATTTAATTGGGGAGGATCTCATTAGATTCACTAAGGAGACTAGGTAATCAGGTAAGATTCCTAGGGCTTTCAACAGCACTTTCATTGCACTCATTCCTAAGAAGGACACTCTAGACTCTTTTGATGACTTTAGGCCTATCTATTTATGTAATTACATTTATAAAATTATTGATAAAATCATATCCATTCATATCAAAGGTCTACTCTTTGTCTCCATATCTAAGGAGAAATTTGATTTCATACAAGGGAGATAGATACATGATTTTATAGGGGATGCACAAGAAGGATTGCACTCCATTAGACTAAGAAATTAGTGGATGTTGTTTTGAAATTATAACTCTTAAAGGCATATAATATATTTAATTGGATCTATTTTATATTGGTTTTGATTAAAATTGGGTTCCAAATTTAAATGGATAATTAGATTATAGGTTATCTTTTTATAGTATCTTTTCCCATTCTCATTAATGGTTCAGCCTCTACCTTTTTTAGAATTTCATGAGGGATTAGATAGGGATGCCCACTCTCCACACTAATATTTCTCCTAAATATTTAAGGGTTGATTTTAATCCTTATTGAGGAAAAAATATCATGATCTCTTAAGGTGGTCAAGGTTAGTAGGAATATGTTTCTCACACACTATTTTTTTTGGATTATGTGTTGCTTTTTTGTGATGGTTCTTACTCAAATATCACTCATAGTAAGGAATCTTTGGATATCTTCAGTGCTACCATGGGTATGATTTTAAATGTGCAAAAATCCAAAATTTCCTTTAATGTCCTGGGGGATCAATAAATCCATTGGATCTCTGATATTTTCCCCTTTCAAACTATGGATCTATAGTCCAAAATCAGGTATCTAGGGTTCTTGTTGAAACCAAATGACTATAGAAAGAATGATTGGAACTAGCTCATTGATAAGGTGGATAAACACTTATGTTGGTGTAACCATTATCTTTCTATTGGAGTAGACTTACACTTATCAAATCTATGTTGGAGGCTATTCTAGTATAATGGCTTACTTTAGATCATATTCCCAAAAGAGTCTTGGACAAGATTTGTAAAAAAATATTTACATTTATTTAGATGGGTATAAAAGTTAAATATGGCATTGCCCTTGTCAATTAGAAGACTATTACTACTCCTAAGGATATTATGGGTTGGGTAATAAAATGTATACATCTCTTTGGCATGTTACTTGCTACCAAAAGTCTTTGGAGGATTTTCACTAAGGACGGTCTATGGAATCAAATTATTAACCAAAAGTATATTGAAATGCATTCTATGGTTTAGTGGATTCATAGCCCTAATAAAACCTATCACAATGAATGTATTACCTAGAAATGTTCTATCTAATCCTAATCTATCATTAGAAACTGGATTCTCTAGAAGGTGGGATCTATAACTAAATTTTATGGGGGGATTGACCCATGGTTTGGCTGTGGTCATGATTACAATCTATCTAAGGATTTATTGGATGCATTGAATCAGTTGGGCATAAATTTTATGAAATAGGTGGTTGATCTAAATCACACTAATTAATGGCACCAGATCTAGAAAAACACTCACTCTCTAGAATTAAAAGGGGAGGATAGGAGGATATGGGATGCATATGTTTGAATCATTAATTGGAGCCATAGTAGACTTTATAATAAGGATGATGAGTTGGTTTATTCCCTGAACCCTTAGTTATGGGAATAATATATGCACCTTGGTTATAATTCAAATTACCTCAATGTGGTTCCAAATGAAAGATAGCGGTGGTTGAAGGAAATATGGCATCTTAAGGCTCCTCTTAAAACCAAAATATTTATTTATCCTACATTAATCAATAAGGCTCTCACATGGGATGCTTTACAAATAAAAAATTGGCATGGTATAGGGAGATGAAACCTTTACTTTCACTCATTGGAGACTTTGACTCATATAATTGTATCTTGACCATATGTTGTCAAGATCTGGGATGAACTGGAGAATTTTATTGGAGTAAAAGACTACTATCAAGGTCACATTTTCACTGCTTATTTTGACAATTAGTTTAGGAGACCTGAACTAAAACACTAAAAGGATTTACCTCTACTAGTCTTTTTGGTTATATGGCTTGCTAGGAATGCTTCTATCTTTCAAGGCAAAAAAATCCCAATTTCTAATGCCTCTCTTAGATACAAATAATTTTTGGACACTTCAAAATCATGTCAAGTATCTAAAAACAATATTGTATTATTCATCCTCCCATTGATTACTCTATTACTTGGGGCTACTTTGATAGTGTTTATCATGGTGATCCTATTGTTTTAGGGGTTAGGGGTGTCATTTAATTAAATCCTAAGTAATCTTATAATTTTAAGGTGGTGTTGGGCATTGGCACTAAATTTTTTTCTAAGCTCTTGGCTTTGAAACTTTTTTAAGGATTGTGAAGGAAACTAGAATGGATGCCCTATAGATATTACTGTATTCAATGGTGGTTCTCATCCAATTTAAAAGGATCTGTAAAATCATAAATCTCATATTAATCCCCATTTTTACTTCCACATATTAGTTGTCACTTACCTTCAAATTTATCTCCTTCATTCATGTCTATCATGAGTTAAATGAAGAGGCTAACTCTCTTTCTAAAGATGGGATACTCTTGGATCATGAGCTATAGGTAATTAGTGAGCTCCATGAAAATGTTTGTATTTAAACTAAATATCTATTAGTTTTGGAGGATTTGGATCTTCTTGGTTGTTTCCTCAGCAACCATAAGTAAGTCATGGATTTCCCCTTGTGGACCTTTTCCCCTCCTATATTTTTTGTGGAGGTGGGCTTTGGTTTTGGCCTCCATTTTGGCTATTCTTTCCTTTGCTAAATTTTTTGGCATGGATTGGTATTGCTACTACAATGATTTATTTGATTTCTACTCTTATGTGGGCATTGGGTCTCCCTTCTTTTGAAATTTACTCTCCACATTTCCCTCTATGTTTTTATTTCTCCTTTTCTCCCCTATAAGATTTTAGTGGGGTTTTTTTTCCATTTCTTGCTCTTTTTCCCCTATGGTATATTTTAGCATCTACAGAATGTAATTTCATTTTTTATTGATATGAAGTTACAAACATTTTCTAGGGGGAAAATAACTATGGTTTGCTATTTCAGGTGATTCACATGAAAATAATATTTTGGGAGTGTAAAAAAACATTACTAAATAATTTTCACCTCTTAAAAAAGTTTTAGATATTTACTATTAGAGGACAAAATTAACCAATAAGGATAGAATTAACTATTATGCCTATCCAAGCCTATCAGTCTTGTCTTGAGACAAAAAAAATATTTAGATCATAGAATGAACAAATCAAAGTCATCACATAGATCCTTCATTAAATAAATCAACCTACAAATATCTAGGAAGTGTGATAAATAAGATAATTTTTTGTTTATCCCTTTGTATTTTTTATTGTATATTTTGAACTTGATTATCGTAAATATACTTGTTGAAACTATATTTTATGCTTGCTTAAAATAATTCATAGTTTAAATATGATTTTATTAGTTTCATATAATTAAATGGTTAGTGTTGCATTAGTTTGATTTTAAGTAAAACATATTGATGAACCCATGTATTGTTTGAAGATTGCCAAACCCTAAGTTTATCTTAGGGTTCCAACATTCTTTTTTAGATATTATAATTTAGCCTTAGCATTTCAAATCTAATCTCTAATTTCATTTTATTTTTTGATATGAATCATAGTTATTTTTACTTTTTCCTTGGGTATTCATCCTTGTTTTATCGTTAGGGTTTCCTTGCCTTGGTTTGTGACTTATTCTACCTTGTTCATCTTATATTTGATTCATAATAATTCTATTTTCCAAATGCCTCAATATTTTTTCTATATGAATTTATTGGATAAAAACCCTCTTTTTGTTCACCAAAATATTATACTAAATTTTTGAAATTTTTAATTTACTATTTTTAGTAAATCTTGTTTAGGGGATGAATGATGTACCTATTTTTATATTAATTTTTGGGTTTCATATATTTTATTATTGTAATTTAAAAAACCCTCATAAATTTTAAAAATATCTAATGCATATATTTTAATTTCTAATATTGATTATGCACATTGTGATCATAGGAATCCAAGAAGGGAGGTTAGTAATATGTTATTTTAAGAAACAAAAACTTTAAAAAACACACTAAAACTAACACTTACAAGTCTAGATATAAGGGGTGAGCTTAGTAACAAAACAAAATTAAAATCATAACTAAAATTCAAAAGACACACAATCCTTTACCTTTCTTGGGAGATCCAAATGCATTGTTGAGTGGCTTTCTTGGTTTGTGCTCAAGAAATCTTTGGCAAATGAAGCTTTTTGGCTCCTTCTCTCCTTGGCACCATGGCTTTAGTTGGCTTGATGTAGCTTGGCTCAAGATTTTGCTAATATAACCTTACTAGTAAAAAAATGAGAATTATAACATTATATAAAAATAGATTTGAATTCATTTGTGCATGATAACTTTGCACTAAAATAGATCAAAATTCAATAGGCAAGGCATTGTATTTATAGAAAATGGACCTAACCTCAACCCAAGGTGAGTCAAGATGGAGTTTAAACATGTGATGGGTTAAAACTTAACCTAGGTGAGTCAAATATAAGCCCAGTAGAGTTAATAGTTGTCAAGTAATAATTATTTTTAGTTAAAAGGCATGGGTCTCGAAAATAAAATATTTTAGGATATTTCTAAAGAGCTTGACAACTTGAAAAGGTAATCATGAAAAGCTAGGATATTTCATATTTTTGAATTTCCTTTTTTATCTATTCATTAATTGCACATGGATAATTCAACTAAGAATTTAATTTAGTTTATCTTGTTAATTAATTCTTATTATCCATTTAGCTCTTTCAATATTTGATTTTTGTTCATGTGCCCCACTTAATAGGGCCATAGGCCAAATTGACTATTATGATGCCATAGGATGATTAGGGATGAATATGTGAGAGGTTATTGTTGTATACAATAGGATACCCTAACTAGGGATGCCTCAACATGATTTTGAGTTTTGATTAATGTTGCATAATAAAATTTGAGACATTCAGTGATTCCTAGGCTTAATTTGTAATGGTTGGTAGAAATCAGTTTGAATTCCAATCAAAGGCTAGTGGTGGCCAGTTTTAGGTGTCTAAAAATTTCCCCTATTTGGAAAGGAACTATAAGATATAGCCACAATAATTTATTCTCAAATAATGAAATGAATTAAAATGATGAATGAATGCTTCGATGATATATTGAATAATAAAAGGATGAATATATATACAATGAGAAATGATTCATAACTGAATAATGATTATAGAATCATAACACCTAACCATATATTATAGCTATTCACTAAGCTAATTATTAACCTAGTGTAATAGATCATTATGCTAATAATGTGATATTAAATTTATGCCAACATTCCCCCCTTTATTACATTGTTTCTACAAATATCATATTTCTAAAATAGTGGTCCCCCCTTTATTATAAACACTATAAAAAGATTTACACTCTCTGCATAGCCTGCTCACATTCTGAGGTGGAATGCCATCTTTATGGCTTAAAAGACTTAGTGTTACCCTAGTTTTTCCTTGTAGGATTACACATACCTTGGAAGTGATAGGAATACTTCTTGCTGCTAATACCTTTGGCAGTTTTTCAAATTACAAGGATTACCACAAACCCATATGGTTTTCTATTGCAAGTTGGCCATGAACCTAGAGGGTTTTAAGAGGTTTCTACTGCACTTCAGTGGTTTCTCAAGTTACCAAAAATCATTTTCCAAGAATGAAGTGCTACTTCAGTGCTTTTGCTCCCTACAACATTCTTTTTTAGGAGGTACCAAATTGGAAAATAATGCTCAGTTTTTCATTGAAAAATAAACTACAAAACATAAAATAAACACACCAAAATTTGTCACTATAACAATGGTGTGACCCCATCTTAGGTGACTCTTGAGAGGATGCCAAATGTCCTTCAACCTATATATATCTTCTAGCCTCTAGTAAATGAAGTTGTTTCACTCAGTTAATGAATATTTGAAGCTTAGTTGTATGAGGAGAAATCCTCCCCATAGTTTGGATCCATTTGACATTTGATGACATTTGACATAGGATATCATGTACAAACAATAATATATCTTTATAAATTTGAATGCTTTTGACTGTGACTCTATCTTTTGATTTGGACACTTTTAAAATAATTGATGATAATAAAGACTTTTTATAAAAGATGACATTATTTTGACACTTTGATTTTTTATTTTTTATTAATTAATATGATGATGACTTACCTAAATACCATGAAAATTATTTGACTTGAAGTTTCCACTTTTAATAGCATTACTTGACCAAAAAATTTAAAAATACTATGGACCTTTGATAGCAAGCTAAAATTAACATAAACAACTATGACTTTCTTAAAAATGAGATACTTGTATAACGACTGATGTTGCATGAGAGGAAAGATCAAGTATGATAAAACAAAATTGTCAGAAACTCTGATGCATCAAAGGACATGAGGAGATCAATGAATAGATGTGGTGATGGAAGAAATGATCATACAAAATGAAGATATAATTTATTAGATACTTCATCTTAATAAAATACCATTGATACATAAACCAAACAACTCTCAAGATTGGTACATGCATAGAAAATGATGCATCAAAGTTGGATGGAAGCATAAATAACGGGTTGGACACATAAATAATGGATTTCAATGACACAATGTAAAGATCATATTAACATAGAGAATAATCATCAAGATTAAAATAGAAAGATGAGAGCTTTAATGCATGATGGAAGAAAATATAAAGTAGTTATATATTGGAGACTCCAATTGAACTAGATTCATTGAAAATTCATCGATCGATTATCAAGACAATGTGAACTAGACTGGAGATTATCCTTTGTAACACTCTAAAAATCACTTATCACATATAAATCGATGCAAATAAACTTCTCCCTCTAATATTTACTCACTTCTTCCTTATGTACTTGGTAGCATAGGTTCTACTAGCTATATACTTACTCAAATGTGGATTCTCATTTACAAGAGCCATGTATAAAATAATAACCCCCCTAGTTCTTTTAATCCTCCATCATAAAGATGACATCACTATGATAAAATCTCATCTCTACCAAGTACTTTATCCTTACGAGTTGCTACTCTGATACCAATGAAGGAAATTGATGACTGAATGCTTTGATGATATATTGAATAATAAAAGGATGAATATATATAGTGAGAAATGGTTCATAACTAAATAACAGTTATAGAACCGTAACACCTAGCCAACTATTATAGCTATTCATGAAGCTAATCATTAACTTAGTGTAATAGATCATTGCACTAAAAATGTAATATTAAATTTATGCAGACATAAAATAGGACTAAAATAAGATAATGATTGAAGAAAAAGCTCCAAACAATGTTTGAGAAGCCTATAATGATGCATCCTCAAGGGAGTGGTTGACACATATAATTGATGGATGGTCCCTCAAAAAGAAACAAGAAGAAAAATAAAATTAACCCATAAGTGAGATCAATCATATCGATAAAATTCTTGCATATATTGATTTAAAAGTTATTGATTTTCCCAAAGGTGGTTATAATCAGTAACAAAGGTTGAGACATTAATTTGCCCAAAAGTGGTTATAATCAGGGGAAATAACATATGCCCTAATTAGGGTTGATGAGTCAAAATAATGATTTGCCCACAGGTAGTTATAATCATTAAGATGACCTAGATTGAAAAATGATTGTTGATTATGCCCTAGTAGGGTATATTGGTAAGCATAACTCAAGGATACAACTTGTCATACTGATTAAAGATGAGTGGGTGCAAATGTATATGTGATGGTCTAATGACTGAAGAAGTCACAAACAACCAGGCATATGAGGATGCATAAAGTGATGAAAAAGATGAATAGAAGAATAAGATTTGATCAATGTGAAATATTTAGTTGTACCTACCAATGCATAATATATCTTCATCCTTATTAGCATTGATATAACCAAAATAGTCAAATTATTTATTTGATTAAGAAGGGTGGGAAGATTTTTGAAGGTTACCAAGGATAAACTTATGTGGCTCCATTGCTTGTAAGAATTTTTGAGCTCATTTTTATTGTCGGATGTGATGGTAGGCATCATGATATAAAACACCATAATAATGTAGCCAAAATGTGCATAAAGATTGACTCCTAATACAATAAAATTTTGAAAACTATGCACCAATGATAAAAACCATGATGACCATATTGACATATGAATATGGATAGACTCAAGAATAATGCACAAGGAATCACCCAATGAACGCATATAGACTGAGTCAAGGCATAATAATGAAAGAAAATAAATAGACAAACAAATAAACAAATAATAAGAAAATAAACACATAGAAAGCTTAAAATAAAAATAATAATATCCTGTTGTCAACAAAATCAATACCTACATGTGAAGGTTCAATAAAATGATAAATAGGTAGTGCCCCCAAGCAAGGATACATGTAAAGGGAAAGGTCACACTACCAATGGTAGTAGAATGGATTGGAACTAATAATGCATTTGCCCTAATAGGGTAGATCGAGGATGACTTAAGAGGTTTAAATAGGACAAATGTTTTTGGATTTTGAAATTTTTGAATGTTTTTGAAATTTTTAGGGTATCTTAACTCTTTATATATTGACAAGATCTCACTCACAAAATGGTGATATCATTGGCTTAGGTTACTCACAAAATGGAAAGACCATATGGAAAAAGGGACTGAGCTGACTTCAATGTGAATTGAACATGACCTACATAGTCCCAGTAGGACCTTAAGTCATAGTATCTCTTCCCACACAAAAGGTGGTGAGAATTGAATAGGTCACAATAAGTTCTTAAATTTAGGCAAAAGGCTAGGAGAATTAGAATAGTAATCATAAGGTGATGTGATAATGCATGCTAAAAGGTGTTATTCCTAATTTGTCCATAGGCGGTTATAATTAGGAAACAATGACATAGGTATGTGCTACTAATTTTCCCATAGGTAGTTATAATTAGTAACATAAGGTGAAACATGAATTTTACCATAGGTGGTTATAATGCGTGGCACCAATCAATCATAAATGAAATATAACTTACTAGATGAATTGTCACATGAATTTCACAAACTATTATTTAAACATAGAATTCTAAAGTTGTTGAAATTGGATCAGAATCTCCTTGTGAAAGGTGTAAGAAAAACCAAAGGAACCAAGTAGGATGGCTAAAAAAAATCTTTGGTCTAATAGGGATTGTATGGTAAAATGACATATGGTATGGCATTATTTTGTATGATGATGGCATGAAAATTAGGTAAAATGGTAATAGGGTTGCCCCCAAGAGATAAGGTGTGGTAAGTGGCAAGGTATGAAATAGTGATAAAATGAATGGTAAACAAAAATGGAAAGGTAAATGGTAATATAAAATGCATGGTAAATGCTTTTGGCAAGGTATGGTTTTGGGTTTTATGATTTTGGCTAGGGTATGACTATTTCTATTGTTCTTGTTGATTTGGATATGCACGTCCTGATCAACATATTGTACAACCAAAATAATCAATCATGTCAATTTATAGTCCACACCTCTTCTAAATAGTTGCTCTATCAAGAACCTACTACAGATTTGGATGCCAAGAATGTTGTTGTGATAGTATTGGTCATTGATTTTGTTTCCTTCAAATGTCATGACAAGGTATCTTTGTAGCCTCTATAAAGGAAAGTGTGGTCAGGGATGGTAAATACAAATAAATAATGGATGATAGGTTTGATTTGGTGATGTAAAGGTGGTAATAATGGAATGTATAGTGGTTGGGAAATAAATGAAGATTAGGATATTTAGGCACAGAAAATGTCATTGATTTTAGATTTGACATAACTTTGGATGTGGTGGGGTTAAAGACTTTTGAATATGCTCTTGATAGGACCATTATATTTTTCTATTATTTGGAATTGAGAGTAGATACCATCTAATTATGTTGTAGATTGGAATCTATATATATTTCATCTTTGATAATGTCTTCATCAAGTAGTGAAAAACCCTTATGCTCAATTATTGGTGCCTTGATGAGGTTTTCACCAATGAAGTTATCTTTATTGTCCTATAGTACCTCCAAAAAGGTTTCACTAAGGAATGTTGACTTTTGAATTTGATTATCTTCTAGCACCTCAAACAAGGTTTCACTATAAAATGTTGAGTTTGAACTTTGATTGTCCCCTAACACCTCTAAAAATGTTTCACTAGGAAATTATTCTTCTTCTACATAAATGTGGTCTTGGTCCCCCTAATATTATATAAATGATATGTTACCATGGACGTAGTTCAATAAAGTATGATTATATCGATCCTAATTATCACTTGTGGGAGGTGGAAGGTTAATAAAATGGCTAGGTTGGTTGGTGGTAATGGCATGTGGAATGGTAATGGAATCGGAAGAGGTAACACAATATTTGTAGAAGATACTAGGAGAACTTATGTCAAATCTGAAATACTCATCCTCAAAAATTATAGAAGGATCATAAATATATTCAAATTGATCTGCAAGACATGCGTAACCAATGTTGTAACAACCATGATTGTATTTTAATTATGAAGTTGATTTTTATTCAAGGGAACTTGAATCTAATGTTGAGACTGATATTGATTCTAAATCTGATGTCAGTTCAAAAATAGAACCTAAATCTAATTTTGATTTTTCATCTAGTATGGATGTTGCTACAATGATATCTTTTATAATGTTTGGCATGGAATAATTATTGGCCTATGATAGCATAATGGGTTCCACAGAGACTAGTTTGTCAAAGTGAGATTACTCAATGATGGGAAAAAGATTAGGAGATAAATCCTTAGAGACTGGATTGTCAAAGGGAGGCTCTTTAAGAATAGGTATATGATTGAGATAATGATTTTCCTAAATGTGGTTATAATCATTAATAAGTGACTCAGTAAGGATTGGCTTGTTAGAGTGAGACTCCTCAACAATAGGTATAGGATTAAAAGGTGATTAATCATAAGTTAACTTGTCATAAATAGTTGGTTCAATAAAAACATTTCAAATTGGTTGGTTGTCTTGGCCTTGGTTTAGAAGCAGTTGTAAAATACTAGTTTTGTATATATCTTAGTCTTCAAATGATTGGATCAATTGAAGAGGTACTAATTGGCTCAATTTTGGTTGGATGATTGTAAAGGGTTTTATAAAGTGGGGAATGTTTGTAAATTAATAAGAAATGGTTGGGGTTGGAAAATGATTAGCTCAATAAAGGTTAGTTGATGGCCGAGGATAATAACTGTGACCTATCAAGTTTTGATTAGACAAATTTATTGGGATGAGTTACCATAGAATGACCTAGAATGATAATTATAGGGCATTATGGATCTTGGTTTCTCACACAATCCAAAGGATGAGGTCTTGGTATAAAAATTATAGGGCATTATGGAGCTTGATTTCTCACACAAGCCCAAGGACAAGGTCCTAGAATAGAAATAGTAGGGCATTATGGAGCTCAGTGGCTCACATAAGCCAAAAGAGGATTAATGGTATAGGTGGAGGATTAGCCACCCTGAGCAGTGAGAGTGAAAATATCATGCATCAACTGGCTTGAAAAATGTACCATCAAACATGGTACTTGGCTTTATTTCCCAAATTGAGTATTGTAAGGAGGATATGGATCCATCCCACAAACCACTTTTTCACCATAGGGGTCTCAAACAAATTCAATTTGTGCTTACATTCAATAATAACTTGGATTGTACATGAATCCACCATAAGTGTAGTGAGACATATCAAAGTCAATTATAAATGTTTTGCAAAAAGGCCTAGAGTTCTACAAATTCTTAAAGATATTGTCAAAAGAACAAATGGTTCAAACTTGTTCTAACTTAGTCTAGGGGAGTTGTATCTCCAAAATGGTATATGATAAAACATGGTATAAAACCACCTAATTTCAAATTTCCAATGTTTAAATATCTCACACATAAAATTTCAAGTGGTGGAATAAAAACTAGAATGCCAAACTCTAGGTTTAAAGTGTTCCAAACAAGTATAATCTAAGAAAACAAAAGTTGCTAGGTCTTTTGGCCAAATTAAGAATCAAAAGATAGGCTAAAAATAGGCATGTGATATAACTTTTGTCACAACAAGCACACAATATATACTTTAAACAAAAATGGGTATGAATTAATCTAAAAGATTTGAAACACTTTGGCATAGACTATGCATTCAAATTTAGACATGAACTTGGTCAATTGGTATAAGGCATAAAATAAAAAGGTATATGTAACATAGGTTGTTTCATCCAAATAAAGACACAAATAATTGTTTTCAAAGTGGGTAAATAATTAACCTAAGCTACACAACCCAAAAAATAAAGGTTAGTGTCTAAGCCCAAATTACACAAGGCATAAATAAAAATCAACAATGTTTGGATTTAAACTTGTCAAGGTTAATTGAAAACTCAACTTAGGAAAACTAGGATTTTTTTATCAATAAGCTATACAAAGGTTAATGGCATAATGACACTAGATGAAGACCCAAAAGGCACACGTGGATTGGTTTCAAATTGGAAACTTGGACACAAGGCAAAACGAGTCTATGAAACAATTCAAGTAGCATACTAGCATTATCACAATCTAAAGGTATGATCTATGCTTTGTTTCAAGACTCTAAAGCACAAAAATTGAATTAGATTGGTCATCATAATGTTACCTTTTTCCACTCAAGTGACATACACATAAAGATTTGTCAAAAAAGACTAAGGCAAGAGTATGGTGTCAAATAGATAGTGTAATGCCTCCTCAATCAATAGAGTGATGTAGACACAAAAGTCATTTTTATATGGAATAAACAAAAAAATAGATAGTTTTATACTCAAAAACCATACAACAAAGGATATAATGGCATAAATATCTAAATGTAACATCCTAGATCCTATAACTGACAAGGTTACATAGTACTATTGAATTCCATCTATATACATGCTCTTAGGAGGATTTTAAGTGTTAATCCAAAAATAAAATTGCATGAATTAGTAAGGGTTTTACACCCCCATTCTCCAGAGATATTTTATGGTGACATGAAACTTTGGGCTACTCTCCCTACATCAATAATATTTTCATAGTAAGTAGGGTTATTCTAAAACTATAGGTTTAGTGCATCTGGATGGTCCTAAGTGTGGTTAACACTAGAGATGAAATCACATAAATTGAGTTCATACCAACTAAATTAATATGTAATGGTCTATTCCTTTTCATAGTGATTCCATATGTGTACTTTTTAGTTAAATATCTTGGTTAATTAGACCTAACTCAGGTTTTCATTACAATTGGAGAGGCTAGCCACTTAGCCCCATAGCAATCATAGTATACATGCCCTAATTTATATATCCTACCATGTAGTGGGATTATTAAAATGTTTGGAGATTAAAACCAAAGTCAATAAACCCCTTAATAACTCATGAGGAGACTCTGACCTCCCACTCACAAGCCAAATTGCATAAAAATAAATGACTAGTGAAAAGACATTAAGGTCGCATTTAGATCACCCAAACCATAGGAATTTTAGGAGAGCCTTAATTATTCTCTTTTCACACCTTATACAAGCCACAAATTCAAATAAATACCACTTTTGGTCATCCAATTTCCCTAAAGGGGACAAGGGGAGAGCATACATGCATCAATCATTTTGTGAAAATAAATAACTCCAAACAAATAAGGCATAAAATGAACGTTCTCAAAAGCATGTAACTAAGTGATTAAAGTTCACTTTTAATGCATAAAAATGAGATGTTTATAAAATTTGGCCCCTTATCCTTAGTTGAAAACTCACAAATAGTCCAAGCATAAAACCAAATAAATTCCTTTTAAACACCAAACAAAATGTTCAAGACTTAACCACTTTCAAATTTGTGCCTCTTTCCCGCTTATGTCCTATAATGTTTAAAGAATTTTTGAGATTTTGTGAAAATTTTATGAAAATTTAAGGTAAAATGATAGCATATTCTAAAAATTTAAGAGAAAACATGTGGTTTTAAAAAACATTAAAAACAGAGTTTGGATGACCCCAAATGAAGCTCTGAAATATGGCTTATCAGTCTCAGGTATATACATAATGAAAAAATGCAATTATAAGTTCAAAAATGCAATTGTAACTGTAAAACTATAATTTAAACAATAAAAATACAATTTTACTTGAAAAACCACAACTATAAGTTTAAAACCATAACTACAAGTGCAAAAATGTAGTTATACCTATAAAACCATAATTACATGTGCAAAAATGCAATTGTACCTAAAAAACCACAATTGTAAGTGAAAAACTGCAATTGTAAGTGTAAAAGCACAACTATACCTACAAAACCACAAATATAAGTACAAAACCATATTTTCAAGTACAAAAACACAATTGTAGGTGTAATATCACAAATCCAGAGAGTAAAACCACAACTACATAGAGTGACTTCGTAACTTCTAGAAAAATATCTCTTGGCCTTTAATTTCCACCTATTTTGGTCAAAAAGCTCAATTTTTTACATGACAATCATTATTAGAATGGTCTTAAATGCTTTAGGAGCAACTTCATGGGGTGTATGTCCCACCATGCATGCCATTTGTGATCATAGTAACCCAAGAAGGAAGGTTAGTAATATGTTAGTTTAAACAATTAACTCTTAAAGAAACACACCAACACTAGCAAATACAAGCCTAGATCTTAGGGGTGAGTTTAGTAATAAAAACAAATTATAAGCATAACTAAAATTCAAAATACACACAATCCTTTACCTTCCTTGGGAGATCCAAATGCATTGTTGACTGTCTTGCTTAGTTTGTGCTCAATAAATCTTTGGCAAATGAAGCTTTTTGGCTCCTGCTATCCTTGGAACCATGGCTTATGTTAACTTGATGTAGTTTGGCTCAATATTTTTGCATTATAACTTTGATTGTAATAAAATGGGCATTATAACATTATATCAAAAGAGCTTTGAAGTCATTTGTGCATGATAACTATGCACCAAAATAGTTTAAAATTCAATAGGCAAGGTAATGTATTTATAGCAAATGGAACTAACCTCAACCCAAGGTGAGTCAAGGTGGAGTTTAAACATTAAATGGGTTAAAACCTAACCTAGGTGAGTCAAATATAACCCTAATAGAGTTAATAGTTGTCAATTAATAATGGTTTGTAATCAATAGGCATGGGTCTCCAAAATGAGATATTCTAAGATATTTCCAAAGAGCTTGGCAACTTACAAAGGTAATCATGAAAAGCTAGATATTTCATATTTTTAAATTTCCTTATTTATTTATTTATTTATTAATTGCACATGGATAATTTAACTAGGAATTTAATTTAGTTTAACTTGTTAATTAATTCTTATTATCCATTTAGCTCTTTCAATATTTGATTTTTGTTCATGTGCCCCACTTAATATGTCCATAGGCTAAATTAACTATTATGATGTCGTAGGATGATTAGGGATGAATACATGAAAGGTTATTGTTTCATATAATAGGATACCCCAATTATGGATGACTCAATGTGATTCTGTGCTTTGGTGAATGTTGCATAAGTAAATTTGGGATGTTTAGTGATTCCTAATCTTAATTTGTAATTGTTGGTAATATGAAGTCCGATCGAAGGCCATTGATAGCTAGTTTCAAGTGTCTACACACATCTTAGGACCTTCATATGAGAGTTTGTTTTTGGAATAATCATTATTCTTTCTTTCAATCTTAATATTTAAAATGACCATCTCTATTATAAACCCTAATAGACCCATCCCTTAGATCTTCTCATTTCTAGCAATACTATGCCCTATGATTATTCAAATGCATGTATTTCAAAATATCATTGTCCTCTTCCCTTAAATTATATATTTTATGATAATTATATACCACATGATTATTCTAAGGAATGGAATAATGAGGACTATTGTATGGTTAACAATGCTAAATGATGTATACAATGAAAATGATTGTGAAGGAAATAAATATGACTATGATTATGATAGTGAGGAAGCGGAACAATATATCACCTATGAAATAGAATATCCTAGCTCCCATACACATTATTTAAACTCTTTAGAACAATAATAAAATAATTCTAAGGTACATACTCCTATTCTTTCTATGTTTCATGAATTACAATCTAAAAATGGTCCTACTTTTACATGCATATATGTTTCTCATGATGATGTACATATTAAAAAAGTGGGATGAATTTCTTTACTAAATGATGCAAATGTGACAAAATTGAATGTATTTCTTCTTTACTATATGATGCAAATGTGAAAAAAATGGATGTGGGTTTCCTTTCATAGATGATAGAAATGTGAAAAAATGTACATGTGTTTATTCTTCACTAGATGATGAAAATTTTACAAAACTTGAATGTACATATTCTTCATTAGATGATGTAAATATGGAAAATAATGAATGGAATTTTTATTTCATAAATTATGAAAATTTTGAATATCATTCTTCTTTTCTATATGATTCCAATGATAAAAAAGTGGAAATTACTTCTCTTTCTTTATCTCTTGATTATTCAAAGGTGAAAAAACTTTAATGCCCTCTTTCTATACTATATTATTCAAATGTGACAAAATTTGAATGTATTATTCCTTCACTAAATGATGTAAATGATATAAAAATTGAAATTATTAGTCTTTATTTATCTCTAGATGATACAAATGTTACAAAAAATGAAATCCATTATTCTTTACACTCTCTTGATCATTAAAATATCAAATATGATTTATCTACCTCTCTCTATAATTAAAAAATGTTATTCGTTCTCTCTAGAAACACAATTAGATACACATGTGAAAAATACTTTTTTTTATCTCTTTCTAAAAATTCATGCAATAGTCATACAAACCTTCATGGCATTCAAAATGATATAATTTCATCTTTACAAACATCATGTGATATGAATGTGCCTATATGCAATGTTTCTAAATCATGCAATTATGTCAACTTATAATGAAATGATAGTTGTGATGGATTAATTATCCCTATGAATCAAGTAGATGGTAAACTATAATCTTTGAATATACCTTTTCAAACCTCAGCCATTCATAGTAGTAATATTTTATCTATTACGAATTTTATAAGAGACCTTCAAAAACAAGTGTCAAATATTAATTTTGTAATTTTTATCATGTGATGCTAATATTAAATAAAATATCATTCTAGATCAACCTATTACATGAAATTTATTTTATTATCATTATCCAAAAGAGTTTATCATTCTTATGTTTATTGTATTTGATTATCATGGAGACCCTACCAACCATTTAACATAATATGTGAATTTTTTTTTTCATTAGACTAAATATGGATGGTTATTATTACAATTTTTCCATATAAGTCTAACAAGATAATCTTGGGATTTCTCTTATATTCTTTTGAATGGGTTCTTACCCACTTTCAACAAGTTAAAAAACATATTATTATCAGATTATCATAATCATGGAGTGCCTAACTAAATATTGGAACATTTACAAGGCTTAATGTAATGTGATGATGAGTCTATTTGATACTAGGCTTTAACATTTAAGAATTCATTATACTCTTTGACATACAGACCATCAAATTTAGAAATACAATTCATTTTCAATAATGGTCTTATTTATCCACTTAAATAAATAGCATTTCATAAGCCTTGTGTTTCTTTTGATATCTTATATATTAATGTGCACAAATATGAATGTGAACTAGTAAACAATAACACATAATTGAATTCATATTCTCTAAAATGAAAAAAAGATCTTAAAGATGCTTACAAAGGGAAAGAATTGACCAAAGAAGTTCATAATCCATATCTAATACCTTATTCTAAACCAATAGTTCATAGAAAATAATAAACAGTAAATGTCTTACATAAAGGAAAATAATTAACTTAAAAAATATCTCCTATATTAAAAGAATATATTTCCACTAAGAGACAACTACTTTAGTTTTATCACCTTAGAAATCAACCACATGTTATATTGCATACATTATTGGATAATCAATTGATTACTCTTCTTATGAATTATTATCCACTATAAAAATTGATACATAAAAGGGAAACCATTTTTACCTCATCATGGTATTAATGGGCATTGTAATAATGATTTTTATGATTTGCAACAAAACATTACACAACTTGATGATACATGGATCATTACATTTAAGAAAAAGATAACAAGGTCTTCTTCTCTAACTTATTCGAGTATTTATTATAATAATATTGAGACATTACTACCAAGGAATGAATTGTCTATCAACCTTTATAGAAACAATGCACTATAATAAGTCCTTATTCTTGTTCACATTATACCACAACTGAGTTATCCCAATATATTCCTATTCAGGAACATTTGGTCATTCAAGCTCTCAATAGAGGTGATACTATAATAAGTATAGTTATTGATGATCCAAAATTATATGTTACTAGTACATCTATATCTTTCTCAAAGCCAATAAGGAAGTAAAATTAGAATCAAATATCTATAGAATATCCAAAGCTACAAGTCAATAGAGTAGTACAATTAAAAAAAATATAACCATTTTAAATTTTTTAACAATAGATTTATAGCCAAATTATAGTGAATTCCTATTTCCAAACAATTTTGGATAGTATTTTTAAGCTACAATATCACATACAAGATACTAAAAACTAATAAATACTAACATATAATTATTATTATAAACACATTATACATCCATACATTTACAATATTCTATTAAAAATAATCAAATTATGAAACTCATCAATGTAAAAAATTCAAAACATAAAACATGTGTATGTAAAATATGAAATGGTGTGTGTGTGTGTGTGTGTGTGTGTGTGTGTGTGTGTGTGTGTGTGTGTGTAGAACCATTTCAAATTTTTTAAAAATAGATTTATCATCCAAATTATAGTGAATTTCTCTTTCCAAAAAAATTTGGATAGTATTTTTAAGCTACAATATCACATACAAGATACTAAAAACTAATAAATACTAACATATAATGATTATTATAAACACATTATACATCCATACATTTACAATATTCTATTAAAAATAATCAAATTATGAAATTCATCAATGTAAAAAATTCAAAACATAAAACATCTGTATGTGTGTGTGTGTATGATTTTTGATGTATGTATGTATTTATGTATGTATGTATGTATGTATATGTATATGTATATAAGAGTGTGTGTGTGTGTGTGTGTGTGTGTGCGCGCGCGCGCACGAATGTGTGTGTGTGTGTGTGTGTGTGTGTGTGTGTGTGTGTGTGTGTGTGTGTGTGTGTGTGTGTGTGTGTGTGTGTGTGTGTGTGTGTGTGTGTGTGTGTGTGTGTGTGTGTGTGTGTGTGTGTGTGTGTGTGTGTGTGTGTGTGTGTGTGTCAAAAATCATGTTTATAATATATATTTAATCAATTATGGTGGCATACCCCTCATCTAAGCTATCACTACTAACTATGTCTATATCCTATGAAGTAGAAGCCCCATCTCAATCGGAAACTCTAGGTGATAATGATCATGAACTATATAATTTTATTTGCCTCTCAAATATCTTATTCTAAACCAAGATGTGTGTATGATAAAACTAAAAATCAAAAAATCAATCAATCAAATCTCTATACATATTATAATCTTGACTTGATATAGGTCATCCATAAAGCTCTTCCTATAATTTATCACACTTGCCACTAACCATAATATATCCCATAGTTATGATTTCAAAATGATCAAACAAATATGCATGTTCACCAGTAATCTGATCTACTCTCTCAACCAACCCACTAGCCACTACATCACATAGCACATTTTATGTCAAAGTATGAATGGTCACATCTACCATCATAGACTAATAAACATCACCTACAATACAAATTATGTGAATACATTAGTGACAACTATCAAATAATACAAAAAATAGATAATTTTTAATACTCACACTTATTTATGGCTTCTTAAACATAAGCATATCCATTGATAGGTTGTGTTTTAGGTTACAATATAAGTGGCACACATATTTCATCTCCATCTCCTCCACCCTATGCTAGGGTAGCAATGCCATGATTATCTACTACAATGGGAAACAAGGAAACCCATTAATAATTATCCAACCACTATGTATATGATATTATACACCCTCCATCATCACCCTCTACTGATGGAACCATAGAATCTCATTCTATCACTAGAAAAGGAGAAAAAATTTCACCTATAGGCCCTGGCCTTGAACCTACTCTAATATCCAATCTAGCACATAGTGTCCATGGATGAGGCACTAGAGGTCATCTTAAACCAAACCAAATTAGTGAGTCACTTATTCATATTTAAACCTATCATATAAATTAACAAACTAATCTTGTATCCACATACTAACTTACACATGTGAATCCTAAACATCCTCTATCCATACCCCATATATCATATTAGGTAGCCATAAAATCATAGTAGGTGTTAACTTATCCAAAAGCACTTTTTAGTCCATAGTACTCAACATCCTCAGTCATAGAAGCACCCATCAAGCTAAAAATTTAATAAGATGAGCCTAATTTTGATGAGGTCAAATGAACCATAGTAATATGCTCATAAGCCCATATATGCAAAAATCTAGTCATCAAAAGGCCACATGCATGTACCTCCAAGATGAATCTATATAACTATTGTTATAGATGGGATAACATATTACATAACCATGAGTATCTATTATGACTCTCCTCAATGGTTTGAAATATATGATACATATGATATGAGATAGCCATAACTCCATCATCTAGTACTACAAATGATGCCAATATGCAACATGTAACTTGTTATAATCATGAAACATCAACTTGCATAATTTTCTATAGAAACATAGTACCACCCTAATTATCACCCTCAAATATATTTTTCATAAATATATGTTCCCACTACATACACCCTAATCACATCACATCCATCACTATGTGCCTCTCTCAAATAATATGAAACTAAAATATGCACCATGCATGTTCTAAAGTGACAATCATCTCACCTATTGTCAGCTAGAAAGTATGGGTATTAGGATTCTAGCTCTTTTCCAATGCAATCATCAAATTCTTATTATATGTAATTTAGCCCAATTGATCAACATATGCTAGATTAGTTTCCTTCAATATCTTCTAATCATAAAAGTAATCATATGTCTCCCATACCTAAACTTGCATGAATTTAAGTCACATTGAAAATACCAAACACACAAAGCCTAGTTAGCTTTTGATCCAAAAAAAATAAGTATGTATACAAATTATGAGATAATTAAATCAAAACATACAAAGAAAACATCAACCAATGTAGGATAGGAATGTCCTATTTGGGACAAGAATGTAAAAAGTTATATGATACTATCCTAGAAGAATAAAACCATCAGATTCCAGATTTTCTAGTCCTAACATGCTAACAAATCCAAAATGGATTATATATATACTACTTAATAAAAATGGAAATTTTTTATACATACCATATCACTATTAGTCTTTATTTTTATAGCAATCCACAAGTGCTCTAGTCATAGTGATGATATGGGTCATTAATTAGGCATCTTAAAAATATTAGAGCTCAATTCTCATAATGTTGTAGTGAAAGTGAAATTAAAAAACATTTTTCACCCTATATATTTATGATTTGACTTAAAAAATATCAATTACTATATTTGGTGCATGCTTAATTCAATTAACAATCAAAACTTTGGCAAGTAATATCTTGATTTATATCCATCAAAAATATGTTCCAAAAATTGCTTCAAGATGTGTGACACTCAATTATATATCATAATGCTAATTATCAATTACAACTTTACAAATGATTCAATTTCATACTTGTTGATGTGGGATTTATGCACACCCCAGATTGAATGAGGTAACCTCTAAAGTTTTATGATATCAATGGAGATGATCTCCACTCTAAGGAATGACTTACAGGTATGGGTTGAACAAATATGTGGTGGGATAGCAGGCTGAGCATGTGGGTTGATAACTAGGGATATATGTAGATGAGTGAAACCTAAAAGAAATTTAAAACCTAGTTGAGTTGGATGGATGGAACTTATTTTAAAGTGGGTAGATATTTAATCGAATAAACTCCAAAATATGGAAAGTTATAGAATAAAATAAGGCTTTATGGTCCAAAGTAGGATTACTTTTTGGTTGATCTCTTTGTGGATGAGTGTTTTAATATCAATGTTTGCAGCTAATACCTATTTCACACTTACATATAAATATAGCAAGAGGATCTAGGGAATAACTGATATAGTAGACTATGGGATCTCAACTAAAGTTTGTTACTATTTATAGTTGTTATTGCACACCCTTATTCATCAAATTATAGCTTGGATCAGAGAGGTGTCTAAGGTAGCTATGGCTTATTAATGGAAGGCTATATCGAGAAAACACTTATGCACACTCAAAGGATTAAAATAGTTTACATAATTATATGAAATCAATGATACTTGTTAATTATCCAATAGCTATTACACATATTTAAATAATCATACATAAATAACAACAAAAGGAATTATTCGTAGCTTTTGCACACTTAAAATTACTAAATAAATTAGCCAAGAAAACAAAACACAACTAATTTACACAAAATTAGAATGGAAAATCATTGACACAATTTCATGACAATCAAAATGACTTCTTCCTGTATTGATAAATTTCCACCTCCTTGAATACTAAAGTATTAAAATTATAAATATATTTGGGGAGGGGTCACCTCATTCTTCCAAATCCATTCAAAATTCAAAGTTACATGTTAATAATTAGATGAAAGGACTTCATGTACAATTATATTTTATCACAACTATATTTCCAAAAATATATTTGCTCTTGCAGGCAAAGCAACATGTGCATGACTAAAAAAGGTGGTAATTATTACATGTATATGCTACATACAAATACACTTTAGTTACATCAATTAAATCTTCATGCAATATAAATATAAAAGTAACCTTAAAAAATAAAGGTTTATTTAAAGTTAATGGTTGTATGGTCAATGTTGAAGTAGTAGAAGGAACTGAAGTCATTAGTTAGAAACTAGATGGTGGGGCCATAGCTATTTTCTTTGAATCCAACTAATGGTAGTGTTTTTATATTGCACCATGCTACAACATGATTATTTCCATGTTTAGGATAAATTTACTATGTACTCTAATGACTTGCACCAACAACCATGCATGTTTGGCTTTGGTGGCCCTAAACTCCACCCAAAAAATCTCTACTTCGAGAATTTTTTTCCTTACAAAATTAAGATCTAATTCAATTTCCTCTAATGTGAGCCCTTGAATCCTCTACCTAAAATTGGTGTAATATTGTTGAAATAAATTGTCAAAATTAGCTCTTCTTATTAGCTTTCCTACAGAGTCCCTTGTTTGAGAGATCTTCAATTCATCTACAATCTACAAGATTAACTTCTCATGTTCTAAAAACTTTGGAATCAAAGTTTATGTTCTTAAAACCCAATCCTAAACCTCTTATGTCTATATGACCACCAATTTGAGGGCATTCACTTCCTCTAATGGTGTCATCAAATTCAAATGGATATAAGCCTTATTAGTTGTATACAATACCAAAAAAATCAAATTATTTTTATCTTCATTTGATAATTTCAATAATTTTCTTGTCTGAATAACATGAGGAGACAACTCAACTCTCATTATACTAATAACATATAGGACACTATACAATCAAAGGGTTGCAATATAAGCATCATTTTTAACTTCAATATGGACATGAACAATTTATTATTATTCCTTGACCTGTTTAAGCTCTTAACTAGCTTGTTCAATCCCCTTATGAAGTTCTATCAAAACTTCAATTTGAGTCCCAAAGTAGGACTTAAAAACTTCATTATAATTGGACTCACTTAGTCTCATGTTCTTCCTCTTAGATAAATAGAAAACATCATGTCTCTCCTCAAAAACTAAACCTCTACCAGTGTTATCCTCAATATTCCTCTTTTTGACCCATTAGATGGTCCCTATGGATTTATCAAAGATATAACTCACCATGGGAAGTTATGTTATAATGAGATTAGGCCTTTCTGAATCTTGGGCCTCCAAATTTGTATCCCATTGAGTAATCACCAACTGCATAGATTTAATTGGTTAAGTGTCCTACGCAATAGTCTTTGCCAGTAGGTCCCCTGTTAGGACTTGTTCCAAAGTCTTAACATTAGGTTAGATTTTTGGTAGGAAATAAATAATTATTGTAAATGGGGCATGCATCTTTTATAAAGACACCCCCATAAAATAAACTTACTTAGTTTAATTATTAGGTAGTTTTAATGTTTTATGTTTATTAATTAGAACTACTTTACGGGTTGTTTTCCAGTATTTAGTTGGTTATAGGATTAGTTATTTTTACCGGTCATTGGTAAAAACTATATAAATCCATGTTTGCATTGTAAAAGGGTTAACGGAGTAAAGACACCCTTATGTACTTGATTTTTTGAATTATTAATAAAATACTTGTGCACTCGCACTAAGCAGGGACAAGGTTCAACCTATTTTGATTCTAGAGTTATCAGTGGTATCAGAGCATGGTTATTTTGGGAACACGGTGAATTTGAAGAAGCAAGGTGAAAAATCAATTCACGTGATATTTTTTGGCATGAAATAAGGTTTGCCATATAGTCTTGGTTTAAATATTTTGAAAAATTATTAAATTATTTTAATTTTTCAAATATTATTTATATTTAAACTTGCATATTTCCATATACCATAGTCTAATCTTTTTTGATCATTCATACTCCATTTTCCTGTGTTAAACCTCCTCATTTGGCATAAAAATGAATTTTTAGCATTTAGTGTTATTAAAATCATTATTTTTGGGCCAAAATTAGATTTTTACGGCCTATTTTCTGTGGAAAACCTCTGAAAATCTCCATTCATGGCTGCCTTTGTTATTTCTATTCATTCCTAGGGTTCTTAATGTCTAAAACATTTGCAAGTGGCATTAAAACCCCTGTGTTTGCATTCATATTGAAAATATAGAATTTTTTTGCACGTGTACGGCCTGTTGTATGGCCTTCCAACGTTCAGGTTCATTTGGAATCCATTCCCTAAAAAAAAAATACTTTAAAAATCTGCCAAAACTCAGTCAAAATATGTTTTAGCATGCCTGTATGGATTTGTATGGCCTGTAGGTGAGAGAAAATAGGTGAAAATAATTCTTAGAGCTGCCATGGTGTCCTAGGGAAGAATGGCACCGGGATAAATTTCAGAAATTATTTTTTTGATGTTTCTATAGTTTTGTTTCAAATATTTGCTGTGGAGGGCCCACCCAGGAGAAGCTTGAAAGAGAGGCTATAAAAAAAAAGGAAATTTTAAATACATTTACTCATATGTAATTTTTTTTAATTTTTCCTCATACACTAAAACTGGTACAAATAGAAATTTCTGAGTATAATGTTCTGTAAATGCTCTTAGAGCAATTGGTTAAGCTTATTTTGTTAGAAGCTTGTAAAGGAGGAGGTCAAGGGTTCAAATCCCTTATTTTTGGAGAAAGTTGTTTTTGCTTTGGAATATGCTTTTTTTGAAAAAGGAATATTCTCTTTTTTAAATTCAGAATATTTTAAAACACATACTTATTGTATTGTGTTATTTAATTTTTTGAAAAAGGGGTGGAATTCAATCATATTTCTTTTGCATTATTGTGGTGAGATAAGGGTGTAATTGGTGGAATAAGGTTGTAATTTGGCAAAATAAGGGTGTAATCATTGATTTTTTGTGTGGTTAAGTGCAAAACCCATCAAAAATACTTATTTTTTTATTTTACGCTCTACGCAGAGGTTAAGTGTAAAACCTCGTAGAAGCAGTGTCTTGTGCATTGAGTGTGACATTTGTTTCATTTCTTTTGAATTTTTTCACACATTTCTCTACTGCACTTTCTTTCATTTCAAAATGCTGAAAATTTAGAATTTGCTTTCAGATGGTGATAGATTAACAATTTCTAATTATTTAGATTGGAAACGATTGATGGAGGCTTCACTAGTGTTTAATGAGTTATGGGATATTGTTAAGAATGAAAATCCCACATTGCCAATAGAGCAGGATAAATTAGATATTTTCAATTTGCATGATTCTAAGGCCTTAGCTCTCATTAAATTTTGTTGTACTCGTGATATGTATGTTCATATTGAAAATTCTCCTCATAGTTACACTGCATGGAAAATATTGTCATATTTGTATGATAAGAAACCTAAGCATAAGAAGATAGATATTCATATGCAGTTGTTTACTTTGTCATTAGATGAGGATGGGGATATGGGAGAATATATGTCTAAGTTGAAAAATATCACTACTGAGTATACTAAGGCTGGTTTTGGAAAAATAGATGATGACCTCAGTTATTGCTACTTTGAAAGGACTACTAGGGTCCTATAAGAATTTTTTTGAAATGTTGCATGTCTCTGACAAGATCACAGGCATCACCTTTGATAAGTTGGTTGAGTTTCTCATCCAACATGACCTCTCTCTACCTAAGAAATCCAAGAAAACTGAAGAAGCCCATGTTTTAGAGTCAAAGCCTAGTTCATCTTCGTCTGGGCATCAAAACAATAGAGGAAATAGTTATAGAGGGGGTCAAGGTTACAGAGGAGGCAGATATCAAAACAAAGGTAGGGTTCATTCAAATAATCAACAATCTAATCAATCACATTCACATGAAACAAGTGATTGAGGACATGGTCATGATTCATATAGGGGCAGAGGTCGAGGTAGATCAGACATTCAGTGTCATAGATGTGGAAAATTTGGTCACATTGCCTCACAATGTAGGATTCCTTTTGATAAAATTCAGAGGCCACAAAAAGCGACTAAGACTAACTCTGCTCAGTATGCTGATCATGACTATGATGAATCTAGTAATGTTGCCCATGAATTTGCGTTCACTACTTTGGGACACATTGATTATATTGAATATGAGGCTAGAGATGAGCTCACAGATGTATGGGTTTTAGACACAGGAGCAACCAAACACATGACATTTAGGAGAGATTTCTTTTGGTCTTATAAGGAAGCTTCTCTCTCTCCAGTTGCCTTAGAAAATAAGTCTATGCATACACCACTAGGACTTGGTTCTATTCAAATTCTTCTTCCTAATGGGTCTATAAAATACTTGGAGGATGTTTGGTATGTTCCCACATTGAAGAAACACTTACTTTCTTTGGTAACTATTCGAAAGAAAGGTTATCAAATTGTGCTTGAAAATGGGCTCATTTACATCAATTCAGTGAAGGATAATAATAAGACAATGTATACATGATATGAAGATAGAAACTTGGTTAGATTGCATTGTAAGGTGGTTCCTCCCAATATAGAACTTGTAGTAGTTATTGACTCAGGTACAGGTACTATGTCTACATAGCAGTTATGGCATCTCCGCTATGGACATTTGAATATCCACTCTTTAGTGGATTTGTAGAGATATGGTATGGTGAATGGGTTGCCCACATTTCACAAAGATAGTATTCTTTGTGAGTCATGTGTTTTGGGCAAACAAAATTGGGAAAAATTACCCAAACAGTCATCTTGGAGAGTTAATAGATGTTTACAGTTAGTTCATAGTGATGTATGTGACATGAAAAAGTCATCCATTGGTGGGTGTAGATACTTTGTCTTGTTTATTGATGACTTTTCTAGGATGACTTGGGTATTCTTTATGAAAAATAAATCTGAAGTTTTCTCTAAGTTTGTTGATTGGTTACACTTAGTCAAAAAAGAAACAGGTTCACATTTGGCCACTCTTCATTCAGATAATGGAGGTCAGTATACCTCTAATGAATTTTTAGACTATTGTCGAGAACATGGAATTCATCGACAATATAGTAATGCTTATACTTCACAACAAAATAGAGTATCTGAAAGAATGAATAGAACTTTAGAGGGCACAGCACGTGCCATGTTTCACTATAAATAGATTGATAAATTTTGGGTTGAAGCTATTGGTACTGCAATGTATTTGAGAAATAGGTCCCCCATAGTTACACTTTTGGGACAAACTCCATATGAGGCATGGTATGGGTTTAAACCCAAAGTTAAACGCTTGAAAGTGTTTGGATGTCTTTATTTTGCTTTGGTTCCTATTAAACATAGAACTAAGTTGGAATCACGAAGTCAAAAATGCATCTTTCTTAGTTATTCTGAAGATAAAAAGGGGTTTCATTTGCTTGCACAGGATTTAGGCAAATTCATAGTGAGTCGAGATGTAATATTTGATGAGTTTGGGACTATGAACACTACAGAGATTGATTCTCAACTTGATAGATTAGAGAGGAAAAATGCAAAAAGAGATAAGGGTTTGAATAATGGGGATAACTCTTCAAAGTTATGGTATGAGACGCAAATTCCTTCACTTTCCTCTCCTTCATCTACAAGTTCACAGGTTGATGACTTAGAAATTATTGAAAATTCTCTAAGTTCATCATTGAATAATGCACCTAATGAGAATTTTGGAGTCCTTGATTTGAATAATTTGTCTAAGTATCCAAAATGGGCTCAAAGTACTTTTTCTGACTTGACAGTAGATGCAGTTAGTTTAACAGGGCCTAGGAATTCTTGAAAATAGGTGAACTATACTATGGTTGTTACTACTTCTTCCACTGAGCCATCCACTTTTGAGGAGGCATCTACTGAACATGTTTGGCAACAGGCAATGAAATGTGAGTATGATTCCATACTTAACAATAATACATGGGTTTTAGTTGATCCTCCTCCACATGTTAAACCCATCAGATGTAAATGGGTTTATAAGACTAAGTATAAATCAGATGGATCCATTGATAAACATAAGGCACAACTTGTTGCCAAAGGATATGCACAACAAGAAGGTATTGATTATGAGGAAACATTTGCACCAACTGCCAAATGGCACACTATTCGTATGGTACTTGCCTTAGCAGCACAAAATGGTTGGAAAGCACATCAATTAGATGTTAAAAGTGCTTTTTTAAATGGTGATTTATAGGAAGAAGTATATATGAAATAACCTTAGGGTTTTGAATAGGGGGTGCTGAACACAAAGTGTGTAAATTGACAAAAGCTTTGTATGGGCTCAAACAGGCACCCAGGGCTTGGTATGAGAAAATGGATTCATACTTAAAATCCATTGGTTTTCATCACAGTGAATCAGATGATACTCTCTATTTTTGAGTGCAGGGTAAGAAAATGGTGATACTAGTTCTCTATGTTGATGACTTGTTTATTACAGGTAATGATGAAAACCATAACAAGTCTGTGAAGAAGGAATTAAAAGATGGGTTTGAGATGACAGATCTTGGACTTCTTCATTACTATCTAGGCATAGAGGTAACTCAAAAAGAGCATAGTATTTTCATTTCACAAACTAAGTATATTTCTGAGTTATTAGAGAGGTTTGGCATGAGTGATTGGAAACCTGCCCTCACTCCCATGGAAAGTAACTTGAAATTGTCTAAGGATGATAGCAATGCCTTTTTTGATGGCACCACATATAGACAATTGGTGGGAGGTTTGATATACTTGATGATTACCAGGCCCAATATTTCATTTTTAGTTGGAATTTTATCTAGGTTTATGCATGAGCCTAGAGAAATTCATTGGCATGTAGCAAAACAAGTACTTCATTACCTTCAGGGACTGAAAACATATGGCCTTGAATACCACTGCAACAAGAACTTCAAACTTGTTGGATATTGTGATACAAATTTTGGCAGATGTGTGGATGACAAAGTGTCAACCACAGGATACACTATGCATATGGGTTTAGCTGCCATTGCTCGGTGTTGTAAGAAGTAGGATACAGCGGCAAATTCATCAGCAGCATCAGAGTATATTGCAGCATGGGATGCTTCTAGAGAAATTGTTTACCTTCATCATATTCTTGAAGATCTTCAGGTTTCTCAGTTTGCTCCTACATAGTTATACATTGATAATTAAAGTGCATTCAAGATGTCCAAGAATCCAGTGTTTCATGCCAAAAAAAACATATGGATGTCAAATACCATTATCTGTGAATGTTGGTAGCAAAGAAAACTCTTGATCCAATATATTGCCCAACTACCAATCAGACAACTGATACCTTCACAAAACCCCTTAACAGAATCAAATTTGAAAAATTCAAAAAAATGCTTGGTATGTGTCCAAAGACCTGACTTTGGATCATAGGGGGGTTTGTTAGGACTTGTTCCAAAGTCTTAATGTTAGGTTAGATTTTTGGTAAGAAATAAATAATTATTGTAAATGGGGCATGCATCTTTTATAAAGACACCCCCATAAAATAAACTTAGTTTAATTATTAGGTAGTTTTAATGTTTTATGTTTATTAATTAGAATTACTTTACAGGTTGTTTTCCCGTATTTAGTTGGTTATAGGATTAGTTGTTTTTACCGGTCATTGGTAAAAACTATATAAATCCATGTTTGCGTTGTAAAAGGGTTAACGGAGTAAAGACACCCTTATGTACTTGATTTTTTGAATTATTAATAAAATACTTGTGCACTCGCACTAAGCGGGGACAAGGTTCAACCTATTTTGATTTTGGAGTTATCATCCCCTAAAGATTGCATTAAATATTGTTTTTGTAAGGGTTTTGGTAATGATGGTCAAATTATTTTGGACCAATCAATACCACAAAACTAGGGCATTGGATGAAAAGTATATATGGGCTTATTCTTTCTATATTTCTTCAATGGAACAATAAAAGTGGATTCGATGGAACTAGAGAAGGCATTGGTAATCCTAATTGGGTGGAAGAGACATGTAACTAGGCACTTTCCATAGATCATTTATTTTTCTTGAATTTAACCTTTTTAATCTTAGGAGTGGTAGGGATAATGGTGATTGAGGTGAAAATAGTGGAATTAGAAATATTATGGGTTTGAGAAACAATCCCAATACTAGAAACAATAGGAAATGTGGAAACAAGAGTACTAGTATCAATAGGATCTAATGAAACAATAGTAGTATGAGAAACAATAGAAACCAAAATGAGAGTAGACAAAATAAGGATTGAGGTAATTGAAACAGTTACATCCTTACCTAGTTTTTCACCCTCAAGTGGTGATTCTCTTTTCAATCCTTAAAGTCTTAAGACCTTGCCTTCTATATCTCGTCATCCTTAGTTTCCCTCTTGATGGATGTTTTTCCATGGTTCATTGGGCCCTCTTGAAGTGGAGATTCATAAGTTATATCTGTAGGGGTTCCAAGATCTCTAGGCTTCCTATTATAACATATTTTAGTCTTACTAGGTGTTGATGCTTCTAAACAAACCACATGTGTTCTTAGTTTTTAAATAACATTTCTCATTTTAGAATATATAAAAATTAGAGTATGAGTTACAAGTTTTGGTAATCTAGTTTCTTGTGATAAAATAGTAGTAGAGAAAGATAAATATTCCATAATATTTATATGATTTGGTGGTTGGGAGCCACCTTAGTCTATTCTTCATGAAATATAGAGAATCTATTTTAATATTTAGTGAACTATGATTCAAATTTAAGCTACAAATTAATCTAAGTGGATATTTATAATGAATTTAAAACTAAAGTGATCTGATGTGAAAAAAAGAGCAAAGAGAAGGGTAAGGAAGAAAAGGAATGAGTTATTGCCAATTTTAATCTCAAATATCATGACAAAGCATCAATTGCAATTGAGCATGCATTCAAATCAACACACAATGTAAAATAACCTTATCTCAAATTCCACTATATATCAAGGAAATTTTAAAGGATAATGTAAAAAGTCATAAGTATGAACAAGGTCTACTTTAAAGATTTACTACTATAATCAAATAACATTTGTACATCTGAATACAAAGCAAAAATAAAATGAAGAAAAACCTAAGATCTTCCAACTAATCTAGCATATGCATAAATTAGAAACCTTATGATTAGAAAATGCAACTTAGAATGCAAAGACACCATTCAAATTCAAGACATCAAATAACAATTGAGAGAAAATCTATATTAGCAATTAACATATCAAACATGAACAATCTTTATAGAATTCCTTGATTATATTAATGGCTTCAAGTATGCATAATTTTCTCATAGTTCCAGCTTCTCTTACACATGGTAATACATGCATGTATAGGAAAGTCAAGCAATATACCGGTCAGTTACAAAATACAGGTATACAAAGATAAGGATAGACATCCTTACAAGTTCTAAAATACATGTGTTTTTCACTTTCAGACTGACCTAGAGGTGAATATGCTAAATAACTATCATATGCCTTTAAAATGGAATGTTCTATTTCAAAAATTTATAACATTTTACAAAATATAATATTGCTTAATTTGTTGGTAGGGACTTTGCTTGATATTGTTGGAGGATGTTCATGGCCTTGGTATGTTGCTCATCAACTAGCTCTAGATCCTTGGTAAGCTTCATGATATGCTCCTCCTCTTGATCTACCAAGTCATAAAATTCTCTATTTTTTATGGCCATGGAATCTTTAATGCTCTTTGATTCATTTATCCTTTCTCTAGCATTGAATATCATGTCTAAGATCATACTATTATCAGCTCCAAATTTGCCTTGGCTCTTTCCTTTGATCTTTTAAGTTACCAAAGTATCCCTATGTTTGAATTCTTCATCACTTATGATTCCAAGGGTAGTCAATTGTGTAGGATATATAAGCATAGTCCTCAGAATTTGTTCAATCCTTGCAATTAGCCCCTTATCATCTTCTAAAATCCTTTCCACATTATTATGCCACACACTCAAACTTTGAACCTTGTCAACCACAATTCCCAAAATTATGCTCTCAAGTGTCCTAAACTGATGGTTTTTAAGCTTGGGATCTGCCTCCTTACTTGAATGTTAAGAAGTTTGTCTATTTTATCTTATGAATCTTGCCATTAGGTGACCAAACTCTTGGCCAATGCACTATATTGTGCTAATACACTCTACCTCAACTTCATTGCTTTGAGTTATTCAAACATGTCATAAAATGACTCATCAAGAATTTTAGTCATTACCTCAAGCACTGATAGAATTACCTGTGTCCTTAGGTTTTCTTTTTTCCTTTTCTAAATTTAGGATCCTTTACTTCAAGCCTTAGATTTTAGCTTTAGCCTGTGTTGAATGTACATCAAGTAGACTTTCAAGATCCTCCACATGAATGGTAGCCTCACCAAGCTATTGGACCTCAAATGGGGTTAATCCCATAAAGGGTTCCACCTTTTGAAAGGTGAATTCCTCTATTCCAACCATAGCTATCTTGGTTTTAACCCTTTCTAATCTAGTTGTTTTAGGGTTGAATTGGATGGTAGTAACTAGTTTCTTAAATTCAAGAGGTTTTGGGACCTCCATACCTGAGCTACTAGATGTTCTTGGAACATCCATATTCTTTCTTTTTGGACCTTGAGTGACTACAATTATTATTTATTCTTGCTCCTTTACCATGTCTCTAATTCAGGGTTTCATGGCATAATGTATTTCAATATCAACAACTCTTGTCATGGCCCATGAGTGGGAGAGAGAAGGAATCTTTTGTAACCTTTTATGAATGAACTAGTCAAGAATGACTGGTCTATGAATTAGGAATTCATCACTAAACAAATTTACCTCACTTGTGGGGTGAGAGATGGTCAGTCTTGGTCTATTCCTTGGTCTCATAAGAGCTAATGTTAAATCTGCCTTCCTCTTTTCCTATGATGTCACAGGGATAAGTTTTTTCCTTTATCTTCTTCAGACTCCCCTAATTGGACTTGGGTTTCTTCAAGATACTCCCCTTCCTTGTCTATATAATATGCCTCTATAAGTTATTTGAGATCACCCTTAAGTGAGGCTATCATATCTATGTATTATACTTGGGAAGGTGGATTTTGGGGTAGTGTGGTAGATAAGGGCCCCTCTCCAGGCCTCTCTTCCAATTTTACTTCTCATATTTTCTCCTTGCCATAGCCTTGTTCATCTTATCCTTTCATAATTTTCTCATAAGGCTATGGCTGAGGTCGTTCTTCTTGGGGATACTCTTGGGTTGTTCTAGATGGACCAGGTAGCAAGTGATACTGTAAAGGATGCATTTTCCATGCTTCACCAAATGGCTTGTCATCCTTGGTTAATTTATGTTCAATATTGATGTTGTGTCCTTTGATCCTAGCCAATACTTATTCATAATTGTTATCCTTAATATATATGGTGTCATGAATAATGATTTGATGTACATATTCAAGATTGGGGATCACTCACTACGTTATTTAGATCCCACACTTTGAGTTCATCTAGTTGAAAGCAAAATGAATCCCTAAGTGTGGACACGACTTGTTTCAAGTCCTTCAATATGGTTTTCCCAATGTTTAGGGGGAAGGGGTGGAGTAGACCCTTCCTCTTCTCTTTATAGGTCCCATCAATGTCATGGATGAACTGGGAGGTAATTTTTTGCTCTAAAATCTTGCTTGGAACATATACTAGCAATCTATAGCACTGGGACATGATTCCCTCAATCCTAATAATTATACAATCAAGGTAATACCATATGTCCCCCATCATTTAAACATACTTCTTGATAAGTGGATAGAACCTAGGCATGGAAACACCTATAATATCCTCCACTATGGTTGGATAAACACAGTCACAAATAAACTACATGTGATTCTTGTACTTAAAGATATGTAATTTCGAGTAGTGATGTGAAATGGTAGTCTTGACTTCTGAGGACCAATTCCCAATCCCTAAGAAGTTAATTGAGGGAAACAGGGTATCTATTAGTTATGACATCATATAAAACTACTTAGAGGTCTTCCTTTTTATGGTAGTGAATTGTTTGGTGAGGAAGATATTGATTAAATCCCTAATTAGAGGAGTGATCTTTTCCTCCACCATGAAATAGACAAAGGGGACATAGATTTTATTCACATAGGTGATTGAGGGGGATCCAAAGGCTCGATTCAACAGGGTCATTATCACCCTAATGCCCTCCTTTAATTAGATCACTAGGATTTTACCCTCAAATTCCCTAAAGATATGGGGTCCTTGATGCAGCCAAGGTCTAAGGATAGAATCTAGGTCATGATTATTGGTCTATTATTTGATCTTAGATAGGTCTACATGGGGAAGATGAAGCTTATAATATTTCTCAAAAGCAATAGGGTAAATATATGCTATATTTTTAGAATCTCCCTCCTTGATGATCCATTCATTGTCTACTCTATAATCATCAAATATGGGGGCGAGGATGTCTATAGAATGTAGTACCTTGAGTTTTTTCTTAGCATGGTGAAGGCGAGCCATCTAGATTAAAACCAGGTTATAACACCTCCTACATTTTAAGGTGATTCTCTATTCTTCCTTGGAAATGGGTGATGGTTCCTTTATCATGAACAAGAGCTCAGACCAATTCTTAATGCCTGGGACATTCAGGGTCATAAAGTCCAATTCAGTGTCTTTGAAGATCCACCCTTCACTATCTATTGACAAGTAGAGTTTGGTATCCTCCTTTAGTTCTTATTTATGTGCTACCATGGTGTCTTCTACAAATCACTCTCACTGGATTACAAATAATCTCTGTGAAATTTATCTTGCACTCAAAAACACAATTAAGTTATCTTTGGATCAAATTGTAACCAATTGAGTCCATTTGGGCTACTTTTATGTAGGGTTTAGGGTTTTGGAGATTTAATGGTGGAATATATCTAGGCTTTAGCTTATACGTGCCTTGGATTTGATTTGGACCTTTGCCTTTATACTTTTGTATTTTTGAGCCCATAAGATCTTGTATTTTGTATTTTTTTTGCTTGTGTGGTGCCTATGTGGCATTGGTCTAGGCCTTTCACAACATTTTTCATAAATTCCATTTGAGCACTAGCCATTACTATTTAAAATACCTTATTTAATTTTACATCGTAGGATCAAAATCCTAGATTAGCATGAGCTGTAAATTATAATCTAGCTCCTTACATATGATTGGTTCTTTTTATTCTAATATCCATGGTTGTGACACTTGGTGTCTTTACATGTCTTCCCTATGCTTTGTATCTTATGCTAGTTCTTTGTTGAATGAGTATTAGCAACACGGTGAGTTCTTGGGCCTTTGAAAAGTTGTGAGTACCTTTACAATGTTGGATTACCTTCCAGTGATGAAGTGTGAGTCATTAGATCATCCTATCAACACTACCTTGAATGAGATTTTTCCATGCATTAAACTCATAAGCTCTCAGGGCCTTATTAAAAATTCTTCGAGGGCTTCACATCATTAGATCAAAATCCAATGACAAAGTACAAACCCTTGATCCTAAAAAGATGCCCAAACTTTAAGTTAGTATATTATTAAGATCATGACTTAGGCTTAATTCCTTTAGGCTAAGGTTTATTTCACTTTATTAAGCATGAAATAAGCCTTAGGCTAAGGGGTGTATGCCTAAGTTTTCTAATTTATATCCAAGGGGGCCATGGCCTAAATGTTATAGGCCAATGTTTACGTTGTGTTATTAAACATAGTGTAAACATTGGTTTAAAATATTAATGCCAAAGCTTATAAAATATGCTCAAAAGGATCAACATGACATAATGGTACAATAAAAAATAGGATTCAATGTATTAACAAACCACATTAAAACTGTTAGCCAGAGATCACTTGCTCTAAGTCTTATGTGACAAAGAAATAAGACCTAGTATAAGTTTATAATTTGAGGTTCATGATATTTGGACGAAATTCTATGAGGGCCTTAAAGAATAGATTTAGAATAAGTTTTATGTTGAATATATTTAAACCATAAGACCATTTCCATGTTTTGTAGATTGAAGATTTCTAGTGCTTGAACATTCTTCAAGCATTTCCCTAAATTTGTAAAGCAATTTTCAAGCCTCCCAACAAGATTTTGGAGTGTATTTTGATCTTGAGATTGAGAATTTATTAGCTTAAATTTGATAGTCTCATGGATATCGAATATGTTATTTCAGACATCAAATGATGGCTACATGAACATCATTTTTAATTTAGTGAAGATTTTTAATCTGATGGGAATAAAGCTGATAGTCACATAGACGTCAAACACATTCTTATGGATGTTCAACAATGATTACATAAATATCAATTTTAAGCTCATCAAATTATTATGACCTAATGTGAGAATGCCACTTGGAACATCCACATGGATTCTTAGGTTATTAAACTTAATTCACTCCATCATATCAAAATTTGTGATGAATCATCAACTATCAATCATGATCTAAGAGCTTGCCCATGATTGATTGTTTTGTCAGGCAGGACCCATTTGCTTTTAGTCTTTGAATGTGAAGGTATCACATGTCAATCCTTCAAGATTTTTGTATCCCTTTAACCTTTTAATGGTGCCTCACTCCATCTGATTGGGTCTTCATGATGAAGTGGGAACCATTGATAGCAATTTGAGAGCTTGAATGTGAATGGCTGGTGGGTTATGTGTGGGATTATGTTGGGATTCCATCACACCATCTAATTGAATGATATGATAAATTGATGGTAATTGGATTCTAAAAGATGAGAGTAAGTTAAGATAGGACTATGGTGATATAAAAAGACTTAGGCTAAGGTGTTTAAGACTAAAGTCCTGATTGTATAAATAAATACATTGGGGCCTTAGGATTAAAATCTTAGGCTAAGGTATATAAATCAAAAGATTACTAACATAAAGGTGGACTCAGGGAACTAGAACTTAGGCTAAGATGTTAAGACTAAGGTCATGTTTGTATTAATAAATACAATGGAGCCTTAGGGTTAAAATCTTAGGCTAAGTTAGGAAATATTAAAGGGACCCTACAGAATGAACAACTAGGTAGGCATACAAAGGAACTTTAAAAGGGAAAATAATAAAAGAAAGCAATAATTTTTAAGTTAAGTTTTAGTTTTTTTGAAAAACATGACTAAGTTTAAAACATGAACTTTATCCTTAAGTCCAAAAAAATGATTTTCAAAAGGGTTCTTGTTGATTTGGTTCCCACCAACATTCAAATTTAAACTGAGGGCTTTAGCCAGGGTTTTAAAACATGAAATTCTCCAAGGACAAAATCCATGGAACCTAAAAGTACAGAAATAAAGAGAATTTTTTAGTAATATTAGTCCAAATTAAAGCAAAAACAAAACCAATTAAACCTATTTTTAACAAAGTGGATGATCTTTAAATTCTATGAATGATCCTAACATGCCATATTTCATGTTTAAATTTTAGGATTTCTCTAGGGTCCCAATTTTTTAAAATGGGGGTATGTTGGTCCCAACAAATGGTGACTTAAGGGGAAAACATAGCAATATGTTAAAACTTAAAGACTCTAGTTTATTCAAATAATTAGGTCAGCCATTTCATTTGATCAATATCATCATCTAGATCAGATTATGGTTGAAATAAACCTTGTATTTATAGAGTTAGGGCCAAATGCCAAGACATAGACATACTATGTATGTGATTTAACTCCACTCACTGTTTACCATGGGGTTTAAGAAACAACTTCCAGGTTTCATGTCCTTAGTCACTAACACTAACTTATAGCATGTTAATATGTCCATTAAGAACCATGATTTTATCTTAGAGAAGGCCTAGGCATTACTCTACTACCAGCTAGGCATCTATAACCCTGACAGAGATGCCTTTGGCTCCACTCAAGGCCTCATTTCACTACCAGCTAGGCATCCATAGCCTCGGTGGAGATTACCAAAATCACCTATGCTTATAAAGATTTTGATTTTACATTGAGTTCTTTTTTTATATTTTCTTGAGACTTTTATGCTTTTAGCAAGGTTGGGAACTAGAATAGTCAGGTTTTAGGATTTGGTCAAGTGTTTGATCTTGGAAAATCACCTATGGCTTCAACCATTATCTTAGGAAAGGATGTTGATTAAGTGATAATATGGATATAACATGATACTTTTAATTTTCACCCTATAAGTGCAAGTCTTCTTAAAACTAGTTTGAGGTCAAGACAATGGTTAAGTTATCATGAAACAGTTAACTTCTTCTATTAGTCTTTACTAGTTTTTGTAAATTACAACATTGTGCCTTTATATTTCAAGACCATGGCCATCATATGCATAGGGTTCACACCAACGTTTCTAAAATTGGGTGGGGTCCAAGTAAACTTATAAATTTGAGCTCAAGATTGTCCAAAAGGACTAATTAGAATCAAGAAACAAAGCAACGGGAAAGAAACACACAATAAAAAGTAGGAAAGAAAGATAGAAAAGGAAAATAAATATATACATGCTTATGAACAAATAATGGAATGAAGGAAAGAACTAAAAGGAAACTATCTAGCCTACCTGCTTTAAACCTAACCATCTTATAGTTTACTCCATGAAGACCTCTATCAGAGTAGGAGCAAAGTAGTGCCTGAGGTATTGCCCATTAGTGGGAAATATAAACTCTATTCCTTGTATATATTTGAGCTTGAAGGTGTTGTTCCTCAATCTACAATTTGGTGTGGGTCAATCCACAAGGGTGTGAATTTACCATGTTTGCCTTTAATTTCAGATGTTTTATCCTAAAGGAGAACTAGGTCTCCTTATCTGAACATGTTGATCTTTGAATTTTTATCAAACCACCTCTTGACTATCATTTGATGTCTATTAAAGTCAGAAAAGGCTTTCTCCCTTGCATCCTCCATCTGAATTATGTCCAAGCATCTTGAGTTTTCAAGTTCTTGGCTCTCTCCCATGTATTCCTACATATATTTATACTTAGGCAACTTGAGAATGGTAGGAAAGATAGGTTCCTATCTCTACACCAATATAAATGGTGAGGCTCTTAAAGCTTTCTTGATTCTTATCTTATTAGCCCAAAGTGTAAATTTAAGGATCTTATGCCAAGTCTTGGGTTTGTCTATAGTAGACTTCTTGATTGCTTCATTAGGTTCTTATTTGTAAATTTAGAGACTCCATTCCCTTAGGTATAATAGTTGGATGAAAACTTGAGAGTAATGTCATTATCATAAGCCCATTCTATCATCTCTATAGATATGAATGTAGACCCATTGTCACACACTAGAAATACTAGAGTTCTAAACCTAGTATAAATATTTTCCTCTAGGAAGTTGATCACTTCTTCAGTCCTGCATTGTTTAGTGGCTGCAACTTTAGTTCAGCTTGTGCAATAGTCTATGGCAATCAGGACATATTTGTGACATTTAGATGAGATGGGGTTTATTTACCCAAAAAAAAATAACCCCCATTATGTGAAGGGTTTGTCAATCATGACTGGTTGTAGAGGCATTACTACCTTTAGTTCCTTGGTGTTAAAAATCTAGCATGAGTGGCATTCCCTCACATACTTAGGAGCATATTTAAAAATAGTTGGCCAATAATATCCATCTCTAAGAATTTTATGTGTTGTGGTTCTCCCATATGGATGCCCACTTCCTAGATTTTCATGAAAGGTGCTCATGATTTGGGTGGCCTTCTCTTGTGAGACACATCTCAGGTAAATTCCTTTAAAATTTCTTCTATACAAGACCCCATCCTTGATCAAGTAATGGGTTGCCCTTAATCTAAGGACCCTCTTTTTCTTCTTGGATAGTCTTGCAAGATAAATATAATTAATTATCAAATGTATGATTGAATCATAACACTCACTAGCTTGAAAATTTTGTTGATCCACTTGCATAATACTTAGCCTAGGGTTAGTATTAGCAATCATCTAGATCAAACCTTGGCATCTTACCAATTTTTTTTGTTTTCATTTCTAAGTCATATTCCTAGAAAAATGACATCCATTTACCTCTACATTCTCCCAATTCATTTTGAATTAACATAAGTTTGGTGGCAAGGTCGGGTAAAATAGCATGCACCTTATTTCTAAGGATGTAATGCCTGAATTTCTCAACTACCTTTACTAATACATATACCTATTTATCAATTAATGAATAATTTAACTCAATAATATTAAAATTTTTGCTCATAAAATCTATTGGGTGATCACACCCCTCAATCTTCTAAGTTAATACAATAGCCATGGTGTGGTTAGATGCAAAGAAATAGAGGTAGAAGTCCTTTGAGAAGTTAGGACTTATAAGGATTAGAGCTTGGTTGATGGCCTTCTTGATATCATTGAATTCCTTTATATATTATTCATTCCATGTGACTTTGGCATCCTTATTGATCATGTCATTAAATGGCTTGATAATCTCTGCAAAGCCAGAAATAAACTTTACTATTAAATTAATATTACCAAATAATGACTTCAACTCTTTTCTATTGTTTGGGGGCTCTATTCTAAATATGGCCTCCATTATTTTAGGATATAAAGAGATCCCATATTTAGTTATAAAATATCCTAATAATTTTCTTTATGTAACACAAAAGATACTCTTCTTAGGGTTTAAGGAGATTCCATACCTTCTACATCTCTTAAAAACTTCTTGTAAGTGCATGAAGTGATCTTCCATATTTTTAGAAAAACTTGTTAGATCATCCATATATATAATAATACACTTAACTATCAGGCCCTAAAAGGCATGGTCCATAGCCCTTTATAAAGTAGTACCTGTATTAATTATCCCAAAGGTCATCCTCTTGTAAGCAAAGGTTCCCCACTTTGTCATGAAGGTTGTTTTCATCATGTCTTCTTTGTTAACCAATACCTAGTTATAACTTGAAAAGCCATCAAGAAAAGACATCATGGCTAAACTTGAAACAACTTGAATCACTTGGTCTAGGGAAGGAAGGGGATAGTTGTCCTTCTCTGATGCTTTGTTTAAGTTATTGAAGTCAATAAAAAGTCTAATCTCACCATTATTCTTCCTAACTAGCACCAAGTTAGCTACCTAAGTAGAATGCCTGATGGGGAAGACTATCTTATCATCCAATAATATTTTGACCTCCTTGAAGATCATGGGCTCTAGGACTAGGTTTACAAGCCTATGTTTCTAACTAAATTATTTACAGATCTCCTTTAGGGGGATGGTGTGAGTGATGACTCTAGGATCAAAGATCTTTAAGTCATCATAGGACCTTGCTATGGCATCCCTATATTAGGTAAGGATCTCTTTAGCCTTCTTATTCTCAATGTTTATATAGGCCTTTATAACATTTACTAATTGGGGTTGATCTTGGAGACCAAGGTCAATAGCATTATAATCTTTCCCACTTACCTTGGGAACCTTGAAAACTTCAGCTAGTTTGTCATAATCAAACAACCACTCTAAAGCAAGCATCCCCTTAGGGATTTTATTGTCATTCAACTGAATTACTTTGCCATCAAATTTATCCTCCTTAGATGTATTTTCATTAGCTTCATCAATAATGTGAGCATCAAATGCTCCAAAATTGGTCATGAAATCCAATATATATTAATCATCATTGAAAACTTGAAAATGGTTAACATTATCAGGCATTGAAGGACAAAGAACCAACTCAATGCTAAAATTAAGGGAATCTTGGTTTGGGCATGAGGTTGGCTATAGTATATGCCAACTCATTAGCATCTTGGTTTTCTTCCCTCAAGATGGAAATGATGCTAAAATCATTAAAGGATTCAATCAAGTCCCAAACTCTAAACTTATATCTTAAGTATGAGAGTTTATATTGGTATTTATTTCTTACCTAGGTGACCACTAGTTTCAAATCCCCATAAATAATAGTTTTTTGACCTTATTATTTATATCAAATTATAAACCTAAGATAAGGGCCTCATATTCAATAAGGTTGTTAGTGCAATGGAATTGGATCATATAGGAAGCATGGTACTTTATATTAGTAGGGTCAGTTAAGACAACACTAACACTTGATCCAACATTACACCTAGCTTTATCAAAATGCAATTTTCATAGTCCAAAAACAACATGAGCACTCATAGGATTGCATACCTTATTAGTCTCTAGGATTAAAACCCTTAAATCTGAGTCAATTATGTTGACCCTCTCATTTACAACATTATAGTTAGTTATCATGTGCTTCATCTTTGGCTCTCTCTCAACCCTAATTTGATTAAGAACTCCCTTCTAAGGTAGCAATAGATGTGAGAAATCTATGGACATGTAACCATTCAAAGCCTTGGTCCATTCCCTACTTAATAAGATACCATAAACATTAGGTATGTCAACCACTTGAATATCAATGAATTACTACACCTTAGGTTTTAGAAGCTAGTTACATGTCAACATTTAAAAATTCTCCTATAACTTTGACTCTAGATTTGTCCAATTGGGTGACAACCCTATCAAAATTTATAGGCATTAAACCAAGTTGTTTGCATATACCTGTAGTCATGATATTGGTAGATGTTCTTGAATCTAATAAGAAATTATGTAAGTTTTAGGGTTCACTTTAAGAGGCTATGACCAAAACGCCCTAGGTTTATTTAAGTGAATTGGATTCACTCCATTGGAAAATTAGAGTGTATAGAGCATGTGTAAAATCATCATTTGTTTTATAGTGGTGTCATAATGTTGAAGGGGCCAAGGTGGAATTCCACTCCTGGGCACCATTATACTATCAAGAATTATTATGTTGTCAGGCATCAATATGTTATCGATCATCAAATCACTATCATGTGGCAACATACTAATACACAATATCATGTTTTTGCATGATATTATGTTGTCATGTGACACCATATTGTTGCATGACACTTTGATACCATGTGACAACATGTTGTCACATGACACCATGCTATCATGTGACACTATGATGTCATGTGACATTATTATTCTATGTAGTACCATGTTGTCATGTGATATTATACTATTTCACAACACTATGTTAGTATGTGATAGCATGGTTCCATGTGGTACCATACCACTGGGTGGAAACATTGCTAACATGTGATAACATAGTGTTATATTACAACATGTTGTCATGTGATAACATTATTACCACCCAGTGACATGGTGTCATTTCGTACCATGTTGTCATATGACACACTTCTATCATGAAACATGATTCTATTGCCAGTCCCTGGTGATGCCAACTAGTTGCTCTGGTTCCCTACCTTGCTTATAAATAATATTACAACAACCTCATTTTAACACTTTACTTAAACTTTTTCTCATCCTACTAGATTCCACCTCAACCTTCCTGCTTCCAAATCAACATACCTACTTCCACTTACATGCTTCTAATTACTTCCCCATCCACAAAAACTTAGAGTCAACCAAGGGGGATCTAGAACTATGATTTCAAAAATCTAATGTCTAGATTTCTTCCACATGTTAGAAGATATTGAATCCTTTATTGACTAGATCTATTAATGCCAACCTAGAGGTCTGGTGTAGATACCATAATATGATTTGGCTATCAACAATCTACTACGATCTTTAGTTGGGTGTTTTAACCATAGTGAGAGCCATTTCTACATCTAGTTTAATAATAAAATTGTATCCTTTGGCACATCTCCATTAGATATCCATAATTTAACAGGTCTTCCACATTGTAATGCAAGCCCTATTAGCACCAAGGTTGTGTTATTTGATGATCATAAAAATTACTTGGAGTAAATATAAAAAGTGTCCATTGACCCTGCTAGTAAGTGTTGAATTTATTAATGAAATTGACATTTCTTAATTACACTTGAATCATTTATTCTAAATAGTTTGGTATCCTAATTCAATTGCCTATTTTACTTTTCTATTTTCATTATAGCTAATTGAAATTGAATCGGGATCCTCATTGAAAATATCACCAATCCATTTCTCAAATCTATTATCCATTTATTTTAAGCAAGAATTGTTTTGCAGGGAAGACCATCAAAAATTCCCTTTTGGGATGTTTATTATATTTTGTATTCTGTCTTAAGTGTTGTTTGTGACTAGTACACCCATTATTTCTAGCAATATTAGGGTGGAATTGAGTTTTTTCCTCTTGAAGGACACTTACATCATTTCTCTCTTATAACTACATTCTAGCCTTGTTCTATATACTCTTAGCTATATAATTTTAATATATATATATATATAGTGGTCAAGTTTATATATTCTATGAAGAAAAAGTAGAGTAAATATTCCATGGATGGTTTTATGTTTGAATGAATGGCTATAATGTTCTATTAGTTTTATCATTGAATACATTGTTAAAACTATTCTAGTAGTTGTAGTATTGAATGCATTGATTGTGGTGTAATTTGGAAATATGTGAACTCAACTATAGGCAAAATATTTATAGTTTAGTATTTGAATATTTTAGTAGTTGTAGTAGTAGGAGAAAATAGCATATGATACAATAAGTATTCTATGTATTTATATTGTTCTACAAGTTATAATATCAAATGCATTGGTAGGAGAAAAAGTGGAATAAATATTGTATGGATGGCTTTAATGTTCTAGTAGTTGATATATACTAGTTGTAGTGTTTGAATGCATGGCTATAATGTTCTAGTTGTTGTAGCCTTGAATGCATTGTTAGTATTATAGTGTTCTAATAGGTGTAGAATTGAATGCATTGTTAAACTATTCTAGTAGTTGTAGCATGGAATGCATTGATTGATTGATTATTAAATATGTAAACTATACGTAAAATATTTCTAGTAGTTGTAGTATTTGAATATTGTAATTATATTAGTTGTAAAAAACATCACCTATTATAGAGAAAATATTCTATGGAATTATATTGTTCTAATTAGTTTTACTATTTAATGCCTCATTAGTTTTATATCATTCTAGTAATTGTAGATTTGAATACATTGTTTACACTATTAGTGTTCTAGTAGATTGATTGTAGCTAAAAATTTGTGTAATGGTACTAATGTAAACATGCAATAGAATAATCGTGCACCATGCATGTCTAGACATAAGACTTGTATGCTTCAATGAATGATATAAGGAAAATTAAAATGCTTTGTATGATGTTAATGAGAATTATGATTGCTACTCAATGAATGAGATGAATTACAAAGATAAAGTACTATTTAAAATACACAGAATTTTAATAGGACAAAAAATATCAAATCTGATATATTGAATAAGATTCATGATTATAACATCAGGGTAATAGATTACATAATTTAATGTATTTGAATAAGATTGAATAAAAATATTTCAAAAAATAATAATTACTATACTTATCAAACTATAAACCAAGTAGCAAAAACAATCCTTGAGAAGCTTGCTCATTGTAAGATTGATTTGAAACTACCATGATAGTGTCATATTCAATCTAGGTATTATCATGCTCTGTAGAATGTTAATGAAAATTATGATTGTTAATGAATGACATACTTTGCAAAGATAAAGTAATATTTGAAATACACAATTTTAATAAGGACAAAAATATTAATTCCAATGTATTAAATAAGATTTATGAATGTAACATACAAGAAATAGATTACATAATTTAAAGTATTTGAAGATGAAAGAATAAGAAATATTTAAAAAAATAGTAATTTCCATACTTATCAAACTAAAATTTAGGTAGCTAAAAATAATCTTCAAGAAACTTGATTATTATAAGTGTGATTTACATCTACCATGCCAGTGTCATATTCAATCTTGGTATTCTCTTCCTCTGTATTGGTAGCTATATTAGTAATTGCCTCTTCTTTCCACTAGAGAACTCTATGTTTCCATTGTCTTTTCATATGGAAACTTGTCTATAAAATAACATCAAACATATAGTCTCAAGCAAGTCTCTAGATTTTTATCTAATCTATTTCTAAGTTTTGACTTCATGAAGGATAATGCACTAAACACTCGCTCATCTTCCACATAACCCAAAATCATTATTTAAGCAAGTTCATATAATTTTAAATATTCACTAATACTTTCTTGTAAAATGCTTCTTGGATTAAAAAAAATTCATAGATGAGTAATGGCACCATTTTTTGTTGGGTCACTTAAACACTAAAATGATCCATCATTGTAATCCCAAACTATATTGATTGAGATGTCAGTAATTGTTAATTTAAAATACCATTAATATAAACTCCATTGATATCTATAGATTTATAGAAATGCATAACAATTATACCCATGGATCTGTGAAATAATGTGCTAATATATTCTTAACTTTTAACACTATTCCAAAAATGGGATTCACAACTCCCATACCCTCCAACAACTCATCCCTTTGAAAACATTCTCTGATCTCAGTGCCTAAACTTTGTGAGATTTTTCTTAATTTAGTTTATGTATTAGATAAAATAGTATCATATAACAAATGTGTCATAGGTACATCTTCAGGCTCAATTCCCACAACTTCAAGTCTTCTAGAGCATGTGTGCATTGGGATCTCAATTCCATTTACCATGACACAAAGATGATCATGTATATTGAATTTCAAATAACTCTCTAGATTTTTAAAATCAATCCAATTTTTTTAGGTTCTAAAAATAGGTCTGTGAAATATTTCATTTGATGTGTATAATATATCTAAACATTGACATACACATTTTCTCAAATGTATGAAGTCAACAATATAGATAGATCTCTTTTGGGAATGTTTCATTAAATAGTTGATTTCCTTCAACATTGGCAAAATACCACATAATGTGAGTAAAGTTTCTAAATCTATTAAATAACATAGCAAATATTTTACTTCATCAACTTGCTTGTGATATTTATACATAGACCCTATCAAAGATGGATATTCCTCAAAAAATTTGTAGGCAAGTTCATACATAAAAATCCATCTAGTTTCCACATCTTTTAGTAGTTTTTTACCATCTGTCACCACAATTGTAAATTTTTGGAACTCCATGAATATTTTTGGGTTTCTTGACATGTACGCATGTAAGTCACAAATAATCTCTTCCACTTTTGCAACATTATTGAATTTGATAACAATTTTATAAGCAAGATTCATCCTATATTCCATGCAATGGATTAGAATCATAAATAGAGAAATGACTATTATTAGGTGAACACAAAGACACTTTCTATGCCCCTACATCACTAATTCACCATCAGTGTAAACACAAACCAGCTTCATAGCTATGGCATAATCATCCATCTTAGCTCTCTCTCTTAAATTGGATACAACCAATTTATGGAGGTTTTCTACATTTCAATTTTCAACCATTTTATGGATCGATAAAAGATGAGATTGCCTTGAATAGTTTTCAAAGGTATACACATGCATGAAAACTCATGCTATGTTGTCAACTACAGTGACCTCATCGATGGACAAAGAGATAAATAGTGATATCTTAACACTTTCTTTCAAATATTCCTTCTCAAAAATGGATAGACATTTTACCATTTCCTAAGCACTATTATCCAACCAATGTGACTATGGAATATCTAGAAACCCATTATGTTGAAATAAAGTTTTATAACCTATAAAATAAAAAATGGGTCTTCCCTTTTTCAAAATGTGGAAAATAGTAGAGAAATATACATATTTTTCCCTAAAATTAGACTGCATAACTTTTCCAAATTATAATTTTATAGTTCCCCCTTTCTCTACAAGATGTTTTTGTCATTTATAATCATTTTTGTATTCATGTGTATATCTAACATGCATGCATTCTTTTCCATTTTTTCATCTATGTGTTTTGTTATTATTCCATCTGGGTGCTTCACTAATAAATATATTTTCCCATAAATTGTCTCAATTATGTCCAATTTAAATTGCATTTTGTGTTCTTTTCCAAGTTTCCAAATACTAATTGTACATCTGCATTATGTTGGAAGCTCATTACCATTTTTTGGGTCTACAAGTTTTATAAATGGATATTTTTCAGCCCAGTCAACTTGAAAATAACCTTCATATTGTCCATTTACTTCACTTCATCCATCGACCATTTTGAATGGAATTTCAACAAAAATTTGTGTGTCAAAATAACTACATTTCTCTTGTGGAGTGCCTAGAGGAGTATGTTCTAGTGAAGTTCCTATAGGTGTGTCTTCTAGGGGTGGAATTTCATCAATAAAATCTTTAGGTGGTGAGAATCTATTGGGATTAATTCTTTTTAATGAAATAGTGTCAATATCCATGTCAATATTTGCATTGAAATGGTTTTGCTATTATTCTAAAGTGAAAAAAACTAACTGATATATTTTTAAAAAGATTCAAAATTACCTATATTTGAAGTACCTATGGTTTGCATAGTTATTTTTCTTGGATTTATAAAATAAGACATGATATTGGATTTTTCTAATATTTCCTATGGTTTTTATCCTTGTTGGTACCTCTTGATGCCCAAGCTTTGTTGTCATGCAATTTATTATTATCAGCTTCCTGTCCACTGCCAGGTGGTAGGTTATGATCACATCACATAGATATACCATGTGACACACCACTATCAAATGCTATGTTGCTATCATGTGGAACATGGTGGTCAATCAATTGGTTACCATCATGTGGCACATCATTGTTGGGTAACAAATTGCCATCACATGGAAGATTATTATTGTGCAATAGGTTACCATAATGTGACAAATTTCCATCATGTGACAAGTTGACATCATGCATTAAACTACCACCATGTGACACCATGCTATTGGGTGTTTGATTTGCATCATGTGATATAATTTTGGTAGAGGTCAGGTTGTTGAAAGTAGTCTAATGATAGAGTGTGGCCTCAAGTCTCTATCTTTGCAATCCTATTAAAAAATATACTTTAGTGGTAAGTTCATGACTTGAGGCCTCTGAGAATATATGTATTATATATAGAGGGTGAATTACATGGATAACCCCATAATTATTTTAAATCATTGGTGAGTCAACCCCTCAAAAATATGACATCTCAAAATTTTAGGCAAAAGGGTCATATGTTGCACCCTAAAAAATTGCCAAATTCAAAATTCCTAAAATGAAAAATTCATGAATTAAAGAATATTCACAACTAAAATTTACCCTGGTAAGTTTTTACCAAACATCCTGACTGTAAGCAAGAAAGGAGGAGAATCAATTTTGGCTTTGTGCATAGTCACATTGGCATGATCAACCTTGGATAGATTATTGTGTTACTTTGACAAGGACTCTAATAGGAGGTCCCTTTGCTCTATAATCTAGATGAGTTTATGTAATGTGATATTAGCCATATTTTCTTCATGTCCTCAACTATGTTATGACTAGTTTTACTAGAAGAACTAGGAATCTCAATATTGGGTTTAGAAGTACTCCATTTTGGTGGCTCTAGATTGTTGCTTAAAGAGGTGTCAGGAAGAGTCCCAAAGTTATTTAGAGGAATTGAGGTAGTCAAATTCCACCTTTTCTCTCTATTCCTTAAGGAGTAGGTCCTTTTCAAGAACTGTTGAAAGGCTTGGATCTCCTTAGAGATCTCATTAGGTTCAATCTCTTCTTGAAAAGGGAAATCAAAAGTATCCACCATGAAAGCTTGATCAAATGGCTTAAATCCAAATGAACCTGCACCACTTTATTTTTTAGGGACCACTTCAAATGTATCCAAATCCTCTTGGAAAGCCTCAAAGGCTTTACAAAACTCTATACAATCAATTTCACCATGCTTGGCTATGCAATGCACTCTACAAAATTAGGTAATTCAATATCAATAAGATTAATGTCCATATTCTTATTACTAAAATATGGTTAATTAGCATTGTTATTATGAAAACTATCATTATGAGATCTATTGTTTGGCATATTAAACCTTTGAAATGAGAAATTCCTACCAGAGTGCTCTCTAGTATTTCTTACTTATTTTTGTAGCTAAAAGAAGTCAGTGCTTAATTTTTGAACCATTTTCAAGATAGACTCATTCTCATTTTTGGGAGTTTTAGAATTAATTACCTAGTTATTTTTAGCACTTACATTTGGTACTAAATCTCATTGATTATTTGTATTGAAACCATTAGTAAGATTACTCAAGAATCCTAGATTTTGATTAGGAGCTACATGACTTAAGGGCAATTGATTTAAGTTTGGAAGTTAGTTTAAGGTTGGGAGATTTTGGTTATTATTGGGGAACAAGTTTATCACAGGCATATGTGGGTTAAAATTTGGGACTGAGAAATCCATTTGCCCTTAGGGCTACAATTGATCATTAATGGTTACTGATTTAGAAGAGGCCTAGGCCAATGAAGTTATAGCTAGAATGGATCTCTTTAGGAATATGAAAGTCATAGGATCCACTACATCTTTGTAGATCTCCAAAGTTATAACATAATTAGGCTTATAAGGCTCTATGGTCCTTCTATACATTTTTTGAAATCTAGCATTGAATGACCTAATAGGCTCATTGTCATCCCTTCTAATGGTAATGAATTGATGGTAAATAACATAAGGACTAATAATCTTACCAAATTGATCTATAAACACATTATTGAAATCATTCTAACTTCTGATATAATTATCAAAAACTTCAAAAACCATTCATAATCTACATTCTTAAAATTAAATATGAATAGCTTACATGCTACATCCTTATGTACAACATTTAATAACCTTAAGGTAGCTTTAAAATATTTTTTGTGCTCTTCAATAGTTGTTATTTCAGTTAGACTAAATGTATGTAGATATTTCTCAGGGTTTCTTGGGAGATCATGATCCACCCCTCACACATTAATTAAAAAATCCTCCAACCATGCCATACCTAGATGAAGATTAAAGGCATAGGTACCTTAAAGGGGTGAAGTTGGAAGAGATTTTTATTTCTTTCATCTACCTTTGTCATGTCTGGATTTTTTGTGAACCTCAAGTTTAAGCAAAGGCTCCCTAGTCTCTGAGAGTGATCTTGTTTTGATCCTGGGTAGTTCTAGCTTGAAATTTGAAGATACTACCTAAAATATGATGTATCAAGTTAACTTTTATAAAGAATAAGAGTTAGACCTGCACATTGAGCTTATTTTGTAAAGGTGGTATGAAAAACTATAAATGACATTGTTCTTAGACTAAATTAGTTCAAAGATGTGTTCAATTATGTAAATATGGTCTATCTTTATAAGTCTAAGCACTCATATCTATGGAGGTATTCCCACCTTTGATCAAAACAAGCCATCCTAACCTTAGCTACTATGGATTTTTAAAGTTCAAACTAAATTTACTAAAAACAAGCATCAAATCCCAAAGAACTTCAATCTTTATCTAAGGAAGCATAAAGATGTGTCATAAATAGCAAAGATCAATGATATTTATAGTTATAAGCAAATAATTTTCTTAAAAACACAAAGATATACTGATCTTAGACCAAAATACGCTATGATCAACAAATATTCATAGAATTCATAGAGGTGCCCTTCTTCTAGCACCACCAAATCTTCTCCTGCTGATGCTTCTAAATGAACCATAGGTGTTCTTAGTGTTTAAATAACACTTCTCATTTTATAATTTAGAAAATTCAGAGCATGAGTTGTAGGTTTTGGCAATCTAGTTTCCTATGGTGAAATAGTAGTAGAGCAAGATAAACTATTCCACAATATTTATATGATTTGGTGGTTGAGAGCCATCATGTTCCATTCTTCATGAATTATAGAGAATCTATGTTAATATTTAGTGAATTGTGATCCAGATTTAAGCTACAAATTAATCTAAGTGGATATTTATAATAAATTTAAAAATAAAGTGATATGATGTGAAAAAAGGAGCAAAGAAAAGGGTAAGGAAGAAAAGGAATGAGTGATTGCCAATTTTAATCTCAAATATCATGACAAAGCATCAATTGCAACTGAGCACACATTCAAACCAACATATAATGTAAAATAGCCTTATCTCAAATTCCACTATATATCAAGGAAACTTTAAAGGATAATGTAAAGAGTCACAAGTAAGAACCATGTCTACTTTAAAGATTTACTACTATAATCAAATAGCCTTTGCACATCTGAATACAAAGCAAAAATGAAATGAATCAAAACCTAATATCTTCCAACTAATCTAGCATACGCACAAATTAGAAACCCTATGATTAGAAAATGTAACTCAAAATTCAAAGACACCATTCAAATTCAAGAAATCAACTAGCAATTGAGAGAAAATCTATATTAGTAATTAACATATCAAACATGGACAATATTTACATAATGCCATGATTATATTAATGGATCCAAGTATATAGAATTTGCTCAAAATTCCCTTTTCTCTTACATATGGTAATACATGCCTTTATAGGAAAGTCAGGTAGTATACCGGTTAGTTACAAAATATAGGTGTACAAAGATAAGGATAACTATCCTTATAAGTTATAAAATACACATGTTTTTCACAGTTAGACTGACCTAAAGGTAAATATGCTAAATAACTAACATATTCCTTTACAATGGAATATTTTATTTCAAAAAGTTATAAAATTTTACAAAATAGAATATTACTTAATTTTTTGGTGGGGCCTCTACTTCTTGTTGTTGGAAGATGTTCATAGCCTTGGTATGTTTCTCATCAACTAACTCTATATCTCCTCCTTTTGATCTGCCAAGTCATCAAATTCTCTATCATTTTTGTCCATGGCTTCTTTAATGTTCCTTGATTCATTTATCCTTTCTCTAGCATTAAATATCATGTCTAAGATATTATTATTATTATTATTATTATTATTATTATTATTATTATTATTATTATTATTATTATTATTATTATTATTATTATTAGCTCTAGATTTGCCTTGGCTCTTTCCTTTGATCTCTTAGGTTACACAAGTAGCCCTATGTTTGAATTCCTCATCACTTATGATTCCAAGGGTAGTGGGTTGTGTAGGATTTGTAATCATAGTCCCCATAAGTTGTTCAATCCTTGCAATTAGCCCCTTATCATCTTCTAAAATACTTTCCACATTATTGTGCCATGCACTCAAACTTTGAACCTTGTCAACCACAATTCCTAAAATTATGCTCAAGTGTCCCAAACTGATGGTTTTGAAGCCTGGGATCTACCTCCTTGCTTGAATGTTGAGAAGTTTGGCTATTTTATCCTCTGAGGCTTACCATTGGGTGACCAAACTCTTGGCTAATGCACTCTATTATGCTAATACACTACCTCAAATTCATTGCTTTGAGTGATTCAAACATGTCATAAAATGACTCATCAAGCATTTTAGTCATTGCCTCAGGCACTGATAGAATTACCTATGTCCTCAAGTTTTCTTTTTTCCTTTTCTAAATTTAGGATCCTCTACTTCATGCCTTGGATTTTAAATTTAACCTATATTGAATGTGTATCAAGTAGAAATTCAACATCCTCCACATGAATGGTAGCCTCACCCAGCTATTGGCCCTAAACTAGGGTTAATCCCATAAAGGGTTCCACCTTTTGAAAGGTGAATTCCTCTGTTCCAACCATAGTTGTCCTGGTTGTAACCCTTTCTAATCTATTTTTTTTAGGGTTGAATTGGATGATAGTAACTAGTTTCTTTAATTTGGGAAGCTCTAAGACCTCCATAATTTAGCTACTAGATTCTCCTGGAGCATCCATCTTCTTGATTTTTAGGCCTTGAGTGACCACAATTATTCTTTTTTATTGCTCCACCATGGATCTAATCCATGGTTTAATGTCATAATGTATTTCAATATCAACAACTCTTGTCATTGCCCATGAGTGGGAGAGAGAAGGAATCTTTTGTAACTTTCCATAAATAAACTAGTTAAGAATGACTGGTCCATGAATTGGGAATTCATCACTAAACAAATTCACCTCACTTATGGGGTGAGAGATGGTCAGTCTTGGTCTCTTCCTTAGTCCCAAAGGAACCAATGCTAACTCTAGCTTCCTCTTTTCCTAGGATGCCATAGGAATAATCTCTTTTCATTTATCTTCTTTAAACTCCCATACTTGGACTTGGGTTTCTTCAAACTATTCCCCTTCCCTATCTATATCATATACCTCTACAATTTATTTAAGATCACCCTCAAGTGTCTCTTCAAGATCTAAGTCTATCATATCTATGTACTGGACTAGGGAAGGTGGCCTTTGGGGTAGTATGGTAGATGAGGGCCCCTTTCTAGGCCTCTCTTCCAATTTTACTTTTACTTTCTCCTTATCATGGACTTGTTCATAATGGCCTTACATAATTTATACCTAAGGTTGTGGTTAAGGTTTTTATATTTGGGGATGCTCTTGAGCTATTCCAGATGGACTAGGTAGTAAGTGATACTATGAAGGATGCATTTGCTATGCTTCACCAAATGGCTTGTCATCCTTGGTTAATCTATGTTCAAGTTCAATGTTGTGGCTTTGGATCCTAGCCAATACTTCTTTAGAATTCTTAGCTAAACATATAGATGGTGTCATCAATAGTGATTTGATGTACATATTCAAGCTTGGGGAGCTTCTTATCCTTCAAATGCTCACCCACTATGTTATTTAGATCCCATATTTTGAGTTCATCTAATTGAAATCCAAATGAATCCCTATGTGTGGACATGGTTTCCACCTATTCCAAGTCCTTCAATATGGTTTTCCCAATGTTTAAGGGGGATGGGTGGAACAAACCCTTCTTCTTCTATTTGTAGGTCCAATCAATGTCATGGATGAGCTAGGAAGCAATCTCCTACTCTGTAAGCTTTCTTAGAACATATACTACCAATCTATAGGGCTGGGACATGATTCCCTCAATCTTGATAAATGTACAATTAGTGTAATACCATATGTCACCCATCATTTCAACATAATTCTTGATGATAATATGAAACCTATGCATGGGTACACCTATGATGGCCTCCACTATGGTTAGATAAACATAGTCATAAATAAATTGCAAGCGATTCATGTACTTGAAGATATGTAATTTGGAGTAGTGATGTGAAATGGTAATCTTACCTTCTAGGGATCAATTCCTAATCCCTTAGAAGTTAATTAAAGAAACCATGGCATCTAGTGGGTATAACATCATATAAAACTACTTGGATGTCTTATTTTTTATGGCAGTGAATTGCTTGGTGAGGAATACACTGATCAAATCCCTAATTGGAGGAGTGAGCTTTTCCTCCACCATGAAATGGACAAAGGAGACCTAGATTTTATTCACATAGGTGGTTGAGGGGGCTCCAAGGATCAGTTTAATAGGGTCATTATCACCCTAATGCCCTCCCTAAATTGGACTAATAGGATTTTACCGTTAAAGTCTCTAAAGATATGGGGTGCTTGATGCATCTAGGGTCTAAAGATAGAATCTAGGTCATGATTTTTGGTCCATTATTTAATCTTAGACAAGTATACATGGGAAGGAGGGAGCTTATAATATTTATCAAAATCAATAGGGCAAATATAGGCTATCTTTTTTGAATCTCCCTCCTTGATGATCCATTCATTATCTACTCTAAAATTAACAAATATGGGGGCAAGGATGTCTATATAATGTAGTACCTCAGGTTTTGTCATGACGTGGTGAAGGCCAACCATCTAAACTATAACCGGGTCATAATACCTCCTACTTATTGTGGTGATTCTCTATTCTTCCTTATAAATGGGTAGTAGTTACTCTATCATGAATAAGAGCTTAGACCAATTCCTAATGCCTAGGACATTTAGGGTTGTAAGGTCTAATTTGATGTCTTTGAAGATCTACCCTTCACTATCTATTGATAAGTAGAGTTTGGTATCTTCCTTTAGCTATTACGTACATGTTGCCATGGTGTCTTCTTCTATAATCACTCTCAAAAGATTGTAAATTATCTCTATGAAAGTTTTCTTACGCTTAGAAACACAATTAAGTTCTCCTTGGATCAAATTATTACTAATTGAGTCCATTTGGGCTACTTTTATGTAGGGTTTAGGGTTTTGGAGCTTTAATGGCAGAACATATCCAGGGTTTGGCTTGTACATGCTTTGGATTTGATTTGGACCTTTACCTTTATACTTTTACTTTTTTAAGCCCATAAGATCTTATATTTTGTCCTTTTCTACTTACATGGTGCCTATGTGGCATTGATCTAGTCCTTTCACGGCATTTTTCATAAATGTCATTTGAGCATTAGCTATTAGTATTTAAAATACCTTTTTTTTGTTTCACATCATAATATCAATATCATGGATTAGTGAGAGCCATAGATTGTAATCTGGGCCCTTACCTATGATTGGTTCTTTTTTCTCTACACTCTATGGTTGTGAAACTTAACACCTTTATGTGTCTTCCCCATGCTTCTTATCCTATGCCAATTCTTTTTTGAATGATTATTAGCCACATGGTGAGTTTGTGGGCCTTTGAAAATTTATGAGTGCCTTCATGTCATTGGATCACCTTCTAAAGATGAAGCTTGAGTCATCAGATCATCTTATCAGCTCTGCCTTGAATGAGCTTTCTCCATGCATCAAACTCATAGGCTCTCAAGGCCTTATTGAAAAGTCTTTGGGGGCTTTGTGTCATTAGATCAAAATGCAATGATAAAGTGTGAACTATTGATCCTATAGAGATGCCTAAACTTTAAGTTAGTAGATTATTAATATTGTGACTTAGGCTTAAGTCCTTTAGGATAAGGTGTTTCACTTTATTAAGCATGAAATAAACCTTAGGCTAAGGGGTTTATGCCTAATTTTTCCAATTTACACCCAAGGGGGCCATGGCATAAATATTCTAGGCTAATATTTACACTATGTTTAATAAACACAATGTAAACATTGGTCTAAAATATTTATGCCAAGGATTATAAAATATGCTCAAAAGGATCAACATTACATAATGGTCTAATAACAAATAAGATAAATTATATTAACAAAACACATTAAAACCATTAGCTAGAGATCACTTATTCTAAGTCCTATGTGATGAAGAAATAAGACCTAGTATAAGTCTATAGGTTAAGGCTCATAATATTTGGATGAAATGCCATGAGGACCTTAAAGCATATATTTAGACTAAGTTTTATTTTGCATATATTTAAATTGTAAGACCATTTTCATGTTTTAAAAACTAAATATTTCCAATGCATGAGCATTCTCTGTGCATTTTGCTAAATTTGTAAAGCAATTTTTGAGCCTTCCAACAAGATTTTGGAGTGTATTTTGATCCTGAGAAGGATAATTTATTACCTTAAATTTTATGGTCTTGTGGATGTCAAATACATTATTTTTAACATTAAATGATGATCATTTGAATGTCAATTTTAAGCTATTAAAGCTTTTAATTTGATTGGCTTAAAGTTGACAATCACATAGATGTTAAATGCATTATTAAAAATGTTGAATGATGGTTACATGAACATCAATTTTAAGATCATAAAATTATTATGACCTAATGTCATAATGCCACTTGGCACATCCATGGATATTTCTAGGATCTTGGACTTAATTCACTCCATTAAATCAAAATCTGTGATGAAATGTCTGCTGTCAATCGTGATTCGAGAGCTTTCCCATGATTAGTTACTTTATTAGGTAGGACCCATCTACTTTTATTATTTTAATTCAAAGGCATTTCATGTTTATCCTTTAGGCATTCTATATCTCTTTAACCTTTCAATTGTGCCTTGATCTATTTGATTGGGTCTTCACAATGAAGTGAAAACCATTGATAGCAATCTAAGAGCTTGAATGTGATTGGCCAATGGTTTATGTGTAGGATTATGCTAGGCTTCCCCTGTGTTATCTGATATAATGTTGTGATAAAGCAATGATCATTAGATCCTTTAAGATGTGAGGAAGTTAATATAGGGCCATGGTGATATAAAAAGACTTAGGCTAAGGTGTTTAAGACTAAGGTCTTGATTATATAAATAAATATATTGGAGCGTTAGGATTAAAATCTTAGGCTAAGGTACATAAATCAAAAGATCACTAACATAAAGGTAGACTCAAGGAACTAGAACTTAGGATAAGATGTTAAAACTAAGATCTCATTTGTATTAATAAATATAATGAGGCCTCAGGGTTAAAATCTTATGCTAAGTTAAGAAATATTAAAGGGACCCTACATAATGAACAACTAGTTAGGCATATAAATGAACTTTAAAGGAGAAAATAATAAAAGGAGACCAAGCATTTTTAAGTTAAGTTTTAGTTGTGTTAAAAAAAAATGACTAAGCTTAAAACATGAACTTTATCCTTAGGTCCAAAAAATAGATTTTAAAAAGGATTCCCACCAATTTGGTTCCTGCCAACATTTAAATTTAAACTAAGAGCTTTGGCCAGGGTTTTGAAACATGAAATTCTCAAGGACAAATGCCATAGAACATACAAATAGAGTAGTAAAGACCATTTATTAGTGATGTTAGTCCAAATTAAAGAAAAAACAAAACCACGTAAGCCTTCTTTCAATGAATTGGAAGATCTTGAAATTATATGAATGATCCTGACATGCCATATTTCAAGTTCAAACTTCAAGGTTTCTCCAGGGTCCCAATTTTCAAAAATGGCGGTATGTTGGTCCCAACACCAAGAAAGGGGGTAGTTTTATAAGTGGAAGAATAAGTAACATCCATATTTTTAGCAATGAAAACTAAGGAGGCAATAGGAAGGCCTTCTTCCTTTGTATGTAAATAATTAATACAAATGGTTCCTCTTGCCCACTTAGATAGGTGGAAGCAACTAGAATTTCTTTCACCTCTTGCTTTTAATTCACAACCCTCATTACAAGTGGTGGTGTGTGAGATGGTCCTTATTCATATGAAATTTAAACCAATGGTATCTCCTCCACACAAGGCTCCTACTTAACTATTGTCATCACCAAGGGTGGTGGCCAAGAAGAGGTTCCTTGGCTTTGAGGCTATTGGGAAATGTGGTAGGTCCAATAGTCTATAATTGACCATCCACTAAAATTATGGATCATAGTGTGTGCATCAGAAATTTTTATGGAAGTATATATCTAAATAATCCTTAAAATATCCTCATTCAATCCATCTACCTTTACTCTCTCCAAAACTTCAACATCATTCTTTACATTTAGAAAAATGAAATCATGGTCATAAGACTCATGTTGGTATGGGATACCAAAGCCTTGGATGTGCTTCTAGATTAGGTGATTGTGATTCTAATATTTATGTGGTAAATAATCCAATGAATTATACTCTATTCTTTCCAACTTCTCCAAAATATTTCATGATGTTATAGCACATCTAGCCAATCATCAAGGAAGAACCATGAAACAATCCTTTCTTATTTTTATTCAAGTCTTCATCCACAATCCACCCTAGCTCGTAGGCAATTTATTTCTCAACTAATTTATCTAGGACAAACTTGGGGAGATACAATGGAGTAACTTTGTTTCCCATGACCATAATCACTGTGTAGTCAGGGTAAAGCCAATAATCCCCCCTTAACCCTAATGTTTTGATATTATTCTCTGATATTCTGAGTAGGGGTTCCTCATTAATTACCTAAATATTTGAGGGTAGACATTCTCAAAAATTATGACTATGTTCCTCATGTATGTATATATGTACATGAAATAAAATGAATCACAAACCCAATTTTTAATGCAATATGGTTTTGGGCTCTAGAATGATCCATTGGGCAGGTAGACAATGCCCATGACAATGTCCAAAAGATAGGACATCATGTATAAATTATTTCCTAGGGTCCTCTTGTCCTTATTAAACATTTTCTCTTTAAGCCTTTCATTGATTATCTCCCCTAGTGCAAAGGTTAGCTCAGAAGTCATTATCAAATATAACAATGGTACACACTCTAGATGAAGATAGTGGTTACTAGGTTAACCATACAATTTATTCAACAATACCATTCTAATATGTATATCCATATATAACTTGGTAATTAGAACTAGATCCATGGATTTGAGAGTCATAACCTCTCTAAGAGAGATCCATTTCTTAAGATCATTTTAAATCACAGGGTCTTCTTTCACATCTCCACCTAATGTCCATCAAATGTATCATCTATAATTGATAGTTGGAGATAGATTTAGAAGGTGTCCCCTAAGATAGAATCAACTACTATCTTATCACTTAGGTGGTGTAATAATTAACTTCTAATCACCTTCTTAGTAAAGAATAGGTCTCACCATAATTTGATGTAGGGCATGACCTCAGGCTTTGCTACTATAAATTTTAGTTGTTGATGTTTTAACGGTAACAAGTCTATTATTAATTGCTATTATGGGGATGTTATGAATTCTTCATGTGAATGGGTGTCTACATCCTTAACTACATCCCCCAAAGAGTTGAATAATTAGCATACTTGTTTTTAAACATAGTCAAATCAAAAATAGTGTTGGTATACTCTTTAGAGTCTTTGATGGAGAATTTGGAAGGTGGGATCACCCCTTTTAAAGCCTTATATTAATGATACATTGATAACAAGTTCAATTACATTAATTTCATGATAATTCAACTATTTGTTAACTTACTAGAATTAATTTATAATGAAACACGTATAACTAGGGCTTCAAGTTCTCTTTAGAGTGCAATTTCTCACAAGTTTATTAGAAATTAATAGGCATGATGTCTTTTTATAGTTTAATAATATAGCTTTGAGTCTAAGACTTTAATATAGTTTGTGCATGAATAATGTCCAATGTCTCGAATCTTATTTTACTCATTTAATTCAAACTTTGTCACTTCACTTTGGTAGGTATGCCATGTAAACTTTATATACATTCAAATAAAATACAACATTGTAACCTTAGACAAGTTTCATCTTATCATTACCATCACAAAATACCAATTATGCCACATGGTCTACCTTTAAATGTCGAGTGTCAAGCATTGCATTAAAACACAACTCATGAATGTAAGTTATGAATAAAATCTTTGAAGACTAATTCATATGAATGAAACATATGAATAGAGCCTTTGTGAACATAACTTCCAAAGAAAAATTTATGAACAAAAGTTACAAATACTAAAATATAGGAATTAAAAGTCATGATAAAAGATGCAAACAAAACATTTTAAAGATGTACAAGTTCAAAACAAAAGTTATGAAGATCAAATTCTATGAACAAAACCTTCAAGCAAAATTTTTTATGAATACTTTTCGTAAGGGTAAAAATATGTGAAGGATCAAAAATACCAAAAGCCAAATTTGCAAAAACAAGTTCTGAAGACCAAAAACATGTGAAAAACACAACTAGAGAAAGGTAAAATATGAAAAATCCAAAACTTTTTAATCAATGCACATATTCTTAAAAACTTGTACATATGTAAAACTCCTAAAGAATATTAATAGGTTATTATGAATAAGTCACATAGTAGAAACCCCAAATAATAATAAAATGCCAAATGCATTCATATTAGTTAGTAGTCATTCATATAAAAAACATTTATATCTTGAGGTTAATGAATACATATATAAATGTCAATGGAAAACCATTTCAAACAAAACTAATTCTTTAAAATTTATAATGGGTCCCTACTTAGGAAAAAAAGAGTGGGGATGTGTTGAATACAACAATACTTAATAATGTGAGTCCCATAGCCTCTAGAAATTATACTTTATAATCAAATATAAAAATTCACCATTCTATCATTTATAATTTATTGTGACTAATATGATAATAAATTTAAAAATTATGTATAAAATATACTAATTATTCTAATTAATTGAGATTATCTATCTCACTATATCTTGCAATCCATTCGATTCACTACTCTCATCCTTTTGTCTCAAATACGGAGCAAACATGGGGAAAAATCTATAAAATTACTATAAAATAAATATTCAACTAATTATCATGTCACAATGTGCCTTAGAGGTTCATATATTAATACAATATCAAGGGCATATGCCATATACAAGAAATCATTTTATATAACATTGATTAAAAATACTAAATTAATACACATTACAATTCAAAATCAATACAAAAGGGTTAAATTTTCAATCAAGCATAGATTACGTATTCAAAAATACTACACTTTACAATTTTAAAGAATGCAAAAGGTTTAAAAATTTGATTATTAACACAAATGACATAGGCATATGCTATGTATATGCACTCACATTACATGAATGAATTATAAATTTATATAGGCTGAGTGCATGATACAAAATTATGAATAAGTTTCAAACATAATTTACCAATCTAAACATACATAAAATTATATTTTTTGCATTTATCAACAGGGACATGATATAGATTCATGTTCAATATATTATTTTCAAATTCAAAAGGCATAGTTATAGTTCACATTTATCAATGGGGGCATGATACAAATTCATGTTCACTATTCTATTTTCTAAATTCAATAATAATACTACAGTCTCATACCATATACTATATAATATTTTCTATCTATGAACATGGTAGGGGCATGGGTGACATCTATTATATTTTAACCATGCATTCAGGAACAAAGTGAAAATTGAATCATAAACCATCTATAGTGCATAATTTAGATATTTTACGCTCTCTAACACTACAACATGTGAATCCATTTTGGATTCCAACCCATTTCATGTCTTGGGGTTATAAAGACCATCTAATTTAAATTGAGGTATTTGTGTCACTCGATGGATGTTATTTATTTTATACATGTATAGTCCAAAATGGGGCTTGATCATCCATGATTATCTAGTTTTCAACACAAGAAAAAAAATCTCCAAATAAAAATTACTATAGTCAGTGCATTAAGGTTTATGCATTGCTCAATGGTTTTATCTATCAATTTACCACTTGAAAGCTTATAAATTTTACTATAAAGTAAATATGTTATAAGTTGTTTTTTCTTCTCCATGGTAATCCTACTTCTCCATAGCACACATACAAATATAGTTGTTCCTTGAATTATATTTTCAATATTTCATTTATGGTCATATCTTCTATTTTATTTAAATAATAATTACATTTAATTACATACATCTCATTTTGTAGGATCACTTTTGATCATCAAGCACATGATACATCTACACAAGAATTATTTATATGAATTGTGAAATCTCTTTTTCTATTTCATTCAGTATTTGTAGTTTCACTAAAATGCTACATTAAAGGGGGGCATCTATAGACACCCCAATTTGACACAACACTTGTTTTATAATGTATTTTTAATAACTATATTTATATAGATATTATTTAATAATTAAACACTTAATGAGACATTTATATATGACTTTATAACCCCCTTTAATTATTTTAAGTTCCCTTTTTAAGTCTTTTGAGTCCCCTTTAAGTCTCTTGAATCCTTTTTAAGTTATTTTGGGTCCCTTGTGTGCACCACTAAGTTTTTAATTTTAATTATAATACATCCCTATATAAAAAAAGACATCAGAAGCAATTTAGGGATAATAACTCTCACATATCAAGTTACTCAAAGTTATACATTATTTATACTAAATTATTAGAGCTATAATCTTAAGTACTGCTATATTTACATGCTTGTGCCAAGGATAAACTAATGGAAGAAGAATATAGAACTTAATATCACCATTTGAAACACATAAAAATGTGGGAGAAATAAATTTGAGATTTATCCCAATTTATAGCATTGGCAATGTAGTTTGGTACTTGGTATTTCAATGGGGATTGACCAAGGAGAGTCCAACTCAATCTTAATACCCACCCCCCAATTTGATATTGCAAGTGTTTGTGTAGGAATATAATATTTGATATTTCAAGTATTTATACACATAAAATTAATATTGTGAGAGTGGAAATAAATATTACTAAATCATTTGCACATCTTAGGAAAGTTATAGAGTTTTATTTCTAGTGGATAAAATCAACCAATAGGGATAAAATTGATTGTCATACCTATCTAAGCCTATTTATCTTGTCTTGAGGCAAAAAAATATTCATAACCTAGAGTGAAAAAATCACATTCATCACACAGAGCCTCCAATCAATTATTCAGTCTACAAAGATCAGTGAAGTGTGACAAATGAGATAAGTTTATTTCTATCTCTTTACCTTTGTCATTATACTTGTTGAACTTGTTTGTCACAAATATATTTGTTGAAACTATGTTTTATGTTTATTTATAGTAATTCATAATTTAAATATGATTATATTAGTTCTATATAATTAAATTATTAATGTTTAATTAACTAATTTTAGGTAAAACACAAGATTCATGATGAGTTAAGGTTTGTAAATGTATGCAAAATGTGAAAGCATACAATAGGCTTGCGAAATGTTTGACATAATATATGAATGAGATGTAGTTTCATGGAATGTAAATATTGAAGGATATTTTTTTTTGTTTAGTTTGTAAGCAACCATGAAACTATATTGGATGAAGTATGTAAATACTTCAATAATAATATTAACTTGTATTTTCATTATGCCTACAATGGATAATATGTATTGTTAAACTTATTTGTTGGTAGCTCTAAACTTCATATTCAAAATAATTTAAACCTCATTTATTTTTTAGAGTGGGCATCCATCCAATCAAAATGTTTATATTAGGTGCCCAATTAAGGACACAACAAACATGTGAATTGTTTGACAAAATGTATGAATGAGATGCAATCTCATGAAAATACAGTAATTTTAGGATATATTTTTGTGTTATATTTTAAAGCATACATGCACTTATAGTGGATGATGTATGTAAATATTTTAATAGGATGATTGACTCTTATTTTCACTATGCTTGTAGTGGATCACATGTATTTTTGAAATTCTTTATTGGTACATGTATACTTCGTATTCAAAATGACTTAAACCTGTAATAGTTTTTAAAGTGGGTGATCACCCACTTAAAATATTTACAAGGGGTGGACAACCACTCTAAACTAAAAATATGAAAAAATTGGAATCATATAGAAGAATGTGAATTTTTTGACTAAATGTATGAAAATTTTAGAATCATACAATATGCACATGAAATTTTTATCAAAATGTAGAATGAGATGTGGTCTCATGGAATGCAATGATTGTAGGATATAATTTTATGTTTTATTTTATATTATCCATGTATCTATAGTGTATTAGGTATGTAAATACTTTAATAGGATGATTAAACTTATTTTCACTATGTTTGTAATGGATCACATGTATTATTGAGCTTATTTTTTAGTATATCTAAACTTCATATTAAAACTGAATTAAAAATGTGATATTTTTTAGAATGGGAGGCCACCCACTCAAAATGTTTTGAGTGGATAGTTTCCCATTCTAAACTAAATGTATGAAAAATGTATAAATATACAACAAGGATGTGAGTTGTTTAACAAAATGTATGAATGAATGTAGTCTCATGGAATATAATGAATGAAGGATATATTTTTGTATTATATTTTTAAGAACCCATGTAGCTATAATATATGTGGGTTGTGTTTTTACCTTCACCAAAACCCCCAATTTTCAAGTTGTCAATAGAGATCCTCTTTGTTTTTAGCTAATTTTGGTAGTTTAACTCATGACTATGTCCATTATAGTAAACTAGATTAAATATTTATATTGCTTCATTCAAAACTTAGCTAAAACTTCAAAAATCATGATGTCATTCACCTAGGTGTAGATAAAGTCTATTGATTCTTTATTTTAGATAATTTTACCACATTTTTTATATACTTTATGTAGTGAATTTATGGGATTAAATATCCATTTTTATGTAAATGACTAGTTTCAAATTCATGTATTTTTTGAATAATTATTGTATAAAATTTTCTTGATAAAATACTTCAACTTGTTGATAATATTTAATTAATTAATTTTATTAGTTTCTCATAGTTTTTAAAAGACTCTTAGGGACTTAAAAATTATTCCACATGTCCAACTCTTGTCGATGCATGGCTTCAGAGTCAAATATTTTTGGTAAAAATGATTAAGTCTTTTAAACCCCTAACACCCAAAGAGTGCATCGTGTGGTATGATCATAGTGACCTAGTCCCTCAAAACCTTATAACCTTGACATCATTAAGGTATTATCCTAGTGATCTAGAAGTTGATAGACACTAGTAGAGCTTTATACCCCTAAGTCCCTAAGAAGATGTCATGTGGCACCCTATTAGAATCATGATAACTCTAAGCAATTATGGCATTAGCCCAAAGCATGAAGAACTTGAGTGTCAAATATAAATCCATGTGGTGATAACAGATTAAGTATAGAATAAAAATTATAAGGTTGAGAAGAATCCACGTGATTGTAGTAATGATAGAGGTAAGGTAAGTCCTGGGAGCATTTATGGAATTCCAATTGGCAAAATGGCACCCTCTAAAATAAGCCAATAGCCTAGTGAATAATAAATAATATAACATAGAGAAAGAGACATCTGGTAGAGATAACATCATAAGAGCCTAATAACTAATATTGATGGCCCATCTGGCCTTCAAAACTATCAAAATATCTAAGAAGATTTTATATCAAGTTTAAAAGGTACGGTCAAAGTGTAATTGGTTCCTCACTAAATAAAATCCTAGAAATAATAGATTGCAAGGTAATAAATGAGTGAAATTATCCAAGATACAAGGAAATAAATCTAAAAATGGATCTTTCATTTAATCATCCCCTTAAATTTTAATTTAGAATTATGCACAAGGTATGGTGGAATGACAGTCCTGAGAAAATCTCAATGATAATCTACCAACAATATTTGAATCTGATCACTATTAGCTCCCAAAATTCAATTAAAATTAGTTAGTATGGCATGATTTGTCACATGGTGTGCTTAGGGTTGAATTCCAAGGAGATAGAATGATCATAAAATGAAAAATTCAACCTTTAACAAGTATGGTCTCTAAACTATAAATCATGCTCAAGAGGATGAATCAATCAAAATTCCAATTACATCACCCAATCATCATCAAATATTATAACCACCCTAATAGTGGGATTGGAAAACTTCATGGGAATTTTTTTCTATATAAGGTGCATTGTTTCCCCTTTAAATATGCTGGCACTTTGAGTAAATAAACTTTGTCAAAATAATAATAGAAAATTTACTTGTTTAGATTTTGTCTTCTTCTCATCGAGTGTTGTCCATTTTTCCTAGTTAATTTTGCGCTTGTGTAAGAGGAGTGATTTAATTCTTAGTTAAAGGGGTATATGTGGTACTTATATTATTCCTAAACTAATCTATTTCATTGATTTTATTTTCATTCTCCTTTGAATGTTCTATGCTTTATGTGTCTTTAAATATAAAGTGTTTCAAAAGCTTTATGTGCAATTTGTTAGAAATCTTTGAGTGTTTTTAGTGGGTGAAGATTTTGTAAGTCAAGAATCTAAGTTTATTTCTCTATAATATTTTCCATTGTGTCCCTATAGGTTTTTTTAATTGATAAATAAGGTACATAATGGAATAATTATGTCTTGGCATGTTTCAGTTCTCAAACATTGGCATTCTCTTGACTATAAACCTTATCTTATGTTCTCCCTTCCCCTCTATTTTTATTATTATTTTGAATTGAAACACTTTACCTTGTTTTATAAATTGGTAAATTCAAGCTCAATGGAAATAAACAATCAATCCCAATTAGTTAATAAGAATTTCATGCATTTATTAATAGACATTGAGCCTCTGGTGGTAACAATTGTTGATCTTAGAGTAAAGTACATTAAACTACTTAGTCATTGGATTGAATTAGCATCAGTCCTAAAATTAATATGGGGATATCTATATCCTTTTTATTTTCCACCACTTTTCTCTCTAAAACTCTGAACCTCATGAATGCCTTTCAAACCTAGGATTTTGGGGTGAATAATGGTTGGTGATATAAGGAGGGATATTTGAATGACTAATACTCTTTTAGATTTGTCATTTTCTTAACTATTGGCCCCTCCACCTTGATTTCTATTATTTATTTCATTGAATAATAGTTCAATTGTAGTTTCATCTTTAACTAAACATGAGGATATTTATAAATTGTTGTAAGTTACTAAGAATTAGTTATGAATTTTTATATGCTTTGTAATTCACTAAATTTTGTTTTGTTTACTTATACTTCTTTCTAATATGGTTGTAATCATTAATTCACATGGTAGTTAGCCCAAGAAGAATATTTGTCATAAACTTTTACATGATAAACCAAGTTGGATACTAATGTACACATTATCTTATCACCATCTATCTATGGGAGGTTAATTATCTCACCATTACATATACATAAAAGAGATCAAACTATTAGAGCTAGACCTAATCCTTTAGTTATCCCTATTGGCTCAACCTCTCAAACCACCCTAAATCAACATATCCTCATGATGTTACTTCTTTTTTGGCTTGTTGGAGCTACCATAAACATGCCTGGGGTTGTCCATGACTTAGCTAGAAATCTAAAGAGATACTTACCAAGATTCACTCCTAGTGTAGGAAGGACTATAGAGAAGCATGTAACATCATACAAAACTGCTCTAATACTTCTCAATATTGAGCATCAATACATGGATTGCATATTATTCCCCTTTATGATTATGGATGCATCATATGATTTGTTTTTGAACCTTCTTAAGGACTCCATTACAAGTTGGCACTAGTTTCATAATACATTACTTGCCCAATTTGGGCAAGTCATGGATCTAAGCATATTATATCAATATTTTGCATGCATTAAATAATAACCCAATTATCTTATTATAAATTTTAATGTCTATTTATAGAATATGCATAGTTGAATCCCAATATTTACAAATCTGATACTTGGCTAGATTTAGAGATGTATAAAAATGCATTAAACTTATATAATATGATGTTCTTAAGATGAGTCCTTATAGTGATAAACTTACCTATAGCATATATTGAACCTATCAAGGTCGATAGGAAACTCAATCCAATAGCCTATATGATGCCCCCATCCCTAATGCATTACCTAACATGTTAGACTTGAACCTCATTCCTAATGAAAACTAAAACGTGTCTTTATCTCAACTATTACCAATAACTAACAAGCTCACTTTGAAACATGCCACTCCAAATCAACACCTAAGTTTTCTTAACCTGGTAAACAATGAGATGGTTTCCTAGTTGTAAAATCAAATAATGTTAACAAATTCTAACAGTACCCAAACCATACCCTAAAATTCTAAAAAAATGAGTTGGATACTATCCAATAAATGGTGCAAAGACTGAGTAATGAATTCCTTGGTTTGCCAAGGTAAATGGGTAATTATGGTAGTAAGGGTTCAAATAAGAACTTCACTTACAAGAGAAAAAAATAGAAATTATAATTGTCCCCACAATCATCTAGATCCTTCTCTCAATAAGGTACCTAAAATAAACATTTATGAGATATTTCTTCCTAATTGGTGTCATGTGCATAACATAACCCAACATGGAGAGCTTGATTATATCGAACTCTATATTACCTTTAATATTTTCTAAATGGAAATGGAAGAGTATAAGGTAGTATCAAACCAACCTAAATCATCTAATGTTGATAGGCTACCTAGCATAGGCATAGTGTCATAATCCATGGATTTCTCTAGCCAAGAAGAGAATGAACTAGAAGAGAATGCTAATGTAGTGCATGCTTTGTAGTAATTTTAAAACAATTATTCCCTTAGGAACTAACATAAATAACATCCCCTCACTACCTCAACTCATTTGAATAATGGTGCTACTCCCTATAATCTTAAGGCTAGGAATAACCCTCCCCCTCCAAATTCTAATGAACCCAAGGCCCATGAAAATATCCAGCCATCTCAAGGCAAAGCTAGATATAATATCATGGACAATATGGAAAATCTTGAAGCCAACATCATGTTGCATTAAATTTCTCAAATCACTTAGCAACATTATATCTTACTCAAGCCACTAACAAACTAATCTAACCCAAGAAGAAAATAATTCACACCATTGTGCTTATCCATAAAAACAAGACTAAATTGCCTCCCTTTATCCTAATTGTCATTTTATTTGGGAAGAACTTGAATAATTGACTAGTATATTTAGGGGCTTCAAAAAATGTAATGCCTACAGGCATTTGTAAAAAATTAGGCTTATTCCCCATCAATTCAAAAAAGGTCATAGTATAACTAGACAAGTCTAAGGTTAGGCTAGTAAGGGAGCTACTCAATATACACATCAAATTGGAAACAGAACCTAGAATCCATATGGAATATTACATGGTAGAGATTGGTCTAAATATTTGAATGGATACATGGCCACTGACATCTCTTACATGTGATTACCTTAGAGGGGTGTTTCCAACTAGATAAGAGTGGATAGAAAGCTGAAGATGAAGCATATGATCATTGAATATAACATGCTCAATGATAAAATAAACTTAGTGGACTATGATTTAATGATCTACACTTTGGAAATAGAGCCTACTAAAAGAAAGAATGGAGACAATGTGGAGTTTCTTTGGTTATGGTCATTATATATATGGATCCAACTTTAAATAAGTTTTGAGACATGAAGTTTTACTTATTGATCCCCAAGTTAATAAACATATAACCACTTAAATATTGTAATTTTATTGCACTAAAAACTTGGTAAAGTATGAGGCATTAATTTTAGGATGATAATTTACATTAAGGCATAAAGAAAAAGAACTAAAATTATTTAGCAATTCAGAACTTCTTGTGAATTAGGTAAAGATTAAATTTTAGTTAAAATTATCATACCTTAGAAATAATAAGCATCAAGTAAATTTTAGTGGTGAATATTTATTAATTCATGAATATTCAATTTTTGGGAAATTGTATTTGGTGATTTTTTAAGAGTAGTACATAGGACCCCTTCACCTAAAATTTTGGGATGTAAAATTTTTTAGGGGTCAGATCACCAATAATTTATAATAATTATGGAGGTATCCATGTGATTCACTTTATATATAGTACATATGTTCATAGGTGTTACCATCCAAGTCTCATTCTTTACCTCACTACCAAGTTGAATATTGAGGCCACATGACAAATAGGTTTGGGATAAATGAAAAAGAGTAGTAAAAACTTTCCTAGACCTTAATATTATTACATATTTGAATTCTTCTTGAATATCTATGAAATTTAAAAAAATCATCATAATATGAGTTTGTATGCAAAAGTTATGGCATCAATAATTTAACATTCGATTACATCTCATCATGTCGTCAATGCTGCCTAGTTGCATCATGGTGTTGTCACCCGACAACATCATGATGATTTCACATGGTAGAATGATACTATAAAGTAGTATGTTGCCACTAAATAGCATGTTTCCACTTGGTAGCATTTTTATACTCATCAGCATGTTATTTTTTGGTTTCATGTTGTTCAGTGATAGCATGTTGTCAAGTGATGGCATGATGTGATGCAACAAAACACCAGCTTTTAGAGGCCATAAATTTTGCATACAAACTCAATTTGAGACAATTTTTTTTAAAATTATATATCTCTTTGATAGGAATCCAAATGATATAATTTTTATTGGTAAAAACATATTTTTGGGTGTCAGCATGTGATTAGGTGGCATCATGTTATCACTTGACAACATGATGCAATGCAACTGAACACCAACTTCTAAAGGCTATAATTTTTACATACAGACTCAGTTTAAGATAATTTTTTCTTTGAAATTATATATCTCTTTGATATAAATATAAATTATAGCATGATTTTAGGTGTAAATATGCTTGCAATTAATAGAATTCTACCACCTGATGGCATGATACAATGCAATTAAACACCAACTTCTGGAGGCCATAACTTTTGCATATAGACTCAATTTGAGATACTTTTTTTAAAATTGTAGATATCTTCAATAGGAATATAAATATGAAATAATATTAAGGTTTAGAAAAAAATTTATACTCTTTTTAAATTTATCCCACAACCTATATGTTTTAACTGTGTAGATGAATGGTTGTACGAAAAACTTTAAAAGGTAATTTTTTCTCAAAATCTTCATATTATCCAAGGCTATGAATCAGATTCACCTAAATAAACCTAAGGGGGTTTATGATATAATCTCATAAAATGAACCCTGATAAGCATATATCATGGAATTTAATTGAAATTTTTGATGCACTCAATGTCATCCCTATCCTTAGGGAAGAAAATTAGATTGTTGACTTGTGAGCATCCTCAACTGTGAGCTTAACCCTCAACGACATTGAATTGAAATAATTCACTCTAGAATTAGTCCCTTTTCCTTTTGTTATAGTTAATGTGATGAATTTTTGAGTCCTTAAGGATGACCAACAAATTATTTAATTCTTTAACAATGTTGGGGTATTAGAAACCCAAATAATAGAGGAAGAAGACAAGTAGTCCTAGACTTGAACTTGATAAAGATAGAATTCTCAATTTCCAAGGGAATATAATCCAAAATGGGATGGTATCTCTATAAAATAAATTTGACACATTCGTTCCTATTCCTCAAATATAGAAACCCAAGTTTGTAAATTATAAGTGTTGAACCATTAACCTTGGTTCCTTAGAAAGACCAACTATCAACAAAGGTATTAATTAGGTAACACAGAGATTGAGTAGCTTTGAAATTTGTTGTTGAGTTATAAGGATGTAATTTCCTAATCCTATCAAGACCTTAAATTCTTCGAACCAAAGGTGATCACTCACACCATCCCCTTTAAGACAAACCAAAGATCATATTGGTAGAAACAAAGACACATGAATCTAATCCTTGAACCATTAATACATAAAGAAGTTCACAAGATCCTTTTTAGTTAATAATCTTCCAAATTTTCCATTCCACTTGGGTGTCAAAATTAGTACATGTTTGGAATTAAAATAGTGAAATTAGACTGTGCATAGACTTCTAAAATCTAAATAGAGCTTTAAATAAAGACAATTATCCATTGCCTTCCCTTGATGAAGTGATTCAAATGGTTAATAATTACCATATGATGTCCTTATTGTATGGATTCTTAGTATATAACCAAGTTTTAGTAAATTTTAATGATTGAACTAAAATTGTATTTACAATGAAATGGGGCACATTTATCTACAAATGAATGTTGTTTGGATTGATCAATGCTAGAACAATATTTCAAAGAGAAATGTGTTTCACATTTGAAGGTCTAATTAATAAGTGTATAGTAATTTACAAGGATTATTTAATTATATTTTCAAAATGCAGGTCACGTCACATCTACAATTTATAAAAGGTGTTTAAAATATGCAAAAGGTATGGCATTTCCTTGAACCCAAAAAAGAGTGTGTTTAAGGTCACCAAAGGTAATATTTTTGGTCATATCATCATAAAATAAGGTATTGAGGTCAAACAAGTTGAAGTAATTTCTAAATTACCTCAATTTAATATTAAAAAATCATTAAAATCCTTCTTTAGTATAATTAATTTCATTCACAAGTTCATTTTTGTATTAATTAAAATTATGAAGCCTCTTAACATTATTTGAAATAGGATGCTAAAGTGGAGTGGCAAGATGAGTCAAAGAAATCCTTTCAAGATATAAATGATGCCATCATTCAAGCACTAATTTTAATCATCTTAGATTATTCTAGAGATTTCTACATTTGCCCTTTTGAGCACACCATTGTTACTTGTCTCACATAGAGATGAGAGGTAGAATAACACCCCATGTCTTTTATGAACATCAATATTAAAGATGTAGCTATGAGATACTCTACATTGGAAAAATATGCCAAAAACTTAGTTAAAGTTGTGAAAATAATTAGGCACTATATTCTTAGGAATAAAGTATATGTAATCATGCCAGACCTAGCTATTAATCAAATGTTGAGACAGGATGAACTAAGTGAGTACAAAGGTAGATGGATGAATAAGATACAATAATATGACTTGGATGTAAATCCTACCAAACTATTCAAAGGAAAATTTCTTACTCAACTGATAACTAAGATTGATCCAAGGATCATTGTGAATAATTAGACCAAGAGTAGATGTTGTGATAGAATTGGTACACCTCAATTGCCCATTACCTTCACTATGGAATCCCACCTCTTAGATTCAATAAAAAATAGAAGTGAGATCCCATATTGAAATTAGTGCAATCTATGTTGAATAAAGGAGTTATCTTGTCATAATTTGAAGCCAAGGAATTCATGAATGGTTTTCATGAGAACTAGGTGCTATTCATCCTATAATGAAGGCAATGGCACATAATATACTTCAAGTAGGCTATCATTGGCCCACCCTATTTATGGATATCCATGAACATGTTATATCATACCATTAGTTCTATACTTTTGCTAAAAGGGAAGTCCATTCTATAATTCCATTATAGCTAGTTATAGAAGTGATGCAATTTACCTAATGGGGGATAGATTTCATAGGAGCCATTAATCCCAATTCCTTAGAAGGACACAAGTTTTTTATTATGTCCACATAATATTGAAAAATATGGATGGAGGCAATGATGATGAATAATAGCATTGGTAATTAAGTGATCAAGTTCATAGAAAGTAATGTGATCACTTGATTTGGGACCCCGGACTTATTAGTTTGTAAAAATAGCCTTGCATTTCAATCTATAAATTCATTAAATGGGTATATGATAATGAGATCACTTTAATGTTCTCATATAATTACTAACTATAAGGGAATGGATTGGCAAAATCAACCAAAAAAAATTGATCAAGGCCATTAAGAATTCTTCTAAGAATAATCCTTGAGAGTGGCATTCACTAATAATTTTTTCCCTTTGGGATGAGCACACCAAACATAATCAACTTAAGATCTTGACATTTCTATTAGTCTATGGAATAGATCTAGTTCTATCAGTTATGCTCAGCCTTCTCACTTACATGTTTATGCATCAATACATGCAACACAATGAAAAGGTAAACTATAATCTTTTACACATTGTAAAATTAGAAGAAGATAAAGATGAAGCCTTGTTAAATTTTAGAAAGCATCAAAGCACTATCAATTTATGGTTTGACAAGAAGGCCAAGGTAAACTCCTTTGGGATTTTAGATCTAGCGATGTTATAAGACAAAGCCCATGAGAATAAGGGTCAACATTCCAAGTTCGATCCACTTTGGATTGGCCCATCCTAAATAGTTGGATTACTAGGGTAGAATTATTTTTGACTTAAGGATATAGAAGGTAATGATATTCCATTACTTTTGAATGGGTAGTTATTGAAGCATTACTTCTCAAGTACCCCTTCCACTACATCCTTAGAGTGAGCTCCCTAGACTGGTCTGATAGTGTATAGTTTACATAATAGTTTAGTCTCATGTTTTCTACTTTTTATTTCTTATTTATTTTATTGTTTTCTAGTTTATTATTAGAGTAATTTTAATTTTTTTGTGTGTTCACTTTTGTCCCATGGTCCATTATTTTATCCCTTTAGGGGTGTCTAATGTGTATCCATGTTCCATGTCTATAGTTTGTCTTGGTCTCTCCTTGTTAAGATGGACATGTGCTTTAATAAATACAAGGTTGAGCTAGGATATCTATTTAAGGAGTCTCATTTCCAATCAGCTTTATAGATTAGTCATCCAGCCTAATGATGAATGATGAAGTTATAAATTAGAAGATGATGACCAACATGATCACCAAAGCACTTATTCTAAGGCAATAAACAAAGAGTGTCACCTAGGTTGAGTAATCAACCCACCTTGATATGTATAATGTTCAGTCTCTCTCTTCATCACAAATTCAAGGTAACTCAAGGTAATCTCTTTAGATTATTCCCATTACTATTTGTTAAGCAGTTATAAATATATCATTGAATTATGCAACCTAACTTGGATTTTTAAAAAATTGAAATAATATTAATAAATCTATGTGGAATAATTTCTTGTCACCAAGAGCAACATAGGTAAATGATTAATTCCCCCAACCTTATTAAAATCTTGCTTGCACATGTCTAACTAATTTTTATGATTTTGATTGAAAATACCTATAATTAACTTCTTTTTTCCATCCATTATTTTTAGCTTAGTTTGCATTATGTTTGTTTCCTTTGTTTTATTTTCCTTCTCATTAGGTTCAGTAACATTGTGTTTCTTTTATGCTAAACTAAATCATTTTTCCTTGAAGGTTCCCTTGCTTAATTAATTTTTAATGAAATTAAGGGTCTATTTGTGTGAATATAACATCAATGGAATTCTATAGCCTAATAAAAAATCTTCCTTAAACATTCTATATGAATCATTGCAACTCTTTTGGACAATGATTCTTAATAGATCACATGGATTTAGAAAGGATATTTTCTTTGTTTAAATCCATCAAATGCACTTAATGTAAAAATTCAAAGCAAGGATAAAACACTATCATTTCTAATTTATCTTTACTGATCAATGAACTTTCTAAACTTTCCAAAACCCATGGCTTGGTCCCTAACCCTGAATAGAATGAACATGAAATCCCCTTTCAAAAGGGAAGAAAAGAAAAGAAAGTGAAAATAACATGTGAAATCCCAAGGTCCTCGAAAGGATGATTTGGACAACCTCCACCACAAGATTTATAGCCTATTTGGTAGTGGATCAAGGTCTTGATGGTGAAAAAATGTATCTATATTTGGGATATAGACACCTAGATAGTAATAGATAAATTCCCATGCCATTTCCCCTAAGCCAAATTGCTAAATCTTACTCCCTCATAAGTTCTAAAATTTTGAGTTGATTTAAATGATTGTGTGTAAATATAGAGCTATAAAATGAATTAATCACTTAAAATACACACACTAGTGGTGTTTGGTAATGAATTATCTTAGTATTTCATGTGTTGAATTATACTTTTGTGCCCACTCTTCTCATTTTGTCTCGATTTTACTTGCAGCTAATACTTATGTTTGGATGCATGAACTAGAAATAATGAATACTCTATAAACTAAGGAGTATCTACCAGTAAGAAGTCACATTTGTTATTTAATTCACCAACATGCCCCCTTTTAAGACTAAAAATATGGACCTCTTTATTTTTAGATTATTTTGGAATTATAACTCATGACTATCTTTTATAGTAAACTGGCTTGAATATTTATAATGTTTCATTCAAAACTTATCTAAATCTTCAAAAATCATTATGTTCTTAGCCTAGGTGTAGATAAAGTCTATTGTTTCTTTATTTAATATCATTTTACCACATTTACTATATAATTTATCTTGTTAATGTTTAGGCTTAAATATCTTATTTTATACGAATGGTTGGTTTCAAATTCTTATTTTTATTGATTGTTTCTCACATAAAATTTGATTGACAGAAGACTTCACCTTGGTGAGAATATTTACTTAATTAATTTTCTTATTTTATCTTAGGTTTTTTAGAGAAACCCAAGGCACTCTATATTCTTTCACGTGTCTAAATCTCATTAACGTGTGGCTTTAGGGTCAAATTATTTTATAAAATTGACTAATTCCTTTAAACCCCTAAGGCCCTGAGATCATGTCATGTGGCAAAATCTTGGTGACCCATAGCCTCATAACCTTAGAACTTCAAGACTATTAAGGAATTATCCCAAAGGACACCCATAATTTTATTGACATTGGTAAAGCTCCATGTCATCGATTCCCCAAGAAGATGCCACATGGCACCCTCTTAGAATCTTGGGACTTGAAGCAATTATGACATTAACCCAAATCATAAAGATCCTAGGGGCATAAGATAGATACACATGGTGATGATTGATCAAGTATAGACTAAAACTCAAAACTCATAGAAAAATTCACATGACTACACCAATGATAGAGGTACACATTAAAGTAAAGCCTGAGACTGTCAATGTACTACCAAGTGACAAAATGGGACCCACAAAAGAAACCCAATATTTTAGAGAATGAAAAATAATATGATATTGATAAATGTTCATATGGTATAGATAACATCAGAAAATCTTGAGAACTAAGATTGATGGCCCATTTGGTTGTCAAAAGTCTTAAGAAGATTGTGTGTTAGGTCTAGAAAGTGCAATCAAATTGTAGTTGGTTTGGAAGTGACATATCGTGCCTAATAAAGGATTTAAATTATTTAATACACCTTGAAATCAAGCTAATGATGATCGTCATTTAATCAATCCCTAAAAATTTAATGTAAAAGTTTATGCAGGGCATAGTGGAATGGCAATCCCAAGAAAATCCCAACAACAATATGCTAGTAATATTTGAAGCTAATCACTATTATCCCAAAAAATTGAATTAAAATTATTCAATATGGAATTAGTAATTACATGATGTGCTTAGGTTGAAAGGCCAAAGAGAGATAATGAGAATAAAAGATAAAACTTAGCCTTTAATAGGCATGGTCTCTAAACTAAATATCATGCTCAAGCTGGTGAATCTATTAGAATCCCAACTGCATTCCCCAATCATCATTAAATATTTTAACCCAATTAGTATTGGTTTGTGTGAACTTTATGTTCAAATTTGTCTATAAGGGACATTTTTTCCTTTTAAAGATGTCAACACTTCATGTAAAGAAACTCTATCAAAACTGTAATAGAACTTTTACTTGTTTAGAATTTATTTTTTGTTCATTGAATGTTGTCCATTTTTCATATTTAATTCTATGCTTGTGTAAGAGGAGTGATTTTATGCATAGTTATAGAGTTATATGTGGTAATTAGATTATGCTTAAGCTAATGTAGTTCCTTACTTTTATTTTCATTCTCCCCTAAACGTTCTATATTTTATGTGTCTTCAATTGTAAAGTGTTTCAAAAGCCTCATGTGTAATTTGTTACAAATATTTAAGTGTTTTCAGTGGGTTAAGAGTTCAAAAGTTTAGCACATAATTTTATGTCCTTATAATCTTGCCCACTAATTCTATATAGGTTTTTGCAACTATTGAATCAGGTACACATTGGTATAAGTGTGACTTGGCATGCTTTAATTCCCAATCACTGGCATTTTCTTGACTAAAAAACTTATTTTATTCTCTCCCTTCCCCTCTATTTATGATTATTTTGAATTAAAACACTTTCCCTTGTTTGAAAAATTGGTAAAGTTAGGATTAATGGTAATCAATAATCAAGCCTAATCAACTAATAATATTTCCATGAATTTATCAATAGACATTGAGCCTTAGGTGGTAATAATTGTTACTCTTAGATTAAAGTAGGTTAAACTACTTAATCCTTGGATTAAACCAGCATCAATCCTAATATTAACAAGGGAATATCTTTATCCCATGTATTGTCCCTTTATTGTCTCTCTAGAACACTCAACCTCATGAGTGCCTTTCAGACCCAAGATTTTGAGGTGAACAACAAGATGTAAATACTTTAATAAAATGATTCAAACTTATTTACATATGCCTAAAATGGAACACATGTATTATTTAACTTCTTTGTTAGTATCTCTAAACTACATATTAAAATTGAATTAAACCTATGGTATTTTAGAGTGGGTGAGTTCCCACTCTAAGATAAATGTAAGAAAATGTGGAAACATCTAATAAGCACATGAATTTTTGAACAAAATGTATGAATGAGATGCATTATCATGGAATGAAATGATTGAAGGATATATTTATGTGTTCTATTTGTAAGTAACCATGTAGTTCTAGTGGATGAGGTATGTAAATACTTTGTATGCAAAAAATTATGAAAGATATACAATTTATCCTACATAGTAAATATAAGATCAGAGAAGGTAATCAACTAACATCTATTATGATACTTTGTATATCATGACCATGACCAAAGTAGATCCACTAAACCTAACTAAGGGGGGACTTATCACATAACACTAATGGAGATGGTTTCAAATCCACTAGGAAAATAATATTATGTAATAACACTATCTAGGTCTTCTAATGCATAAAATTAAATCTAATCTAGTGTTATCAAATATTATAACACAAAGGGGGATGGTTTAAATTAAACAAAATGAACAAGAGACCATAATATGTAAATGAGGACCTAAATTACCTAAGGTAGAAGATGAAAAGCCTATAAAATCCTATAGCTAAACTAAGTTTAAGTGTTGAGGTAATCTAAGTAAGGAGTTATACATTCAAACTTATTACTTTTTATAATATCTATCTATCAAATAAAATAACAAAAGTTAAATATGCTTACCTTTGGACAAACTTATTGAGTGTCAATCTCTCCCTTGGCCAATAGTGTTTTTAAAAAGATTGTTTTAGATTTGTAAGGATCACACTATATTCAAAATCAACTCTAGGCTAAAATATTCCTACTTGCATCCAATACTTCCCACAAGACAAGTCATCTTTCTTCCAAGGTAAACCCTAAGCAATGACTCCTTCAAATGTAAGTGTAGTAGAATTATGAGCTGTATTAATGCAAAAATGAATGTTCATCTCTATTATATTTAATTCAAGGTTGTATTTATAGCAAAAAATAAATCCAATCCCTTCTATAATTTTAGTCAATAAGGTTTTCCCACCATGACCCATTTTTAAAAAGTTAATGTTTAGCCTCAAACTAGGTTGACCTAGGTCGACATAATTGTGTATCATGGTCCATAACTTTCACAATTGGGTTTATCAAGACTGAGTTAATAAAAAACTTGGGTTTTACCATAGTTATGGGCTATTGAGAGGGAAATTACATAGGGAGTTAGATAATCAGGATTTGTAGTGCATTTCAATATGATTGAATAAATTAACCATATTATAAAGCACCAATGGTCTGCCCACCCCTTTCCCAGTGCACCCTTTAAGGCATGCACTCAGAGAGATTAAAACTTGACTTGATCCTACAAGATAGAAAGCTTCATTAAATGATAAAATTTTAAAATATTATGTATATATATGCCCCACTCAAAGCTCATCATGTGTCACAAAAGTATAACATGGAATGGTGTTTCAATAAATAACATAGCAATCCATGAAACTAAGCTAACAAATTATTGTAGAAAGTAAAAAATAAATGAAAGTAAACTTGTAAATGTGTGCTTTAGTTACCTTATTATTTTTGAATAAGAGTTGCATGAGAAGTAGATGAAAATTATGTCTAATGTGTGGAACAAGAGACAGACCTAAAAATAAGATAAATTTGATTTTTTTTTCAAAAATATGTCGTTAACACTAAAAAATTATCTACATTGTCAGTATTCTATAATTTTTTTTGGTTTTTTAAAAGAGATTATAGAAACAAAGTTATGATAAAAAAATATAGAGTTTCTCGATAAATAATTGCAAGGTTAATTTTTTTTAAATGTTACTTATAAAAAGGTAATTAACTATTTGTTTATGTATTTGCTAATTTTTAAAATTAGAGGTCTATGTGAATAAAATTAGTGACAGGAGAAATGATGGCCTAGGTGTGTTAGGGTACCAATAAAGGTTCCTATTATATGACCTCATTGAGCTAAGGTATCAAGAAGAGGATGGTGGTGAAAGCATGTAACCTAGGTGATAACCAAAGGAGGAGAGGTAGTAATGGTAGTTCCATAGCCACCATTACCATTACTACCATCATAGCTATAGATACATAGATAAGCTTAGCCACTAATTCCAAAACCACCTTAGTTACATCCTTCAATACGGCCTATAATTAGTTGGATTTTTATGATACAAGTACATTAGAGAGAAGCACAATGTGCTTAGGTGATCTATCTTGGACAGTGGATAGGTTTTGTGCCATCATGGAATAATGCATCAGAAGAGGTACATGGTGTCTACACAGAAGGAGAGATAATGATTGGTAAGTAAAAATTAATATTTTTGATATAGATAGATGGCTATATAGATGTTAGTGTGTTTTATTTTGGATTGATTGATAGAGGAGGTATGATGTGATATTTGGTTTTTATTTTGTAGATGATATTGGGAAGGATCGATGATGGGGTTCTTTGGTGGAATTATCCCACCATGATATTTTATATAATTTTTTACCCCATCGTGATATAAATTAGTTGATATATCCTATGGTTACTTCTACACTCGCATATGCTAGTTTATTTTGTTTAGTTGGTTAGGTAGCTCAAAAGTTGAGTAGACTAGGAAATGGAGCACATAATTCTCTACCAATAGGATTAATATGCGAGTATGTGTAGGCATGGCATGTGTTGGCATAGAAGAGATCCACTTACTTGGAGACAGTTACAAGGAAATTTTGATGGCCTACTATCACAAACTTGTTCTTTATAGTAAAGTCATCAAGGAGTACCATTGAGGCAAGCATCTATATGTAGTGTGGTATGGCCACAACTAGATGGGAAGGGTGGAACATAACTATAGAGATATTTTTGTATTATTATTATTATTATTATTATTATTATTATTATTATTATTATTATTATTATTATTATTATTATTATTATTATACCATTTTTTAGATGTATCAAACATTGATCCATTAATAGATGTATGATTTTATGACTCATGGATATCATGGATGTATCTATTTTTTTACAGCACATGTTATTTGTTGGTATATGCTATGATAAAATGTGTTTATAGATGTTATGGATGTTATTTACTTTATTTTTATCACATGATTTGGTTTTTTTATGTTATAAGGAAATGTATAATGTATGTGTGATTCATTTCTAGCAAATATGAGTAGATTCATAGTACAAAAGAATTATGAAAACTAGAATTTATATGTAAAGGAAATGAAAAATATGTAAATTCAAATGGAAGAATAAAATGTAAAGTAATGAAATAAATACGTAAAATGTTTCTAAGTAAAATTTAAAATTAATCATCATAAAGGCATTTTAAAATTATGTGAAAGAATATATCATATGTATGAGTGAAATATGAAACAAGGATATATAAGAAACCAAATAATCATGAAAGAGTAGTTTGTAAATAATGACATATTAAATGTAATAGGAATTTTTAAAGTATGTGAAATAGAATATATCATATGTATGAGTGAAATGTGAAACAAGGATAAATAAGAAACCAAATAATCATGAAAGAGAAGTTTGTAAATAATGACATATCAAACCTAATATGTGTGTTAGTTGTTAATGTTTACATAGTATGATTATGTATGTATAAAATTATGATACATGTTGGTAAGAGGAGATAATGGTATTTTTTTTAGTAACATTTGGTCCTATCCAAGGTCTTATACTACAACTCACAAAAGAAAAACTAATGAGGTGTAAATAAGAAGGATGATCGGGGATATGATTGGCATATAAATAATATTCATTAAGGGGATTATTATGAGAATATAATGTCAAAAAGGGAATAAAAATCACAACATAGGTGATGTGAAACATCTGTAGTAGACATAAGACACAATATGTGAATGTGTAGGTTCTAAGGATTGTTTAAGCAAAAAGGACCTAAGATATATTAAATAGTAGACACAAAGCTTGGATTTAGCAAGTGAAGTACATAGAGAATAATATGAAGTATATATATTTTAAAAAAATGATCCTACTTTCCCATAACATGTTCCCCATTCCTTCAGACCCCTTAAATAGTCATCTACCTATTATGAAGATCAGGTACTTACATTAGAAAGGAGGTGGCACTAGACATATATTTTTGAGATTATGATACCTATTACCCCAATCTATTATCCTACCATACCTTAATGGACCTTGGATCTATCATGAGGCCAAATGTGTAGTTTGATCTTCAAATAGTATAAGAGTTGTGCCAAATAATAATCACATAGTTTGGTGTGATTTTGACTTTTTAATATGTTGTTTTTACCTTTTGATCATAGCCTTTTTTTCTTGTATGATTTTTATTTTTATTTTTATGGATTTTGTCTATTCCCCCTCCAAATGGATTTGAAAGAACCAACATGAATGGTATAAGTGAAAAACATTAGAAATCTTACACTTGGTTACTAGAGAGAAGTAATTAAAGACCAATCTGGTATATAAATTCTTTGACTTTCCCAAAAGTAAGTGTGTGATCTCAAAACTAACCTAAGTGTGCTTTTTAACATGAAAAAAGGGAAATTAAGGATAAATGAATATTGTAAAATATCTTTATATAATAAATATTACAATGGCACATATGCTTTTTAGTTGATTAGAAGGGAAATAGGATAGTTTTGGTGGGGTAAAATAACCATGTCACATAGATAACCATACTATTCAACATTTTTTCTAGCATAAGCATAAATGTAAGAAAATTTCATCCAAGAAAGGGGTAATATAATTGTTTTTAAAGTTTAAATGAGATATAATCAAAGATCTAACATTTAATATGTAAAAAAATGATATTTGTAAATCAAAAATCATGAATTTAAATATAAAAGTGTAAATATAGACAATATAAACATAATAAAAAAATATAATCAATGCATCACAAATGCTATCATGAAATACAACTATCAAAAACTACTCTGGTAAAAATATGAGGCATAATATGCCATAGAAAAATAATTTCCTCACAAATACTAATAAATTTCATGGTATACATCATCAATAACATTAGAGAAATCCTATTAAAATTGGAATCTATACTTAACCATAGTCTCATCTATCTTCATCAAGAGACATACAAGTACTTCCTGTCACACTATCTCAATGGAGAAGGTATGAAATCTATAAATATAGATGAATGTGTGGTATTTCTTAGGAATGATATTCAATGTGAAGAAGTGGTTTTACAATATGACTAAAAGCATTTGATATATGGGATGATGTAGGGTGTATTTAAGGTGGAGAATTTTCTCTTGAATAACTTCAGCTACACTACTGATAAGGTGATGGCATAATCCATAGGAAATCCCAAAAAAATGTTATAGTACCTAGCCATATTTTTGTAACATGTAGTGCACAAATTCTAAATACAATAAACATCCCCATGTTTGGGGATATACTCTAGAAAAATATTAAGAGGTAGGTTCTTATCAAAAAACTATGTCTTCTTTGGATTAACCACATCAATATAATGATAAATTTGTCAATAATGAGTAGAGGTATGTGTGATCAATTCATGAAAACAAAAAATGCATCTAGGAGTAGTTGATGATAGAGGTTTATTATTCATAGTAGATGTAGATATTGTTGCATGTAGTTATGCTAAGAACATATGGTATGTATGATAATCCTTAGCCTAATGTCTAAAAACCTTATGGAAATAACAATATGGCTCATCTACCCATCATGTAGGTAGGATATCAAGCATTGGAAAAAGTAGAAATCCATAAATTTTAGTAGGACTACTAAGAGTAGGTGCATGACTAGGCTCAATAGCTACAAGAGAAGATGTCAATGTAGGTCGAAGTAATATAGTTATCATCTCAAGAGGGAGTGTGCTTGAAGGATTATAAAATTGAGTGAACCAGTATGGTTCCATCATATAAAAATAAATAAACATACTTTGAAGAGGCTCAACAGTGACTGAATGATACTTAGTTTGTGTGTGTGTGTGTGTGTGTGTGTGTGTGTGTGTGTGTGTGTGTGTGTGTGTGTGTGTGTGTGTGTGTGTGTGTGTGTGTGTGTGTGTGTGTGTGTGTGTGTGTGTGTGTGTGTATGAGAGAGAGAGAGAAAGAGAGCTTGTATAAATGTAAATAACACATGTTAAACTATGCACTTGACTCCCTGAGGTCAGGCTAAGGTAGATGATGTAATGGATGGGATACATATTAGGATAATTTCTAGGTGAAACTATAGTTAGAGTGGGTGGTGGAAAGTGGTTCTTGTGATGGAACCAAAAGACCTTTGCAATGACATAATACTCATTAAGAGTGTTAAACTATTTATAAATAGATCTCTAAGGTCCTTCAGTCACTGAGATTATGAGGAGTTGAATCTCCTGGTCAATGTTAAGACTAAGGAAATGAGGGAGAATAGGATTAATGACTCATGGGAAGAGATATACTTTATTGGTTTGGCTATTCCCATACAATTTCATCCATAAATGTGAATGTTATAGGAGGATGCTAGACCCAAGGAGAATAAGGAAGTGAGAATGGGAAACTAGGCCTAGACAATGTTGTATTGATGATCTCTATTCTAAGGGAGGCTAAGGACTAGTGTATCAAGAATTTTTTTTCTCCTATAGAGAATTAAGAGAGTTAACAATAACTTTAGTATTAGATCAAAATGAAAAACTTCTCTCTTAAACTTAGTATTGATATCATATTATATATTAATGATGGGACTAGGTGCCCTAACCCTAGGTAAAATACCTTTTCTAATAATATTGGGTGTCTTAGGAAGTGTTATCCAAAAGGGATTAGGTCATGTGTCAGCATATGAGCTTTTTTTAATGTATTTTTTTAGGAATTTTTTTGCTTTTAAAATCAAGGTTTTGTCTAGCTTGAATGGTTGGATAAAGCTTTTGGCAATGTTTTTGTTATTTTTATCTATTTTATGAATATTTGATTGAAATGAAAACTAAATATTTACTTAAATAAAATAACTAAAATTATTGAGAAATAGGCAAATGGAAATAAAATTAATGAACACTTCTTTTTTTTTCTTTTTTTTTCAATGCATGTAAAGTAGGAGAGAGATATCTATTCTAGCTATGCTAATGTTGGTTTTTTTACTTTCCTAGATGCAAGATATATGGAGTTATTTTTATACTTTTTTATTGATATGTAAATGGATTTGTTGTGAAATTTATTTTTTCTTAAATTTAAAGTGATTTAATAAAATATCTAATCATCAAACAATAAATGATATGAGGTTCCTAGAGTTTTAATCACCCAAATAAGAAAAGAACAAGTTTTAATATTTCTAGGTGTTGCACACCAGCTATGAAAAATGTATTTGAAATATAAATGAATAATTTAGAACCTAATTTATATGATTAAATGTATTAAAATAACACTCTCAATTTATCTAGACAGTGAAAATCAAAACTATAGTGGTACCTCTTTTTTACCTAGGTTTGTCTAAGGTTTTGCTACTCATTAGTTGCTTGTTTGAGAGTAAAATATTATTTAATAACTAAAAATTGATTATTAAAATGGTTTAAAATGTATAATATATTCTCTAAATTTATTATAAGGTTTATATGTAATATTGTGTTGTGAGAGAATCTATTGAATGAATGCAAATAAGTAAAGAAAATAATTACTATTTTTGTGCAAGGATGGAAGAGAAAATAATTATTTTTCTTATCAAAACTTAATTTTTACAAAATAAATATTTATTATAATATAATAATGAATTATAATTTAATCTAATATATTACATGAAAAAAAATTAAGCTAAGAACCTCCAATCCGATCTTGATGTAGACTAGCTGAAAGTGGAGAATTATGGTACCATGGTCCTTGGTGTGCTAGGTCTTTTACCCAAACAAATATTTTTGGAAATATATAACAAGGAGGATGAATAAATGACTATATAAAATTTTTATTAAGAATATAAAAACATTTCCAAATAAGAAATAGTTGAATGTGGCTTGCTAAAGACATCATTTGCAAAGATCTAGTTGTAAGAACAATCGCTCTTCATGTCTAGAACTTTGTAGTCAGTACAAAAATAATAAAATCAAGGATCTAAATATATTGTAGCATGTTGTGGCTATAAAGGTTTCAAAACTCTTAGTATCTAATTCAAATTTATGGATCCAAAATCAAGCCAAAATGGGCTTACTTGTAGAGGATCAATGAAGGTTACATAAAGGATTTTAACTAAGTTGAACTGGGATTTAAACTTAGGAGGGACTCAAATTTATTATAAATATAAGGAGTGATATGGGCATGATTTTAGGTGAACTTAAGGTAGTATGACTAATAAACATGATAATAAACATGCAATACATGTCAAGGAGTGATCCTTAGAAGCTAAAATTAAAAGGTAGAACAACAATGATGGAACCACCATTATTTATAGGGGTGATTATGTAACTACCACTATTGGTAAAATATAGTCCTTCACATTAAAAATCCTCAATTTAATATAGAACCACCCTCTTTGGATATAACTACTACATTAGTTTACACAACCACCATGACAAGCATGTCATCAATGGAGTGGTTCTATAATCCCATAGGGTAGTTTTGTCACTAATGAAAGGTTTTTGAAAATAGGTTGAGGGGAGATAAAATGAAAAAAATGGGGTTTTGATGGATCTATAAGAGAGAGGTAATAAAAATGGAAAAGGGTGTTAGAGAGTTCTCATTTGAGAATATTAAAAGGTCACTACATCATCATTAAACCTATCATGTCAAGAATATCACACCATTAAAAAATTAGGTGCATACATATTAACCCCATAGGAGGATGCATTGTCATATATTAATGAGGGTTTAGTCTTGATAAGTTGTGTATGGAATGGAAATAGGAAGTTATAAATACCTACCTTGGTGGTGCGGTAAAGCCAGTTAAAACTTTATGCAACCTATAAATAAAAGATGAGAATCAAGTGCAATGTGATGAGAAAGTGTTAAATAGACTACATAATCAAATTATGGGTAAGAATACATAATTTACATGTGGGGAAGATCATACTACCTAAACTATCTCGTTGAGGGACTACATCCAATTTCAAGTGATCAAGAACCTATAAAATTGTAAAATGTGTTATGAATGATATAAAGTTGTTAAGACATTGATTTTAAAATATGAGTTATAGAATTTAACAAGTATACAATTTTAAATATGAAAATATACATAAATTTTGAAAAAAAATAGAAAGTTTTTAAACTAAAATGACTAGTTTGGGGCTTAATATATTCAAAAACTTGCCAAAATTTGATTCATTTATGTCAATCACTTGTTATATTTATTGATTTTTAGAGTCCATGTGACTATTTCAAGAGAGAAAGTAATCAATAGGAAGAGGATGATGACATTATGGAAAATATACCAGTAGGAGGATTTATGGATTAGGATCAGGTAAGTTTTGTGCCCCTTTTCCCTTTGACCCTTTTTTACAATTTGTGATCAAAACTTGTTATAAATCTACCTAATTTTAAAAAAAAAGATTTAAAATGTTCATGGGGAAGGTTAAATTAGGAAAATATATGAATATTTTTATTTCTTTGTAGATTTTGGGATTTTTTGGGGGGGTTTAGAGGGCACATGGCTAGTGGATAAAATTGTCAATTGAAGATGGAACCACTGGCCTTTGCAGGTTAGTCATTACATAACTACCATTATCTATAAGGGTATTTACGTAATTAATTTGTGAAGTTAGGAAACTAAATACAATGGTTACATAACCTCTACCTATAGAATTTATGTAACCACCTCTATGGTTGTGTAATCATCACCTATAAATACGGGTAGTTTCACTTACTAGAACCGAGCTCTAAAAATTGAAATTATTTATTGTTTTTATAGATGAATTTGGTCCTTGTGTTGACTTAGGGTTTTTTATTTATTGCAAGGACCTTACATATGTTAAATCAGATATAAAGAGTTGGAATGGATCCCTTGAGTCTTTTGGCATTCCTAATGGTGGATGATTTAGTCATCCAAGATCAATCTAGGATCCTATGGATCGCATAGGCAGGGATGATCCTGACATCTAGACAATTACTTTATGACATTTTAACCTAATAGGACCCTAAAAATATCTTGTTTGTGTTCCCTAGGCCTAAGGAGAGTGGAAAATAACTCTCATTGATGTATACTAAATCATAAATCTTATTACAATTGGTTGATTGATATCTATCCAAACTATCGAGAACAAGCATGACGCCCATAGTTTGGCAGAGCATTTTAGAGATGCCAATGCACCTGGAGTGGGTGCAAAGTGTGGCATGATACTTTCTCAAGCTAAGGGATCAATGATACCCAACATTTATAATGCCATCATTGGTATCCATTCCTCTTAACTAGTGGGAGACAAGGGTACTGATAGGTTTGTATTCAATTGGTTGCTAATTATGTGGCACATTGAAGAAAGGGGAACATGATACTCCTCAAGCTAGAAAATATTGATTTAGACTTACAAGGACATCTACCATGTGGCTCATTTATGGGACCTCTTAATCAACCACCCAATATTTTTCATGGGATGGATATATGAGTGTGTTATCCCTTATTAGAGGGGAGTGCTAATTGGAGTGCCTGGTGATAATAGGGCTAGTAGATGGAAAAATGTGGCACCATTCTATGTTTTTCCCTGAGTGATATTACTTTGATAGTAGCCAACCTAATTACCTTGACATACTAGGACTTATTTAGGCAATGGGATGATGAAGGGGTTTACCTTAGAGTAATCATCGAAGCCACTTAGGTTTAAGACAAGCTCTCATAGATTGAAATACACCCTATGGAAAGGGTTCCACAATAGTTTGGCATAACCTATGTTAGTAATCTCCCTAACCCTAGGATAATTTATTGAGGAATATGAGAGTCATATGAGATTGGCAAGGTTGACATGGAACCCACTTGTAAGAGGGGTCCCCATCACTTAAATAATTTAGTCAGGAGTAGTACGAGGACCTCCCATGTATCCATCTAGGGGAGAAGGATGACAAGGTACAATAGACAGTAGCAGATAGGCCCACTACCACCATAACCACCACATTAGGGCCTTATTAAGATGACCCTACATAGTATTATTATCTAAGAGGTGAAGATGATGAGGCTCTATAGTACATAAAGCTAGAGGATGATTTAAACATTGATGAGGAGAAGGTCATGGATAATGATTCTAACCCCAATTAGTGTGAGGGGGATCTAGGTAAATCTTTATTTACTTTTTTTTATATATATTTTGTAATTATTTGTAACTTATTTATTTATTTTATTTTACACTCTTTGAATTTGTATATCAACTAGATCATATGTTTATTTGGCACTCCCTAAGTGTAGATACCATGAGTGAGTAGAGGATTATGATTAGAGACACCCTGATCAACCTTTTCCAGCTAAGCACCAGCCTAAATAGAGATTGGCTCCTGATATGTCCTGGGCTACCTCTATGGATTGGCCATCACACATATGTCTTCACTCTATCTTACCATGCATTCATGATGGTGATTTCATTAAGGATAAATAATATTAACTTGTTAGCTATGGAAAGGAGAGTGGAGGCCTTGGTGGACATGATGGTAGGTTTAGGAGGAGGTATAACCTCTATCCACACAATAGGGGGAACAACCTCACAGGGAGACCTTAGCAGGGGCCAATATACTAACCTTAAAATTGGAGAGGCTGAGACAAACTCTAAGAGAGGCAATACTAGGAAACACCATTGGATTGATATCCTCAAACACTCCTTTGCATTGGGACCTTCTCGTAGAAGAAACACAAACTCCTAATACTTATTATAGTTTTTTTTTATATACCATATGTTGATTCTTTTTTAGATGCCTTAAATCACATTGGCTCTCCACAAAGGTGTTTGTATTGGACATAATTTTTGTACAAACTCACCAATTTTTATGGTGTGTGTGTGTGTGTGTGTGTGTGTGTGTGTGTGTGTGTGTGTGTGTTTTGGATTACTTATCAGTGTCTTATAATTATGTATTATGATATTTTAATTTCCATGCTTTTCCCCCTTTTATTTTATGCACTCTAGATGACTAGGCATGTGATTATATATCTTGTATCTCTATCTTTATAATATAATACTATGGAATATGTTTATATGTGTGATAAAAAAATGTATGCAGATACTTTAGTGTGATGGATATATATATATATATATATATATATATATATATATATATATATATATGAAACTATAAGTGTTATAACATTTATTTTGTAGGTGATGACCTAGTTGTTTTTTTACACAAGCCATGACTCTTAATCTATAATAAGGATTAAAAATGTAAATAGGATAACCATGAAGTGATAAATAATGATAACCATAGATCAAAATATTGGAGGAAAAAGGAATATGACCTAATCATTAAGAGTAAAGGGCAAAAGTGTGTTTCTTATTAGAACTTACAAAATACTAACTTTGTGGGCCTCATCCGAATGTAACTAGCCCTGACAAAATTAGTAGGTGGGATAAGGTTAACTTTTTCAGCATTGACATGTAAGAAAGCCTTTGCAATAAATTTTAAGTTGGACACCTTCTGATTTAATATCAATTTTGCATTTAAATTTTATCTTGTATTTGTGAAACCCTACACTTAGCCTCATGTGACCAAGAAGACACATGAGCTCATCAGCAAATGTTATATGTAGGCAAGGAAGGAAATATATTCCCAATGCTAACCCCATGAAAGTAGTAAGATGAGAGGGCTCAACATCAAAGGCTAAGGGTGAGAGATGGGAAATTTTATTTTTGTGTTTTTAATAAGTATTTTAATTTTCATAAGAGTGTCTAATTTTCCTATTTGCAAGGCCTTTACCCCCAAATACTAGCCCCATGAAACTAGTAAGATGCAATATCTCATCATTGAAGACTAAGTTAGGTGAGTAAAGTTGATTTTTTTATGAACATGCTAATGTTTTACTTTAGAAGACATCATAAGAGGAGACTCTACCATGGATAAACTTATAGACTAGGATATGGGCTCGAAATTTATAAATTTTACAAGAAGATGTATGGAAAATAGTTGTACTATGCTTGTAAAAATGAAGGAAAGAACCAATGTAATGTTTATTTTGAGAATGTTTTCCAAGGGATAATAAGTTTGTGTGAGAAATTAAATGATATAATATGTTGCATTTTAAAAGTTTCATGTTGTGTGAATTAACAACCAAATAATCATCAATCCAAACATATTATATGCAAATAAACATGTAAACTATAAAAATAAAATTCAAATCAGGGTAATGTGATATGGAATTACTAGATGTAGAAATATTTTAGTTGAAAATAGATCATAAATTCATCAAAATCCTTTCTCTACAGAGTGCATAATAGATAAGTTATGTTATTTAAAACTTTGGTCACTAAATAGGGACCTAACCAATTTGGTCTAAATTTATAACCTTGTCCTTTCTTTTTTTCAATCATATTGTCTATTCTAATGATAATGTCTTCTACATGTATTGGGTGTTTATGGATGTTTTCAATACTTTCTTCTCATAAAATCACATAATAAATTTGATTGTTTATAGTATCAATCCAATGTTTGTCTAAAGATTCAAATTTAGTTAATTATGCCTCCTTATATTCTTCATAATCAAGGAAACCATGGAGAGAAACATAAAGGATGGATATATCTACCTATAAGGGTAGTATAGCTTTAGATCCAAACATAAGTGAGTATGGAGTTGCCCATGTAGGTGTCTTAATAGTTGTTATATAAACCCAAAGTGTTAAATAGAGTTGTAAGTGCCAATCTCATTTACAATCTATGATGGTTTGACCAAAATTGACTTTTAGGTTTTGTTATTAGCTTCCACTTGATCGTTGTCCTATGGATAGTACAAGGATTTTGAGTGGTGTGATATATAAAATTTCTTACATAAATCACAAATTTTAGGGTTTTTAAAAAGGGACCAGTTATCAATAATGATGACATGTGGGACCCCAAATTGGTAAATGATTTTGTTTAAGATAAATTTTGTAATGAATAAACCTATGATAGTTGTTAATGGCATCGCTTCCATAAATTTAATAAAGTATTATATGGTTATGATAATGAAATTTTGACCATATAAAGATGCAAGGAGAGCTTACATACTAAATCTAATCCCTATGTGGAGAAGGGCCATAGAGTGACTATACGCTATAATGCCCTAGTGGGAATAGGTATCTTTCATGAAAAATTTTGACATTTCTCAGATTTTGACACATAATCAATTACTTCATGGTCTAAGGTGGATTAAAAATATCCTATCCTATGGATTTTACAATTTCCACTATGACAATAAAAAAGGAACTTTTCTAACTCCTAGTCAAGGCATCTAAGTATCATGCCATATAATGCCTTGTGATATAAGACTATGTCTAAAATAATGTACTTATATGTGATGATACAAAGTCACCATTTTTATTTTGAGTTGGCACCTTCAAGGTAAGTGTGGTTGCTTATGTAATTAATGATATATGTGTACCAAGGGAGAATAAGCCAACTAATTATAAATGATCTAACCCTTAATGTATTTTTGGTTGATGTAAGTTAAATTGAATTCACTCAAAAACATGATAAAACACCCAACCTTCCTAAAGATATTTGGTTGGGTTAGAAAATCATGTAGGGCCTAAGTTCTAATGATAAATCTTATTTCTTGGTTGAGAATACAATTTCATAACCACTTGGTAACAAACACTATAGTTAAGCATTATTTTTCTTCTTGAGTGTATTACATCTCATAATCGACAAGGGTGCAGTTAATGAAATAAATGGCATGTTCTTTGCTAGTATTTTCCTCCTAAGCCAACATGCAGGTGAAATACACCTTAGTTTATCTAATATAAAGTATCAAGGGTTTATTTGGTTTAAATTCCATTATTGTGGGTGGATATATAAGGTATAATTTCACTACTTCAAAGCCCTTCTAATAATTTTTTATCCAAGTTAAGACACTTGTATTTTTAATCAGGTTATTAATTAGATGAACGAAATAGCCAAGATCAAAAATAAACCATTTAATGGATCCCAACTTACCCAATAATGTTATTAATCATTATTCATCTATGGGAATAATCATTTCTAGGATCTCTCAACTCTTGGCAAGGTCAATATCAATCCCATGCTGGGAGATGATATACCCTATTATTTTTCCATTGGTGACTCTAAACACACATTTTTTGGATTAAAAGTGATGTCATATTCAATTAAGTGTGTTAAGATGGTGTGTGACACCTCTAAGTGGTCTATTCATATCCTTTTTTTCCCTAAAATATCTTCTACATATACCTCCACTAGCTTATGAATATGATCATGAAATATATGGGTCATAGACCTTTGGTATGTTTCCCCTACATTTTTTAGATTCAAGGGCATCACAAAATTAAAAAAGGTCCCCCATGGTGTAGTAAAGGATTTTTTACTCTAATCTTTAATGTGAATCTTATTTTACCTTGAGAAGCCATCCATAAGTGATAACAATTCATATCTTATTGTTGCATCGACAATGACATCAATGGAATGAAGAGGAAAGTCATATTTTAGACATGCTTTGTTGATATCTTGAAAGTATATACATATCCTAATATTACCATTATTTTTGATGATGGGTAAAATTTTGGACATCCACTTCGAATAATCCACTTGCTCAATAAATATGACTTTTAAAAGTTTGATAACTTCCTCTTTTACCATCAGCACAACCTTAGGCTTGATGGGTTTGAGATTTTTCCTTACCAATTTTGCATCAAACATTGTAGTTTTTATCACTTATATTTTCACCATTTTAAGAGATACCTCATCTCTCCTCATCCAATTTTCACAATGGAAACACCTCACTTACTATGGGTAATCAATTTGGTGAGATGAATCTCTAGAATTAAGGTCTAGATCCCTAGATGTGTCTTAAAATGCTTTCACCTATAATAATTTATTACTTGTGGGGAAAAGGGTTAGATTTTAAATTAAATTAAACATATTATATGGGGTGATTCACCAATATGTTTACCACAAATCTATTATACTCCATCACTTTGAGACAAGGCATACAACACTAGTTTAAGAGTATTAGAGTGCACTAACATCAGTAATTCAATATGAAGGTGACCTACATGAATATTATCCAAGTTGAGTGGAAATATAGATCATTTTTAGATGATAATACTTCCTTATACACTTAATAACATTTTCATACACTTAAAAACACTTCATATGACCTGTTAGGCTTGGAATCACTTACATCAAACATGAAAGGATTGAGAGAAATCAAGGATAAATGAATATCTCTTAACCATTCACAATACATCTCTTTACACACTTTAACAAGTTAACATATGAAATAAAACTATATTTTATTACTTTATAAGGTAATTACAATGTAAAAAATAGTAAGGCTTTACCATACATGGTGTGGTATTAGATTACAAAGGCCAAAATGGTAGCTCTTATAGAACTTGAGAGAGAGAGAGGGAGAAGAGAGAAATATAAGGGTCAAAAGGAAAATTTTCAAGCTGAGAAAAGGAGTTACTTGTGCATGATATGAGGATGTGGTATTAACCATGAAATTTCAAGAAGTACAAGTGTATATACAAGTCATGAAACTCTTGCAAAGTGGCATGAAACTCCTTCTAGCTCAAAAAAATACCTTCATGATTTGGACCTATTTGAACATCTTAAAAATGATTAGGTATAGGTTTGATGATTGGAATGAAGGTTAAGGCTTTCATACATGCCTTTCCATGTGTTGGTTGTAGTCTTGGTCATCTAGAACCTTCCTAAAATGAGCTATCACCATCTATAGTTAAAATAACTCCTCTTTCACACAACCCTCACACTTGGCCTCCAAAAAGTCATCAATTTTCCATGTAAATCCATGGAAGGGATTGTATGATTCCTTTAAATACTCTCCATGTCCCTATATTCATTATAAAAAACTTAAAATTAGTTTACTTGAATTTTTCCACCCTTCTCACCGTTATGTCCACTATGTCAATTTTGACTAGCTGAGATGAAGTAGATGGTTAAGCTACTTAAGAGTTATTCCAAGGCATGAAATTTACATGGGGAGTTATATTAAATCATAATATTCCATCCCATGTGATTGGAATCTCTTGAAACCTCCTACAACCTATATAATGCATAAAACTATCCATAAAATCCTATTTTACACTCCATCCATAAAGTTTTATACAATTAATCCTAATGGAGAGTATCTTGAGAGAGTATTATATAGCCTCCAATCATCATTATAGGAAAACTCTTCCATTAGAGTAGCTTACCATCCTCATATTTCCAATCATATCCTTATAAGGGTTTAACAAGGGTTTTGAGCAGTTTGACCTCTTAAGCTTTGTTCATAAAGGTTAGACATTAAATTTGCCAACTAATTCTTCTAGAGCATAGTATAGTACCCATATCAACTTCTCTAATCTCCTTTATCCTCCATGAAAATCCTCAAAAAAGATGTCAGCACTCAAACCTACCTATTCAAGCCTATTTCTTCCATTTACATAGGCCTGATGTTGTCTTGAGCCAAAAATGGCTTTCTTTGTGCTTCCCTTGAATCCTAATTGATTTAACACATTTGATGTTACCCTAGGAACATGTTTAAATCCTTGTAGTGTTCACTTAAGGTTATAAATAAGTCTAACTCTCCAAACTTTTACAAGTCCATATTGTTGTTAGTGGCTATAAGATGAGTATAATAGGATGCATCAAAATTTCTTATAACCCTATCATATGACTCTATCAAAATTTCCTTAGGCCTCTATTTTGCATTTTCAAGGACTAAATACTAAAACTCAATCATTTCATCTTTAAAGGAAGTTTACACCTTTATTTTCCCATTTGACATTTTAAGGAGGTCTAAAATGTTTCCTACACACATGAGGACTTCAAACATGGTTTTAACCTATATAAATTTCTCCATCAAGAACCTTAGTCCTCTGCTAACACCTATAGGTGGCCATTTTCCTATATACAGGTAGTGAAGAGGAGTATGTGTAATAAGCATTTTTTGACCTTTAATGAATCTTAAGATATTCCAATGCCTATAAATATACTCCTCACATTTTAAATGGTATGAAACACCATTAAATCTCTCATCTAGCATGATACCATCATGAGGTACCTGTATATGCATTCTCTTTGTTATATGACTGTATGGGTGATTGTATATGGTAATCACAGTCACTCTTATATGAAGTGAAATGTTTTCTTTGTGTTCTTATCATGAGAACATGTTAAAAACTTTATGACCTCTACCAAAACTATGTAAACATGTCTCAAGTATTTGCACACTTCACTTGGTTGACTCTGTATGGCAGTCATAGGGCAAATTGATTGTATGTGTGGTAAATGGTTGAAAACCATGAAGATGATTTAGGGAATGAGGATATAATTAAATAAAACAACACTTTAAACATGGACACAATCCATAACCATCATTTTACACCATTACTAAGACCTAAAAATGTTGGGAGTAGAGGAAACATGCCTGCTACATAGAATGGGACCAGCCTATAAATTTGAGGTGATTAGCTCTTAAAACTAACTTAAAAATTGAAACCAAGCATGGTAATAATTTGAGGAGGAATAAAAAATCATTTGAAAAAAAAAATCATTAGGTGAATTTTATGGATTTACTCAAAACAAGGAAAAATATATAGGGTACATAGATTAGTAGGTAAAGTAGATAGTCTAAATTATTAGGAATGGTTCATAAATCATAAGACACCATTCCTCTACAACCAAACATAAAATAGAATATAAATTAATTTATAATACACCCCTAAGATCCTTTTTCCTAAAACCTCTCATGTTGACCATACTAAGTACAAACCTAATGACTATTTTTGCTTGCCAAGCCTAGTGGAAGGAGAGATAAGTGGTTTTATTCATTTTTTGAGCTTATGATCAAAATTATCACTAAAATAAATGTGTGGGATACCAAGGGACACTCCTAAAATTTCCCCAACTATAGAAGTTTATATAAATCTATATAATTCAAGAAAACTACCCTTTTTTTGAGGAACCTACTAATTTTTAGTTAGTAACAGCTACATAAGACATAATATGATGCATTATGAGTTACATGATCCCTTTAAACCTTCACATTTACCTAATGTCTTGTTCAAGTCATTAAATGTTATAATTTGACTCCTAAAATGACTCAAAAGGACATATTTACTAATAAGACTAATGACCAAGACTAATAAAACATTAAATGACATCAACATATAATACACCCTATGACATAATATTAAATCCCCTATAACCCTCTAAATATAAATGTTTTTTTGTATAAGGGTCCCAATTTGACATGTAGGATCAAATTTAGTCAACAAATTGGTGACTCATAGGGGTAGTATGCCTACTATACTAAATAGACTAGTAGCCTTATCAGTCCATTGGGATATGGAGTCACATGTAAAAGAGGTTTTACACACACCTTAACTTTGAAAATACACAAAACATAAGGAAAAACCAATAATAATCAACACACAAGATAATAAACTAATCAAAACACCCTTGTGCTTCATGAGCACTTATGGAACACACACACTAAACTAAATAACTAACTTAAACACTAACTAACCTCAGATAGAAACTCCCTCTTGGATCAAAGGGGAAGTTTAAAACCTTCCTTACTTCATGACATAAAATATATAGTGATACATGTAACCTTTTGACCTTTATCATTGATGCCTCCATCTTCTTTATGGTGTTTTCCAACTTCATTGGCATGTTATTCAATGAAAACCAAGCAGATCCATATATGTTGTCTATGGAAATGAACTCCTCTTGCATCCAAATAGTCTCAACCTTCTCATGTTCTTGGATTTTGATATAAAATTTTGATAATATGATAGTCCTCTTAGCCATACCCTCCTCCTTGACATAATGTGCTTGCTGTTTGGAAGTACTAAGCTTTCCTTCACCATGTTCCCACATCCCTAAATGTGGTTTTACCCTAAATGGAGTTCTTGACTATGTTTTAGGTACAACAAGATCTACCTTGATGTTATCATCCATGTCTACAACTTCTTGTACACTAATATCCTTAAATGACTTCATGATAGTGCATTCTTGACCAGTAGAATGAACATATTTATGTTTGATTAAATACTCAATATCATGTTTAGCTTCATCAAAAAACTTGTCATTAGCTATGTAATCCTTTGGAGAAGAAAAAACTTTACCCAACCTATCAAAGTCCTTTCATATGACATTTAACTTCTACCATAAATCTTCTCCCTCATGAATGTCATCTTCAAGAGCTATTTCCTCTACCTTGGTCTCATGAGATTCTTTTAGAACTGCCACTTCTTGAGGGATGAATTGAAAGTGTTATCCATCTTTAATAACACATTCATCTTCATGCTTGAGATGATCATCCATAACTTCAAGATCAGGCATAGAGTCCTCTCTAAATACCTATATATTCAAGTCTTTGCCACATTCCTCATGGATATATATCCCCTTAAAAATAGAGGCATTAGAGTCAGCTTCATGGATACACATCCCTTTAAATATGGAGTCAAAGCCTTATGGAGTGTCCTTTTGTTCACCAAGGGGAGTCCATACAGTAATTTCTTCCTTATAGTCACTCATGAGGTATTCTTGATCAGCCATTAATTGAGCTTTCTCTTCTTCACTTTCTTCTCTCAAGATGGACTCTTCCTCAAGAAGGGGTGAGGTGGGAGGTTGATGGATGGGCTCATGTAGAGGAGCTAGAATAGGAGGTGTGGTGGAAGTTTTATGAATTAAAGATGGAGTGTGAGGGATAGGAGAAGGATTATTAGTTGGAAATGGAGTTTGGTATGAATTACAAGGCTTATGAGTTAGATATGGAGTGTGGTATGAAGGAGAAGGCTTATGAGTGGGTTTGGAAAAGAGAAAAGCACTAGTAAGCTCATATGGAAGTGAATTTTTAGGCTGATTAGAAGGAGAAACACTTCATAAGTATGAGATCATATTTTCAATAATGTCTTTGTGTATAATGCATGGAAACATATGATTTCATATGACAAGACTCATAAGAGTACTCTTAAGGCTGATAAGCATCATAGTATGAATTATAATGTTCATATTAGGACTAATAGAGAGGTGTTTCTTGATAGGTTTCTTGGTATCCTTCATCATAAGATTGTCCAATAACATGGTGTCCATATGGATATGTAAATTAAGGGTTATAATATTGGCACATGTCTTTATTATCATAATAGCTTTCTTGAAGATTAGTATTACTAGTTCCAATATGATTCTTACTAGCCTTGTCATGAGTTGTAGCAGGCTCATGATTAGGTTGGTAAGGATCATACCAAGGCTGATAATGAGTGTGATAACCTTGAAAAACCTCACCAACTTGTGTAAAAAAATAATCAACACTAAATTCATCCATGGAACTTCATTAGGAATCAATAACACAAAGAATGATCATCAACAATCTTCAAAAGGGATACTTGGGTTGTTTGACCATTTGATGTAACCTCAGAGTCACCATTGGTGTTTAGATAGTTGCCTTCAAAGGATGATTGTTGAAATACAACACCAAAAATATTTTAACCTCTTGGAATAAATTCATCATTAGTGTTTAGATAGATTCCTCCAAAGGCTAATTGTTAAAAGACAACACCAAAAATATTTCAACTTCTTGGACTAAGAGTCCCACTGAGTGTGAAAAAAATTATTGTCACTTGGATTTTCACACTTTTATGATATACCTCAGCTATCTTCAGCCAAGTGGCATAATGGAAACATTTCACTTGTTTTGGGTAATCGATTTGGTGAGATGAATATCTAGAATTAAGGGCTAGCTCCCTAGATGTGTCTTTAAATGCTTTCACCTATACTAACTAATTACTTATGGGGAAAAGGGTTAGAGTTTGCATGAAATGAAACCTATTCTATGGGGTGATGTACCAAGATGTTTACCACAAGGATATTATACTCCATCACTTTGATACAAGGCATGCAACATTAGTTTAAGAATCCTAGAGTGCACTAACATCAGTATTTCAATATGAAGGTGACATGAATGAAGATTATCCAAGGTAAGTAGAAATATAGAACATTTTTTAGATTATAAGACTTCATTGTACACTTAAGAACATTTTCATACACTTAAAAACACTTTATATGACCTAATAGGCCTAAAATAACTTGCAAAAAACATGAAAGGATTGAGAGAAAACAAGGATAAATGAATATCTCTTAACCATTCACTATACATCTCTTCACACACTTTAACAATCTAATATATGAACTTAAAATAGATTAGACACTTATCAAGATAATAAAATGAGTTAATTATGCATTATATGATTATGTGGAATGAACCATGAAATTTTATGAAGTACAAGTGTTTATACAAGGCATGAAACTCTTGCAAAGTGGCATGAAACTCCTTATTCTAGCTCAAAAAACTACCTTCATGATTTAGACCTATTTAAACATCCCAAAACTAATTAGGTATAGGTATGATGATTGGAATTAATGGTAAGGATTTTATACATGCCTCTCCATGAATTTTTTGTATTCTTAGTCATCTATAAGATTTCCAAAATTATTTATCACCATCTGCAGTCAAAATAGCTCCTCTTCTACACACCCCTCACACTTGGCCTCCAAAAAGTCATCAATTTTCCATGAAAATACATGAGATGGAATGGATGCCACTTTTAAATAATCTCCATGGCCTTAGAGGCATTATAACACTATAAAATCAATTTACTGAAAGTTTTCCACCCTTCTCACCATTATGTCCATTATGCCAGTTTTGACTAGCTAAGATGAAGTAGTTGGATGAGGTACTTAAGAGTTATTACAAGGCATTAAATTGACATGGGGAGTTATCTTAAGTCCTAATATTCCATCCCATGTGATTTTATTCTATTTAAACCTTTTAAAACCTTAAAAATACACAAAACTATCAAGAAAATCCTATTTTTCACTCCATCTGTATAGTTTCATACAACTAATCCTAATGGGGAGTAACCTGGTAGAGCCTTCTATAGCCTCCAATTATAATTTTGGGTAAAATATTCCATTATATTATCTTACCATCCTCATATTTATAATTGGATCCTTATAAGGGTTTAGCAAGGGTTTTGATCAGTTTGACCTCTTAAGCTTTGTTTATAAAGGTTAGATGTTGAAGTTGTTAACCAATTCCACTAGAGAATAGTATAGGACCCATGTTAGCTTCTCCAAACTCCTTTGTCTTACATAAAAATCCTCAAAAAATATATGATCACTCAAATATACCTACTCAAGCCTATTTATTCCATTTACATAGGCCTGAGGTTGTCTTGAGCCAAAAATGGCTTTCTTTGTGCTTCCCTTGAATCCCAATGGCTTGTACACATCTGATGTTACCCTAGGAACATGTTTAAATCCATTATAGTGATCACTTAATGTTATAATAATTCAAAATCTCCAAACTTTAACAATTCCATATCCTTTCTAGAGGCTACAAGATGAACATAATAAGATACATCAGAAGCTCTTATAACCCTGTCATATGACTATCAAAATGGCCTTAGGCCTCTATTTTGCATTTTTAGGGACTAAATCCTAGAACTCAATCATTTTATCTTTAAAGGTAGTTTACACCTTTATTTTCCCATTTGACATTTCAAGTATGCCTACCATGTTTCCTACACACATGAGGAATTTAAACATGGTTCTAACCTATCTAAATTTATCCATCAAGAACCTTAGTCCTCTACTAACACCTGTAGGTGACCATTTTCCTATATGCATTTAGTGAAGAGGAGTATAGGAAGTAAGAATTATCTTGACCTTCAATGAATCTTAAGATATTCTAATGCCTCTAAATACACTCCTCACATCTCAAATTATATGACACACCATTAAAGTTCGCATCTATCATGACACCATCATGAGGTACCTGTATGTGCATTCTCTCTATTATATGATTATATGGGTGATTATGTATGGTAGTCACAGTCACTCTTCTATAAATTTAAAGGTTTTATTAATTATCCTACCATGATAATATTTTAAACACTTTATGACCTCTACCACAAATTCATAAATGTGTCTCAGGGATTTGCACACTTTACTTGGTTGACTGTGTATGGCAATCATAGGGAAAATTGATTCTATGTGTGGTAAATGGTTGTAAACAATAAATATGATTTATTTAATGAGTATATAATGAAATTAAACAAAAATTTAAACATTAACATAATCCATAACCATCATTTTACACCATTACCAGGACTTGAAAACATTGGGAGTGGAGGAAACCTACCTACTACATAGAATGGGACCAGTCTACAAACCTGAGGTGATTGGATATTCAAACCAAATTAAAACTTGAAACCAATCATGTTAATAATTTTAATAAGAGTAAAAAATAATCTAGAAACAACAGTAGTAGGTGAATTTTATGGATTTACTCAAAATAAGGCAAAACCTATAGGGTGCATAGATTAGTAGGCAAACTAGATAGTCTAACTTGTTAAGAATGGTTCATAAAGAATAATACACCATTACTCTATATAAAAACATAAAATTTAATATTAATAAGTTTATAATACATCCATAAGATCATTTTTCTTGAAACCTCTCATGCTAATAATACCAAGTATAAACCTGAAGACTACTTTTGCTTGCCAAGACTAGTAAAAGGAGAGATAAGCAATTTCTTCATTTTTTTGAGCTTATGATCAAACTAATCACTAAAAAAAGTGTTTTTAATACCAATGGAAACTCATAAACTATCCCCAAACTATATAAGTCCATATAAATCTATACAATTCAAAAAAATTCCTCTTTTTTCAAGAAAATTACCCTTTTTCTAAGGAACCTACCAATTTTTAGTTAGTAATGGTTATTTAATACATAATAAGACACATGGATTGTGACATCATCCCTTAATACCTTAAAATTTCTCTAGGAGGCCATACAAGTCATTAAATGCTCTAATTTGACTCTTAAAATGACTCAAAATGACGTATTTACTAATAAGACTAATGACCAAGACTATTACAAAATTAAATGAAATAAATTAAAATATAATACACCCTATGACTTAATATTAAATCCCTATAACCCTCTAAAGATAATTTTTTTTCCTATAGGGGTACCAATTTGACCTATAGGGTCAAATTTGGTCAACAGTAACTAGATTATGGACAACCACATCATGTTAGTGTAAGATAAATCAAAATATTTTGATATCTCATTGAGTATTCATTTGTGGTATTCCACCCCCTATATGAAGAGAAAAGTCAATATATCTATAAGTCTAGGACTCTCCTTAGTCCTAATGTTAATGTCAATGGTCTCTTCAACAAGGTATGTATTTCCCTCTTCAAACACATTAGGTTATGGGGGAAGATCAGGGTATTCACCCTCTATATTGAAAACTTCATCAAATGACAAGTAATCCTCAACTTGGTAGTAATAATCAAAGTATTCTCCCTTCAGGATTGATGTGGGATAATAATAGTGAATCCTCTCTTATGGTGAAAATATAAGTCAGAGGCTCGTAAGAACTCAAAAATCACTTCATTGTTCTTAGTTAGTTAAATTATTAATAGATTGTCATCTCTTCTAATATGGGCAAAATTTTGGTCACTATGAATTTTTTGCACAAGAGGTTTTATCCTAATCAAAATTGTGAAATCAAATTTCAGTATAGTAGGATGAGGGTTAAAACATGAATATGAAGTAGCCATGGAGTTAATAAGTTGATTGCTTCCCCTAGGGATTGCCTCTATATAAATTAAGTCAATGTATTTAATAATATTATGTACAATGACTTTATATAATTTAAGGTGCTCAAATTTTGTTTGATAGACCTTAGAAACTTGGTTTGTAACCAACTATGATTTACCTTGGATATTTAAATTTTGAATTCCTAAACATTTTTCTACGATCATGCCAAATAACTGGGCTTCATACTCAACCCCATTTTTATACACTCAAAGTATAGCCTAAAACCAAAAGGCATGATTTTTCCCTCAAGAGAGATGAGAATAACTCTTGCCCCAACACTTATGTGGTACTTGGCCCCATCTTAATATATCACCCACTGGTTGTGTGTAGAATAGGGACATTTATCTAGAAAAGGCTCTTGGTCTTATGATATCACAACCATATGGATATCAATAACATCAGGCAACCCCTCTTAGGGTTCCTAGTCCTGAGACTCAAAATAAAAATGAGCCCCTCCCCTTTGTAGGGTGAATGGTCAGGGTTTTAGAAATATGAAATGTATACTTTTATGGTTTTGAATGAAGAAAATGAATTACCTCAGGTAATTAAAATATTTACTTATAATATTTGGATTGAGGTAAGTAATCACCTCTAGGAATTTTAAAAGTTGTTAGATAGGCTTTCTCTTTAGTGTGGTAAGTATACCATCATGGCTATGATATATTTTTGGCATTTGGAGTATATCGTCATAGTTAGGACCTTCTTTCAATGTAGGGTGTGTGTAGACATAGTTAAAAAATTTGTATAACTTTTGATAAAGCACGGGTAATATTATTTATCTTATTTTTATATTGAAAAGGCTCATAATAACTTAGTGAGTGGTTCAGTGGGTGATCCCCTCTTCATAAGGGGGAAAAAACCTCTCCATGGGAATGTGTGAATAAGAGTGAGACCCAAATTTAATCTTTTTGGTACCTATTTGTAAGGTGTGAATCCTATCTATAGGTACTAGTATGTCTAGGGGATAAGATAGTATCTAACTATTTATTTGGGAACTCTACATATGGCGTGAATCACACCTCAATACAGGTTGAAGTAGGATAATCGACATCTTAGGAAGAAGCAAACTTAGTAGATCAAGAAATCTATAAAAATGATATTTCTCTATCATAACATGATCTAATATCATGCACTAAAGAGGTTTGTATGTAATAAGATTAGTATGTGAAGTATAACTTTCCCCAGTATGGTTAGATATTAGTAGATTACGATGGTAGTCACAAAGAGGTTTTTTATGGAAGGGGCCTCTTCACTCTCTGATACATTTATCATGTAAATATCAGGTAGACTAGTCAACCCTTATTATGGTTTGTGACTTTGAGTTTTAGATAATTTATATGTCCTTATCCCTTATGGGTTAAATGGGAGGATGAGCGACATGTATTTTTCTAAGAGATTGATGACTTTGACTGTTGACATGGTGGAGATTACTTGGTGAAGATTACCTAGATGGCGATTGGTTCTATATTAGTGACCTTCTCAACCATGATTACATCCTTTTCTTTTGAATTATCTTTTAGCAGAGCCTAAGTAATTTTAGCCCCCTTATTTAAGATAACCACTTTGGGCTTCATGAGTTTAGTAACATCAACCACCTGTAGGGTTTTATGACCCCATTAGCAAATAGATGATAATTGATGTGTAACACAAGATGTTTATGCATGGTTACTTATATCATATCAAAAAAATTAGGATCACCCTAGGCTATGAAGAACTTTCCTATTGTAAGAACCAGATTTCCTAAAATAAGGTTGAAGGAATAGTCTTCATCCTATGTATTTAGGGCCTTCCCAATATCATGTTATAGTTGGTATCATTATTTATGACATATAAATTTTTTATCATGATCTTGGGACCTATATTTAATGGGATCAAAATTGTCCTTATAGAATTGAATTTGAGGCTATCATATCCTTAGAAGGGTGTTATGATTTTTAGAATAGTTCATTTCCCCATAACAATGTTTTATAAGAAATAAAAGGGGATAATTTTGATGGTAACTCCATCATCGACCATGTCCCTAGTCACATAATTGTTATAAATATAAACCTATAAAACAAGGCTAGATATCCCCTTCTTTCTATCTTAGATTCAAGAGGAAGAATATGCAAATCATAGAAATAGCTAGCATAATAAGATTTTTGACCAGGTGGAAACATATCTAGATCAATGTGGTTAATCTAATCTTGTGGGGGAGTAAGACTAGATAGATTCCCGAATACCATAAAATTAATCAAGTGTAAATGATGATCATGGGAGTTCTTAAGTAAATTTATAAATGAGATGTGGTAGAATGTCTTGGTCAAATTGGATGTCAAATCATAGTTTCCCATAGGTTTTGGGGTAGATTTGATTTCCAAAAAAATTGAGGCATGAAGAGTCATAGGCTGATATTCTCTAGTGAGATTAATGGTTTTCAAATCTTCTTAAACTTATAAATATAAAATGATAATCATTAAAATCTTTCCATGTATTCCAAACTAAAGGATGACATCAGTATTGCAAGTGTTAGATGTAGAAGTTTTGACATCATTGGTGTATGTTGTCGTGGGCTTATTATGTTGAATTGAGTGGTTTTGTGGGCCACCTTGTTGATTTTGAGTAACATGAACTTGGTAGTTAGTAAAGGGTTTTTTGGTATATTTGGAGATTCTAAGTTTAGAGGGTGATAGAACTATTTTGAAGGTCTTAGGGATGTATACTAGCATTCCCTAGGAGTATATCAAAAAATGTTTGTCTTTGATCTTCTCAGAGTATTTTGATAAATTAAGTATACTCCATATAGTTCCAAGTATCATGACTGATATATCAATGGAAGAGCCAATATATATAAGTTTCATATTCCCTAGGCCTCATGTTCTACCCCTATTGACCAAATCCTTATTGATTATTTAATTGCTAATAGGTTTGGTTCTAAAACTAGGGGAATTACTCAACATGATATAGATTTTGAATATGGTTTTATTGTTTCATGTTGCATGGTGTTGATAAGTTAAATTCAACTTCATGAATGGTAAGAGGGAGATTTTTTATCCTATCACCCATATTATTAGTGGCATTGGTTTTGTTTATGGGCTAGTGTTGATTGTTATTCATAGGGTTTGACTTTTTGTCCTAGTTAGTGATGCCATTGGTAGTGGTGTTCTTGTTTCAATATAGGATCTTGGGACCTTGGTTATTGGTATTATTTTGAATCATATTTTGAAATCCCCCATTAATTTGGTTTGGCATAATTATGCATCCATTAGTCCTATAAGTTCACTAACTACTATCAATGGCTGCCTAGTCAATCTATAAGTTGCTCTCAAGATCTTCTTTATATGATTGATATGGAAATTTTTGAACATCCTCCCTAGTATCCTTATTAAAGGAGTGGAGGAATAAGTCACATAATTCTAATTTATCTATGTGGTGTGCACTGGTAGAGGAATATAAAACCTAGTGCCATCTCATTATGAAATAGGTAGATGACTCATTATGTCTTGTTTGATGTGTAATAACTCTCATATGCTAATTTTTAGGAGCTTTTCCATATTTAATGATTTGACAAACTCAACCATTAGTTGGAAGAAATAATTCATAGACCTTTTAGGGAGGAATTAATACCAATTAAGCACTATTACTTCTAGGGGATTTGGGGAAATTTTGAAAATAACCCTATCTCAAGGTAGGAGTTCCTTAATAGTCATAGCATAATATTTGAAATGTGTGTTGGGATCTCATTCCCCTTTGAACTTGGAAAGGTCAGGTGTAGGATGAAAAATAATAACCCCTCAAATGTTGAGATTGAGAGGACCTCTAAGGTACTTAGCATAATTACCCATGTTGATAAAATAGGTTTTTGTCATAGTAGGACTAGAGTTACAATCTAGGATAATATAGGAGTTAGTTTGGTAACCACTTAAAGGGATAGTGGAATATTGATAGGGTGGCATGGAATAAGTTGAAAAATAGTTATCTAGTTGAGTGGATTTTTAATACATCTAGAAATAAGAAGGGATATTTATAGATGTAAGAGAAGTGGGGGTTTAGTTTAGTGGGTTATATGTGGTTTACATGTATCTCTAAGTGATGTAACATGGGATATAACTTGTTTGTAGAGGGGGAGTGTACATGGGAGGCATGTAACTCAGAGGTGTGAAGAAAAGTGGATTGTTGACCACCACATCATTTTTTAAGGGTAGAGCATAAGTGTACATTCTCACCATTAGGGTTTTAATAGGAGTCTAATAATATGGAGTAAATTTAAAGGCATCCAATTTGGGGGCCCCATGAGTAAGGATGTCTTCAAGGGGTTAGTTAGAGTTAGATTTTATGGTAGTGCATTCTCTTTTTGAGGTGAAAGCATATAATTTTGATATTATGTCATTTTATTAGTCATCATTTTGATGAGATAAGGTTAAGGATGAGCTTTTGTAAGATAATTTGGGCCCATCCCTAACCAAGAGTTTATTATTTGCTTTCCAAGTCATGAATTTGACCTACTAGGGTGTTGATGAGTTGGTTTAGACTAGTGAATGTGTTAGGCATAAGAGCCTCCTACAAGAGAGGGATATAGATGTGAAATGGATTATCTTGAATATGTTGGTTTAGATCATGATTCCTAGGGGTAATATTTATGGTTTGTATTAGTGGGTTGGAGGAGTCTTATCTCCTACTATGGGGATGCATTGTCACCTACATACAATTAACCTCATCTTCCATGTAGTGTATCCTTTTTAGATAATGATCATATTTAGAAATAATTTCCATTTCTAGGATTTTTAGGCTAATTAACATCCTAGTGTCCATACGAGGAGTGGTTATGTATCTTCTAATGAGGGTCATAGCATTCAATTTGGGTGATTACTTGACATTTAAAATACATATTATATCTCATAAATAGAAACCCAACTCTTATTTTGGGTGTTAGGATGAGAGTAAACATAGAATTGGTAGTCTACATTGGTGTTAAAGTTTGGGTTGTTCTAACTCACAAATGATGGATCACTAGAGTTGAGTTGGTTTCACCTATATCACTCTAGGCCAAGAGATTTGCCTATGTCATATCCATACATATTTTATGGGTATATAAATACCTATAGAATAAATAAAAGGAAGAAGTGAATTGGATAAGGGATAAATGATAAGAGAAATAAGAGGAAAATAAAAAGGATGGAGGTCCTTCACATCAGGTTCACCAATTTTTGTACACCTAAATATCACATGCTAAACTATGCACACAACTCCCTAAGGTCAATCTGTGAAAGCTGATGTAATGGATGGGTTATGGATTGGGTTGGTTGTTAGGTGGATATGATTCAAAATGTGTAGTATAAATGGGTTCTTTTGATAGAACCAAAAGACTTTTATAGTGTGATGGTGATCACTGAGAGCATCAAACTATGTGGAAACATAGATCTCCATGATCCTTCAGTATCTTTGAGATTATGAGGAGATGAAGTCTCTTAGTCAATGTTAAAACTAGGGAAATTGAGGGAGATTAGGCTAAATAAATCATATGATGAGATCTATCTACTTTATCAATTTTGATATAGCTTAGTCAATGTCCATCCACAAGTGTGAATGATATCAGAATGAGGCTAGACCTGAGGAGAAGAATGAAGTGAGAATTAGAAAACTAAGGCTTAGATAACACTGTTACTGATTGACAACCCTTATGTTTCAAGTGAGGATAATGGATCTATGGATCATGAATTATATGTTTACTCCTTTAAAGAATTGAGAGATTCAAAAATTAGGTGAGGGATCAAATAAGGGTGGAACATAAAACCTCTCTCCTAATCTCAATATTAGTATCATAATGTATACTAACAGTATGACTAGGTGCCCTAACTCTAGGTAAAATACCTTCTCTAATAAGATTAGATATTTCAAAAAGTGTCATCCAAAATGGATTAGGAAATGTGTAAGTGTATGAGCTTGTTTGAATGGATTGTATAAGTATTTGTTGTGTTATTATAAGCAAGGTTTCATTTGTCTTGTATGGTTGGGAAAATATTTTGGAAATGTTTTTGTTGTTTTTATTTTTTTATGAATATTTGAATGAAATATAAACTAATTATTTGTTGAAATGAAATAAATAATAGAGAGAAATAAGAAAATTAAAATAGAATTAATGGACACCTCTTTTTTTTCAAATTATTTTCAATGCATGAAAAGTAGGGGAGAGAGAGAGAGAGAGAGAGAGAGAGAGAGAGAGAGAGAGAGAGAGAGAGAGAGAGAGAGAGAGAGAGAGAGAGAGAGAGAGAGAGAGAGAGAGATCTATTCTAGCTATGCCAATGCTGATTTTTGATTTGCTAAATGTAAATTATATGTAGTTGTTTTTATATTTTTAATTGATATGTAAATGGATCTACTAGGAAAAATATGTTTTATTAACATGAAATTGATTCAATAAAAGATATAATCCCCAAATATCAAATGTTGTGAGGTTCTTATAGTTCCTCTCACCCAAACAAGACAAGAACAAGTTTTAATATTTCTATATGTTGCACACTAGCTATAAAAAATATATTTGAAATAGAAATGGATGATTTCAAACTTGGTTTATATTATTAAATGAATTAAAATATAATTATAAATTTATTTTAACAATGAAAATCATAACTACAATGGTGCCTCATATTTATCTAGGTCTGTCTAAAGTTTTGCTACTCACTAGTTGCTTGTTTGAGAGTAAAAACAACTTGTTTAAAAATTGAAAACTAGTTATAAAAATGGTTGAAAATGTATAATATATTATTTAAAATTCATATAGGGTTTATATGCAAGATTTTATTGTGATAGAATCTATTTAATGAGTGTAAGTAGTTAAATAAACTAATTACTATTTTTGTGCAAGGACAGGAGAGAAAAGAATTATTTTTCCTATCAAAACTTACTTTTTCCAAAATAATATTTTATCTAATATAATAATGAGTGATAATTTAATCTAATCTACTATATTATACAAATAAATTTAATCTAGTAACCTCAAACCTAATCTTGATGTAGATGAGCTAAAAATAAGAGACTTTTAGTACTATGGTCCTCAGTGTGCTAGCTCTTTTACCCAAATGAAGATTTATGAAACTCTATAACAATGAGGATGAATAAATGACTATCACATATGGGGAAGAATAAGATAAATGTAAATATAAATAAGGAAAAACTGATTGTGGTTGGTTGAAGACATTATTTTCAAATCTCTGGTTACAAGAACAATGGCTCTCCCTATTTATAACTATTTATTAGAACATGAAACCAATAAAAATAAGGCTCCAAAGAAATTTTAGTAGGTTATGGATATAAAGGATTCAAAATTATTAGTGTCTAATGTAAATTTTTGGATCTAAAATAAAGCCAATTTTGGCTTACTTGTAAAGGATCAAAGGAGGTTGCATAAAGGATTTTAACTAAGTTTAACTTAATAGGGACTCAAAATGATTGGAGATAAAAGAGGGAGTGAGTTGGGCCTAATTTGAGGTTAAATTAAGGTGTAAGGAGAAAGAAACATGAAAATAAGCATGCAAAATGCATCAAGGAGTGATTTTTAGACTCTAAAATTAGAAGGCATAACAATGGTGATGAAACTTCCCTTGTTTGTAGGAATGTTTACATAAATAACACTCTTAAGAAAAAAACTACCCTTACAGATTACAAAACCACCCTTAATTTAATATAAAACTACCATCTTAGGATGGAACCACCACAATAGTTTACATAAACATTATGATGAACCAATCACCAATAGGGTAGTTTTGTAAACCCATAGGGTGGTTCTGTCACCTAATAGGGTACTTTTGTCATTAATGAAAGGTTTTTGAAAATAGGTTGAGGGGAGATAGACGGTCCAACAAAAGGGGGTTTTGATAGACCTAAAAGAGAGAGAGAAGTTAAAAGGGAGAGGCTATTATAGAGTTCCTATTTTAGTATTATTAGGAGGCCACTACATCATCATTACACCTATTATGTTGATAATATTGCATCATACAAAAATTATGTGCATACAGTGCTCCATCCCAGACCTATGAACATCAAATGAAGATTAGATAATTTTAGGTTTAGTATAAGGAGAAGGAACTACCTCAAGATAAAGAATAATATGTAATAGTAAATAATGTTGTAAATAAGAATGATGTATAAGTACTTTACATCTTTGGCTTGAGAAAAGCCAGCTAAAAATGAATCACCTAATGAATATCCATCATCATAATTAGGAGTATAAAGATCAATAGTGTAATCATTAATGATTTTATCAGTCAAGGAAGAATGAGGAACATATTGTTTAGTCTTTTTTATGGGAGTGATAATCTCGTCTATTAGTTTTTTAGGAGATTGAATTCATAAAGGAGGTAATTGAATCATTTTGTGATAAGGGAGATCTGAAGTTTTGATTTTCAAACTAATCTCATCATGTTCATCATCATTATAATCTAAGATATTAAGTGGTATGTTTCCCTCATGTTCAGGGTAGCTATTATAAGCTCTATTAGAGTTAACATGATAAATAAATCATTGATTCATGAAAAGGAATTCTAGGTAAAGGTTCAAGGGTGCGTATTTTTAAAACACCACAATCTTGGAATTATTTAAAATTCAAAGGGTTCATGTTTCCTTGAATCTTATATATATCACCATTTTGAGGATATTTGACACATTGATATGCTGACAAAGTTATAACTCTCATGTGGTGTGTCTAAGGTTGACCAAGTGAAATTTTATATGATAATGTGAAATTAAATACCATGACCTTGATACAAACTATGATTGGATTAATTGTGATAGGAAGCCAAACACAACCTAGTATAGGAATTTATCTTTGATCATAACCTTAAGATGTTCTTTAGGTATATTTAAGGTTACATTCAGAGTACCCAAGTTTTTTAATAAATTCAAGGGAAGAAACACAAATGCCATAACCTTCATCAATAAAATCATGCTTGCCTTTGATATCACCAAATTGGACACTAATAATTAATAATGGAGGATCATCCACATGAAGCAATATTTCATAAGGAATCATTAAAGTGATAGGAAATTTGAGTGAGAGATAATTTTATACAATTTTTTCAACATGTATATATGTTTCCTCATAGTTTTAAATAATATTCTCTTTAGATTCAATCAAACTAGATTCTTACCCCACAAGTGGGGGTGGAAGGATGTTCATTTTGAATAAGAGTTATATTAAATGATTATGATGATTAGGGAATTCCTCATGACTTTTACAAAATTAATTTGAGATGAGAGACAAGAAAGTTACATGATATGATCCTATTAATCATATCTAGTTAAAACTTTATCAAATAAAGGTGTGGCATATCTAAGCAAATCCATTTTAGGGGGAATGGAAGTAAATTTAAATTGATGGGTGATCGGGAATAATTGATTGGGATTTATTTGATGTGTTTTGGTCAAGTGTGTTAGATTGGGTTGAATTAGATAATGTAATTGGTGGCATAATTTGGTTAATTATTTATTCTTTTAAAGATTTGGATGTTATATGTGGTGAAGAAATCATAACACTTTAAATTGATTTATGGTTTTCAATGTGGGTAATTTAGAGTGATAATCAGTTGATGATAAGTGAGGAAAATAAGTTGTATCAATGGAAATAGAATGAGTATCCAAATGTATCATTTGATTTGACACATGTGGGATAGTGGATGAAGAAGTAAGTTATGTTATATTTGTTGGACTCATTATCATATGCTCAAGTTATGTTAAACAAGATGGATAAGTGTCTTGAATAGTATGGAAAATTAGGAAATTATTATATTTTGAATGTGGATAACTATCTATGTAAGATACTACTCTCCTCATATTATTCATATTGACAACATTCTTGTCATTAATGAAATAATTAGGATCAATATAAGTTCTAAAAATGTTGGAAATGGGAGATTTAATAGTATTTGATTAATGATTAGGAAGGGGATCCTTGTAAATACCAATATGAGCATTAGATTTATTAAGGGAATCATGCTTAAGTTTGGTTTCATGATCCTTAGTTGCCAATTCATAAGCTTGTTGGTGCTCAAAAACTAAGGTTTCATGGTAAAAATTAAGACCAAGGAGATAGTCAAGAGCTAAGTTTCTAAGTTTTTGACAAGTCTCATGAGAATGTTCCCAACTTGCATGATACTAATAAAACTTGTGTGGATCATACCAATGTTTATTAGGGAAAGTAGGGTCAATATCTTATGGTAAAGGCCTAGGAATACACTTATGAATTTCTTCCATAGATAATGGTTTGTGAGAATCTACATTATTCACATGGGAAGACGTAGAACTAGGTTGTTTTAAAGGATTGGTCAAAATGGTTGTGAAAGAGTAGCATCATTAGAACCACTTGGGAGGATAACATGAATATTATATATAGAATCATAGGTATCTATAACATTTTTATTTGTATAATTTTGGTTCTTATATTTCATAAGCATTTAAGTTTTGACTAGAGTATGGGAAGGCTCGAATTGACTTATGAGAAAATATTGAGTTTAGTTGGTCTAGGGCTTATTCCACAGATTTTGGAGAGAGAGTCCTAACATGATATTATAATTTAGGATGAAGATAATTGATGAACAAGTGGATGAGATTGTATTAAAACATGTTATGTTTATCTTTATTGGATAAGGTCTTCCACCTTTTAATGAACATTTGAGTTGTTTCAGATTTTGGTTATTTATAGTTGATAAGGTGAGCTAAGGTATTTTTCAGGAAGATCATTAGTTTAGAATTATTGTACCAATTAATTAAATAAGTCTTCTAAACTAGATATAATATCAGAATTGAGTTGATTATATCTATACAAAGCATAACCTAAAAAGGTTTTAACTAAGATTTTGGTGCCATAAAAAGTATTGAACTTAATCCAATCTTTATACAAGTTTCCTAAATCTTTCAAATACAATGTAGGCTCATTAGATATATTATAAGAGATAGTAGAAACAATATCACCTATGTCAATATTTGTAATTTGAGGAACTAAGGGTTTATTTTTTAAGTGTTTTATAGCCTTGTTAAGAAGTTAGGGTTGAAGTATAAGGTTACCTTGTGCATCTCTAGGGGGGTTGGGGGAATTATGATTTTTCACTCCCCATTTAGTGCATTGAGGATGGTTTTATGATTACAAAAGTTAGTATTTTATTTTCACAATTTAATTTTCACTAATATTTTTAAAATTAGCCATTTGATTCATGGCTTGTAATAAAATTTTATTAGTATTAATAGTGGCTTGACTAGTAGAAGTGGCATGAGATGCATTAGTGGTAGCATTTACTTGAATATTAATGTAGGTATTTTAGGTGGGCCCACTAAAGGATATGTTATCCATGTTAGTGGTAATGGTAGGGATGGTAGATGAAGAAGACATGGAAGAAGATAAATACATAGAAGAATTCATAGGGTGACTTGCCCCAAGTCTTGTATAAAGGTTATGCATGGGTGACAAGGACACCCAATGTGATGTCCCATCATAATATTATATATTATCTTGGGATCCTTACCCTAATTTTGAGTGTTTTTATTGAATAAAATTATCATTTTGGAAATGTATTTAAGATCACTCTCATCTTCTACAATAGGCATTTTTTTACGGTAATTAATAGGATCAATAGTAAAATATAAAGGATTCCCATAGTTTTTGGTCCTAGTAATGACATGGATATTACTAAGAATGGGATTTTATACCATAGAATAGGGTAGGAGAGACTTGGAAACTTTATGATAGTCAAATTCATCATATCATTCTAATTTTTCTATTTAGCTTCATCAAAAATGTACTAGATGGTGAAAGGTGAAGGTTAATTAAGAGTAATCAAGCAAAGAGAAAATAGGATAATAAAATAAAATATGTCTACCACATACTAAAATAATTCAATTAGTGTTAATGTAGTTCATAATTCATGAAATTGTAAATGCACTAGGTCGACCAAGGTCAACTTAGTTACATATGAAGGTAGAAACAACAGTCTAAAACTATACTAGGTCAACCTAAGTCTATTTAATTACATAAGAAGGTATAAAAATAGTATATAACTTTAATAAGTTGATCTGAATAAATATAGTTACACATAAAGGTATAAACAATAGTCTCAAACTGTACTAGGTCTAACTGGGTTGATCTAGTTACATAACAAGGTAGAAATAACAATTTGTAATTGTACTAGTTTGACTTGGGTTGATCTAGTTACACAAGAATGTAGAAACAATAGTTTATAACTATACTAGGTCAATCTAGGTTGATTTATTTACATAAGAAGGTATAAACAATATCTATAAGTATACTAGGTTGAACAAGGTTGATCTAGTTGAATCTAGGAGGTAAAACCAATACTCTAGAAGTCTACTAGGTTGAATGTAGTCGATATAGTTAGATAAGTAGATAAATATAGTATAAAAATAGGTCAATATAATTTTTAAAATAGAGGTAAATAAGATAGAATATATGAAACTAATTTGAGACTAGTTGACTTAATCTATTCACACATAGTCAACTAGGTCAATGTTAGTCAATCTAATTAAAACACATAGCACAAAATTACTTCCATGTTGACTGGTACAATTTACAATACAAAAAAATAGAAAACATAAAGAAAAAATGAAATTTTATAGCTACTATAACTAACTAATTATTTGTAAAGAAGAATATGAATATATACAAAAAATATTTGTTTGATAGTGTAAGCTCTCAAAGATGCTTGTTTGTTAGATAGTGTCGGCCCAATATTTTAGAGCACTAACTATGGAGGAAATATCATTATCATAGCCCACTGAACCTAGTTTTAATATTAAACTAAGAATAACTTCTTAATGCTAACCTCTAACTAGTACACTACATAATCATAAAGATAAATGGTTTCCTAAAGTTCAATAAAAATAGAAATCCTAATGTTTCCTAAATATGATGAGGTACATGGAATTAAAGTTTTTGTTTAGATATGTATTATATCTATAATTATTCGAGTAGACCCATCATGCCATGATATCTATTAACAAAGACATGTATTTTAAACAAAACACCATGTAGCCCTTTAAAATAGTAGCTAAGTAGTTTGAAAATTGATGTAACATAATTTCTATGGAAATTCAATTAAAGAGAAAATAAAGGAGAAAATCAAATATCAAAAACTAATTTTTCAACTTTTGAATGTAAATTGGCAGGCAAAAAACTCTTTTTAAATCAAAGGTGAGATTAATTACTATGAAAAATAAATTGAATTCCCTTGCTTATGCATAAAGTAAAAACACACACAATTAGGTTCACCGGGGCTAATCTAATTGAATAAACCCAATAGAATAAGGTTGACATTGGTCAACACAATCTATTATGAGAAAAAGTAAAAATAAAGTAAGTGGATCACAACTTAGTTTAATAGAAAGAAAAGTAGACACATAACTAAGTTATTGAAGTTTGACTTAGTTGACAATGTAGGACAATTTTGATAGAATTGAAAAATTTAAAAACATGAGTGAAAAATAAAATATTGAGTACTTTAACTAGAAAACAAAGTTACAAAAAAAATTTAATAGTTGTTTTATTGATCTAATAAAAAATTATAAAATTTAAACTAGGTCAGGCTAGGTCAATCTAGCTGGTTAGAAAGAACCTAAGAAGTATAACTAAATCAACCATGGTCAATTTAGTTGGTTGATTGTGAGTGTTATATATTTGAATGTTGAAACTGGGTCATCCTACATAATGAAGCTTGTTAAAAAAAATAGTTAGTAATAGGTCATCTAAGATCAATTTAGTTCTACAAAGTCAAAAATCTAAAAAAATATAGATATTAAAAAAGGTTGACCATGGTTGATTTAGTTATTAAATTTTTAAATACTAAAAGCAATGAAATAAGACCAAGTCAACCTATGTCAACCTAGTTGGCTGAAATTGAAAACTAAAAATTTTTAGAAAATGAACTATATTGAATTGCATCAACCTAGTTGACTATAGATGAAAATTAGAAACTTAAGAATATAATTGGGTCGACTTGCATCAACCTAATTAACTATTAGAATAAAAACTACAATGTAAGGGTTAGATTCACATTAGGTTCACCATAATGTATGTAATAAATTAAGATAGATCTACAACTTATTATAATTTGTAAATCCAATCTTGAATAAGGTAATCAACTAACATTTATTTTGATACTTTGTATATAGAAAACATGAGCAAATTGGATCTATTAAATATAAGGGGGATTTATCACAGAACACTAAAGGTGAGGGTTTCAAAGCTTGTAGGCAAATAATATTATGCAATAACCCTAGCTAGGTCTTTTAATGTATAAAATTAAATATAATCTAGTGTTATCAAAGCTTATATCACAAAGGGGGGAAGTTTAAAATAAACAAAACAAATAAGAGATCATGGTAGGTAAATGGGGTATTAAATCATCTAAGGTGGAAGATATCAACCCTAGAAAACCTTATAGCTACACTAATTTAAAGCGTAGATGTAATATAAGCAAGGAGTTATATATTTAGACATATTACTTTGTATAGTATCTATCTATAAAAAGAAATAATAAAATTTATAAATACTTACCTTTGAACGAACTTGTCAAGTTTCAATCTCTCCCTTGGCTAATGGTGATTTTCAAGAGATTTTTGTAGCCTTGTAAGGATCATACTATAGTTAAAATAAGCTCTAGGCTAAAATATTACTACTTGTTTACAATACTTCCCACAAGATAAGTTATCTTTCCTCCAAGGTAAACCCTAAGCAATGGCTCCTTCAAGTGCATATGCAACAAAATTTTGAATTATAATAATGTGCAAATTTATATTCCTGTCTATTGGATTGAAGTGGAGTTTGTATTATAGAAATGGATAAGTCCTAACCCTATGTAAATTTTAGTTGACAAGATTATCCCACCATGGTCTAGTTTTAAAAATTTATTGTTTAGCCTTGAACTAGGTCAACCTAGGCTCACCTAGTTATGTAACATGGGCTGTAACTTTTGCAACTGGGTCAACCAAGGCCAACCTAGTAGGAAAAATAGTTTTTTTTCTTAGTTAAGGGATATTTAGAGGATAATTGGCTAGGGAGTTGGATAATTATGATTTGTATTATATTTAGGTATGATAAAATTAACCAACAATATTATGAAGCACCAATGGTTTGCCCACCCCTTTCTTGGTGAAACTTTTAAGGTGTGTATTCAAGGAGATTGAAATTTGACAAGTTCATATAAGAGATAAAGCATCAATAATTGATAAAGTTTAAAATAATTGTGTATATGCATACTTCAATAAAATGATTGACAATTATGTTCGCTATACCTACAATGGATCACATTTATTATTGAACTTATATGTTGGTATCTATAAAATAATTGAAAAAAAAAATTAAATTAGTAATATCTTTTAGAGTGGGAAGTTGCCCAATTAAAATGTTTAGAGTGGGTTATCACCCACTATAAATCAAATGCATGAAAAATATGGAAATCAATGTGGAATAATAATTCCTACATGATCTCCTCAAGAGTGCACTTTATCATTAAAAATCAATGTACCATGCCAACAAAAACCATGATAAATATATTTATCCTTTGGTACCTTGAGTGACTCATGGTAAAAATTTACATATTTACCATCATTATCAAGTAGAGGCCTGTTGGTACATCTAATCATCTAGGGAAGATCAGTAATAGATTAGTTAGTGTGTGCTCTATAATAGTATTGTGTATATGTGACCACATTACATTAGAGTGGGTGGTTTTCTAGTCAAAACATTATGAGCATAGGATTGGATTACAAAGAGGATAATTCAAACATTGGTCATGAAAACTCATGAAAATATGCATATGAATTGACAATCTAAGCCAACCTATTCATACAGGGTTTGATAATGATAATGAAGAACAAATTGAAAGAAATAAATACAAGTTACCTTCCCAAATCAATTCCACCACCTGAGAGCAGCTCTAAGTGTGTTATCCCCTTGATCTAATTATCTTGTCTTTGTCAACAATGGCTTCTTTGTTCCTCCATTACCTAAAGAACACTATGAATAACCTAGGCTCAATAGAATAAATGTATAATCTAACCTATCAAATGAAGCTTGTAAATAACACATAATAATCAACACAAAAGGATGTGGAGACAATTCTGCAATATAACTTTACAATAAAATAACTTTAAAATGGTGTTGAAAGGCCTTCTATTTATAGATTTTGAAAATGGTCTAAGATCAACCATGATCATCCATCTCAAAATTAATATGTGTGGCTAGGGATTAATCTTATATTTACAATTAAATCAATAAAAATCCTCGTGTCAATTTGGAGGAAAAGGCATTAATTAGGCATGGGTGACCCATAATCCTGATATTTTATACATTTATGGCTTATGGATGCCACCCCATAGATGATGTCACTAGGTGATGCAAATATTTAGAATCAATTTCCAATATTTAAATAATCAATAACCTCCATAGAAAATCCACTTAAGCTCTTGATTTAATTAATTATCCTTAAACAAGATTAATCAATATTTGTGCAATTTTTTGGAAATTGGTGCTTAATTAATCAAAATAGCTAGAAAGTCATATTAAGGGTCATAATTTGACTCAAAAAGAATTGAAAGGTGATGTTAGATGCATTGGAACTGTATTCCCATTTAGGATTTCACCAACACAAAATAACAAAGGTACGTGATGTGTACTAATGAAATAAAAGAAAATAGTGTCCCAAAGCACAAAAAGGCAAAATTGTAATTTTGACTCAAATGAATTGATCAAAGTTAGGAATCACATAAAATGAATTTCCCCATTTAGGGATACATTAACCTAAATTAGCACTTGTATACAATAATTTTGAGCCATTTAGCATGTTTTTAGTGATTTTGGCCTAAATTGTGCATTTAAGTATAATTCCAATAAGATTGACAATTTCAACACAAATAGTGTTCAAAATTGGATGTTTACATTTTGCCCCTATTTGAGAAGATGTAGTGAGACATTCAGGAGAAGTAAATTCTTTTCAAATAAGGCATTAATTCACAACAAGAAAATGTAAATGACCCATGATGCCCCCTCGAGAGGGCATACTAAGATGAAAGAGAAGGATGGACTCTTGAAAAGAGAGAGAAAGTGAGAGATTAACCCATGGAATAGATCACATCCAGAAAAGCTAATGCTTTCCCACATGGTTACCATCAATGATCAAAATATAATTAAAGGTATAATGGGCCCCAAGGATGGTGGGAATGGGAAGGATTCAATCCAAACATACAAGCAACACACTTTGAACACACCCAATTTGAGAGTGCAAGTTGTGTTTTTATGACATTAATAAATCCTGAGACAAGTTACACACTAAAAAAGTGCCATCATGGGTATTAGTGTGGAGATCTTAGAATTAGAGGAAAAGGAGAACATTGTCTCTAAAAAGATGATAATAAAAAGTGCCCCAATAGAGCAGATTTGATCATGATAAGATAATTTTGCCCCAATAGGGATAATTTTGATTATTAAAAAAGAATGCATACTGGTCTTGCCCCCATGGGGCTGATTTAGATTTTTGGCATGGTTCAGATTGGGTACCCTTGCATGGGCAAATTGGTAAGTAATTAGCTTAATGATATAACCTAAAACATAGATTAAAGTGAGTGGGCACAAACATAAATGCGATGGTGCAATGGCTTAGAAAAATCCACAAAAAACTAGGCATACGAGAATACACAAAGTGATGAAAGAGATGAAAAAGAGGAATAAATATGGTCGAGTTGACTTTAGATGTGTAATAAAAGTGGACACTACCTAAATAGTTCCATGGATGCATGTTCTAGCATGAAATTTAGGTCAATGTAGTTCACCCATAATTGGGAAGGAATGGAATGAGGGATGATTAAAACTGACCAAGATTTGATTAGACTCATGATGTATTCGAAGAGATACATGTCTAAGAATTGATTCAGGTGTTAAACCTATGGAGCCTAGATTATGCATAGTGATCTGAAGACCTGTTCATTAGAGTCATGTTGATGTTAAGACTTGAGTCTAGATCAAAAAGTACTTGCTATAATAAAATAAATTAGGCATCATAAGTATGAATAACTCATAATGACATTTCATTTTAATTATGTGGATCTGGTTTAAATTTGAATACTGATAACTAAGGATAATGGTAAACAATAACCAAAACTAGAGTTACAGCTATTTACATTTAAATAAAAAAGCAAAGATAAAAAATATTAAGATAAATGATCCCAACTTAAAATCAAGATATGAACAATCAAGACTTAAGTAGGAACAAAAATGTTTAAAAATGAAAATCAAGAACATCTTAACAACATGAGATCAAGACATAAATAATCAAGATCCATGTAGATCATCAAGATGTTCTTAAAAAATAAAAACAAAGAAGCAAGACCAAACAATAAAATAAAAGATAAAATAACACCAACAAAAATCAAATAAACAAAAAAAATCAAGAACAACTTAATAACATGAGATCAAGATATAAATAATCAAGATCTATGTGAATCATCAAGATGCTCTTGAAAATAAAAGAGGAGCAAAAACATATAGGGAAACATAAGACCAAGGTGAGATAAGAAGTAATAAAAAGAGAAAAAGAAAAGAAATAAATGAAGAGGCATGAAAGCACAACAAAACACCAATAAAACTCAAATAAATACACACAAGAGGTGTTACTTTCCACCAAAACGTAACAAATAAAAATGATAAAATTTGTTACTTAATTAAAGAGGAACAATGGTATACATCTTAGACATGTGGAGAGTATGATGGTGCATCTGGGAGCTTGTTGTGAGGAGCCGAGCTAGGGCAATCATGCCCTAGCTTTTTCAGTCTGTTTATTGAGCTGCACAAGCGTCAAGGGAGGGGTTGGGTGCGTGGGAGCAGACTATGGAGCCACAAAAACCAAATGGTCTCAGCTAGGCATGGCAATGGCTCAGTAAGAGCCTATAAATTTAGTGCTTGGGAAGAGTTATAGTGAAGCAGTAGGGTTGAATCGAACAGGGCAGCAAGCTAAAACACTTGGCAAGGAGCTTTTTTCTCAAGATACTGATGCTGCAAATTGGAGTAGGCCTAGAGGATCCTGAATCATGAATAATAATAGATGCTTAGAGTGGTGCATGGAGCATCCTAAACTATTAATCCCCTTTGATATGATTGCAGAAGATGTTGAATATTATTCTAAGCACTCACTGTACTATAAGTTTTTGGGTTTGAAAGTCTCCCTGTATTTCCTAGAGAGTTGGGCCAGGAGAGTGTGGGAACCTGAGGGGGAAATGGAGATTACAGTATTGGCAAACAACTACTTTATGGTTTTGTTTTCATGCTTGGCTGATTGAAACAGGGTTTTTGAGGGAGGACCTTACTTTTATAATCAGGTTGGGCTTTTTATTAAACCTTGGCATGCAAGCTTCAATCCTTTTGAGGAACTCCCTAACTGAGTTTTGGTGTGGGTTAGGCTTCCCAGATTTCCTATTGAATGTTGTCATGAGGATGTCCTCTAGATGTTAGCTTCGATGCTTGGAAGGCCAGTGGGGTCTTCAACATAGACTCTAATCAAGAAAGTTATGACATTTGCTCATATCTATGTAGAAATTGATTTGAGTAAACTGTTGCCTAATGCGGTGGAGATGAGTGCAGGATCATATTCATGGGTGAAACAATTGGACTATGAGACTTTACCCTTTAGGTGTTGCTTATGCCATGAATATGGACACTTGGTGCGGAGATGCCCAAAGGCAAATCCAGTGGAGCAGCAACATCCTATGCCTCCTATCAGTACTCCAAATGTTGAAACAGGGAAGAAGCCAGGGTTTAGTGAGGGCAAGGATGTGGAAGGCTTTACTCAGGTGAAGGGTCGAAATCATAATAAAGGCCAAAAGAGGTCCCTTATGGAGTAACAAGAGGATGATTCCTTCAATAGGTTTACTGCCCTAGATGATTTGGGATAGCAAGAAGTTAACCTGAGACTATTGAGTGTGGAGCAACTTGGGGGAGGTTCCAGTTTGGAAATTAACTCAGCTAATTTTCTTTTGAATCTTTAGCAGGAGTCAGCCTTACCCATGGTTCTAGTAGATCAAGTAGGAGAATAGATGGTGGTGGAGGCAAGTGAGGACCCAGGATAGCATGTTGAGGATGAGGACCTCAAAGCAAGGACAGTGGTGGCCAAATTGGATAAGTGAGGGAAATTTTCCCCTCACTTAGGCATTCTTCAAAAGGAGGGGAAGAAGGGGATGACAAAAATAAATGTTAAAATGGGGCACAAAATGGACATTGAGAAAATTAAGATGATTGGGGAGACCTTGGTTGATTCAGGTGCTATTAAGACCCTTGGCTCCCACTTTTTATCTCCTCTAAAATGATCATTATTTCATGGAATGTAAGGGGCCTGAATAGCGGCCCTAGACAAAAGGTTGTTCAAGAATTAGTTAGAGGCCAATTTCTTGATGTTCTTTTTCTATAGGAGATGAAGGTCTCAGTGGATGATATGATGAGTATTGCACCTAATATTTGGAGGTAGGGTCTATGTCATTGCATTGGTGCTTAGGGGTCTTCAGGGGGTGTGGCATGTTTTTAGAACCCACAGAAGATCTAACCAGTGTCCTGGATCTCCTTCAAGTCTTCTCTATCTATGGTGGCCACATGTAATGAGTCAGGGGAATCAGTCCTTTTCTCCAACATCTATGCTCCTACAGACTTCCAAGGTAAGCTCCTAGTTTGGAAAAATCTCCACCTTGTGCGCTGATTCTTTCCTTACCTACCTTGGATTGTTGGTGGGGACTTCAATGCTATTCTAGATTTAACTAATAAAATAGGAGGCAATGCAAGGATGGAGCCATCTTATTTATTGCTCTAGAATAATATTTCAGATCTCAACTTGGTGGATATCAAGCCAGGCAATGGATGCTTTACTTGGAATAACAGAAGGCTGGGGAACAAGTGCATTACTGAGCACCTAGATCATTTCTTGACCTCCTACTATTGGGTGGGGGGGTTGTGGACGTCTAGCATGGAAATATTGGATTGGAGAGGGTTAGGCCACTAGCCCATTAAATTGATAATATCTTTAGCCTGTAGCCTGTAGAAATCATTGTTTAAGTTTTAGCTTATGTGGTTAAGGGATCTGGACCTGTTTGGGTGTGTGGCAGATTGGTGGAAGAATGGTAGGCCTACTATTGGGACAACAATGTACACCTTCACTAAGCTTCTATAATTCATTAAATACCAACTTAAGAGGTGGAATTGGTAGAGTTTTGGAAATATCTTCCACAAAAAAAATGAGGCTCAATGGGAGCTGAACACCATTACTAGAGTCATTAAGGAGGAGGGGATGAATGAGCTCTTGCTGAGGGAGGAAGCTAAGGCTCTAAAAAAGATAGAGGAATGAGAGCTAAGAGAGGAGATCTTTTGGAAATAGAAGGCCCAAATTGACTGGCTCTAAGAAGGGGATAAAAATACTACCTTCTTTTTTAACTCAGTTCGTGCCAAACAGCATGGTAATATGATTACTTCCTTGGTGGCAGATAGTGGGGAGACTATCTCTTATATGTAGGGGATCCACAATGAAGTAGTGCAAAATTTTACCTCTCTTTTTATGGAAGAAGCACATGGGGACTTGGCAGATGAGGCTCTAGTCCTTTCCTGCATTCCTTCTTTGGTGACCAAGGACATGCAGGAGCATCTGATGAAGGATATATCTATGGAGGAGTTAAAAAGAACTGTTTTCATGATGTTGAAAGGTAAGGCACCTGGCCCAAATGGTTTCTTGATTGAGTTCTTCCAAGAATTCTAGGATATCATCAATTTAGACTTATTGGCCGTGGTTCAAGAGTCTCAGATGAACAAACAAATGCTTCGGGCTATGAACTCCACCTTTCTGGCTCTCATCCCCAAGGGGGAGGGGGCTGACTGGTTGAGTCTTTTCTAGCCCATTTCCCTCTACAATGTTACTTACAAAATTATTTATAAGATGATCACTGAGAGGTTAAAGAAATGGTTGCCTGTGCTTATTTTTGAGGAGCAAGGAGGCTTTGTGGAGGGCAGATATATTTTGGATGGGGTGGTGGTGGCAACGGAGACTATCCACTCTATGTTTCAATCTAATGATAAGGCAATGTTTATCAAATTGGATATGTCCAAGGCCTATGATAGAGTTCAGTGGGATTTCCTCTAGAAGATCTTGGGTGCCTTCAATTTTGAGGAGGACTGGATATAATGGGTTATGAGTTGTGTGAACTCGACCTCCTTTTTTGTTCTGATCAACGGTGAGCACTCCAATCTCTTTGGGGCTTCTCGCGGGCTACGACAAGGGGATCCTCTATCTCCCTATTTGTTTCTTTTGTTGGTGGAGGGTTCGGGTTGGTTGATCAAAAGAAGGGTGGAGGATGGAGCTATTCAGGGTTGGCATTGGGGTGGAGGTCTTCCAGTTCAATCCCACCTCTAGTTTGTGGACAATGTGGCACTGATGGGCATGGCTACCATGAGGGAGGCATCTAACATCCAAAAAATCTTGGACTCCTTCCTTGCCACATCTGGTTAGGTAATTAATGAGGGTAAGTCCTCTATATTTTTCTTTAATACCCCTCTGTCCATACAAATAAGAGTGGCTCATACCCTCAGGTTTCAAATCGGGAATCTCCCATTGTTATACCTTGGGATTCCAATCTCTGCCAGCTGGAAGTCCAAGGAGTCTTGGATGGGGATTTTGGATAAGTTTTGAGATAAAGTGAATCATTGGACCCATTGTTGGTTATCTTTTGCTAGTAGGGTATAGATGATTCAATCAGTGGTGCAGGCGCTCCCTATTTATAGGTGCATGATACAGGTGGCTCCGATGAGCTTCATTAGGGACCTGGATTCCCTCACAAGATAGTTTTTGTGGTTTGGTAATTTGTCTTCTACCAAGTGGATTCTTATAAAGTGGGAGGCGGTGTGTAGCCCAAAGAGGCATGGATGTCTGGGATTAAGGCAATCTATGTTCTCTAGTATTGCTTTGGCATCCAAATTATACTGGCACTAGTGCATGGAGCAAGAGCAGGTTTGGGCTAGAATATTATCTCACAAGTACTTCTTTGGGGTCCCCTAAAAGGACATCCCCTGGTATGATTTGTCAGGCAAAGTCTCAATGATTTGGGTGACTCTCAAGAAAGGAGCTTCATTGATTAAGAGGGGCCTTTTTTGGATTTGCAAGAGCGGGGTCAAAGCTCAGTTCTGGCATGATTCATGGGATGGTTACCCTCCCCTTCTTGTCCAATATCCTTAGCTTCATACTCTATCCCAAAGTTTTTGTGATGTAGGATGGACAAGGGTGAGTGACTACAAATCATATGCCCTTCAAGGGTGGATATAAGATGCCAGATGGAAGACCCCTGAGGAATGGTTGATTGTTGGCATGGAGGAGGAGTGCATGGAAATATAGTATATGATCATAGCTGTAATGCTCTCATGGATGGCGATGAGCTAGCTTGGTCTCCAAATCTGAAGGGGAAGTATACTGTGTCATCTGGCTATCAGGCATTGTTATCTCAATAGTATGAGGGTAGGGAGGAAGTCCAATGGTGGAAGAAAGTATGGAACGGATTCTCCTGGCCAAAATGTAATTATTTTTTTGGACTTTGGTTCAGAATAGATGTCTTACTTGGGATAATATCCAGAAGTGGGGCTTTGATGGCCCTTCTAGGTGCATCCTCTGCTATGCTGAGGAGGAGGATTCCTCCCACCTTTTCTTTCACTGCCCTTTCACTATGAAGTTATGGCATTTTTGGTGGGATGCATGGCAGAGCCAGTGTATTCACGCAGAGTCTCTAGCTGATTTTTGGGCTAGATTGGGTCAACCTCCCTCTCTGACCCCTTTTATGTAGGATGCGTGGTACGTGGGCCCCATTTTCTTATTATGGCAGGTTTGGCTAGAACGAAACCGCAAGATTTTTTGGGATGAGAAGATGGATATTTCATAGGTTTGGAATAGAATTAAAGGGATGATCTAGGAGTCTATTGAAGTGAAGAGTGAAGTCAATCTGCCATTGATGAGGGGGATGTTGAGACGGTGGATAGGTTTGGTATCTGGGGGATTTCCCCAATATCGGCGTGCATTAGGAGGAGTCAATGAGGGAAGCAGAGAGTCCATCGACTGGGGAAGTGGCTGCCTTTGCCTACTGGTCTCTTGAAAATTAACATGAATGGATCTTCCAGGGGTAACCCAAGATCGGTTGGGATTGGTGGGATCGGCAGGGATTCTTTGAGATTGGTGATTTTCATTTTTTTGGCATATCAAGGAGTTTAGATTGTTAATTGGATGGAAGGGTAGGCTATCCTCTATGCCCTAAAGTGGGCCTATGCTTTAGGGTGGAGGTAGGTGATCTGTGAATCAGATTCTCAAGTTCTGATTCATTTGCTCATGGAGAGGAAAATATTTGAGGTTAGCTGGCAAATGGCCATAATAGTTTAGCAGATATTGCAGGTCAGTTCTTTAATGGATTCTATTTCTTTTGCCCATATTCCAAGGGAGTGGAAAAGGGTAGCGGACTACTTGGCCAAATGGGCATCGGTTGGAGGAGATGATTGTAAGGTGGATGAGTGGGAACACTTGTCTTGTGAGTTGTGTCAGGAGCTGCAATCCATTCTTGTTGAAGAAGCAAGTGGTGTTGAGGTGTGAGGCTTTGTATTTGGTTTTTTTGGTCTTTTTTTTATATGGTGTGGTTGTAATCTATTGTTTTAAGTATTAATAAAGTTTTTACCCCCTTTTATTAAAAAAAAGAGGAACAATGGTAAAATAAATGGGGGAAGAGAAGAAAAGGAAGGGGTTGACCGAGTTGACTCTAGATGTACAAGACAAGTGGATGTTGCCTACATATTTCCATGGACTCCTATTCCAACATGAACTTTAGGTCAAATGTAGTTATCCCAGGAAGTGGGATAGAAGATATGATGATGATCAAAAACATATGATTAACTTGTAAATGAAAAGGGAAGACTTGAAAAATGATAATGGTCTTGTGAATGGTAAGAGGGACAAGATAAATTAAAAAATTTCAAGCCATCGAGAATTAATTTACTTCCAAAATGCCAAGAGCATGGCATGGTAGGATGAGGAAGAATGATCTTTTAAAATGGCAAGTGTGTGGGATAATATAACTTGTATAAAAGAAATTTAGTAGGATAAAATGCTTGAAAAATGATTAGAGTGTGAGGATTAGAATATACAAAAGTGTAAGACAATGTTTTTTGTTTTTTTATGGGTCATTTTCTAATGTTTTTAGTTTTTTTGGGATAAAATATGTATACATGGGGACCAACTAGTCAATGAGATGCTCATCCAAGAGTGGTTCCACTAAATAGCTAAGCTAGTTGCAATAGCCCATGCTCATAAATCAATGAGAAAGAGGCCCTAAAAATACAATAATGTTCACCAAATAGCATAAAATGTAATATAGAATGGTATGCAGCATGAAATCAATCTAAATAACCATAAGATAGGTAAAGATCCTGAGCTAAAAAGGTGTTCTTGTTCACTTATCTATAGAAAAAGCTAAAAAATACTATTCTAGCTAAACTGCTTTGTAAACTAGCATTGAAAGTGTTCATAATGCTAATGAGACATAATTAAGATCAGTATTGGTCAAGGGATAAACGTGTTCAAGTTACAATAAGCCCAAGACATAATAAAGAATGTGGTTTTCAAAGAGAATGGTCCAAAAAATAGGGTCCAACAAATGGATGGTCCACGGTGGGATAAATAATGAGTTTCTCAAAGAGAATAGTCCAAATAATATGGTTCTCAAGGAGAATGGTCTAAGATATGATAAAATGTGTTCAAAGTACTAACGGTCCAAAAGCTTTCACTTCTAGAGTTCAAGGTAGTATAAAATGATAGGATAAAATACTTTGGCACAAGTTACCCCTAAGTAAGGGGTCTCATAGATAATGATTCAAATTTATTCATGCATATAACCTCTTAAGGTACATGATGTTCATGGGCTCTATAAGTTCTTCACCATTTGGTTTAGCTAGTCGATATGCCCCTGATCCATAGTTTGTCATGATAACAAATGGTCCCAACCAATTAGGTTGAAACTTACCTTTTTTCTTGCATTCAACATTTGCATTCTTTTAGTTCTCTTTCAAGACTAAATCACCAATCTCAAACTCCTAAGGGAGAGTGAACTTGTTTTAGCTTCTCTATAATCTTTTTTTATAGTCCTATAAGTTTTCTAGGGTAGCCAAATTCTTGACATCAAGAAGTTCTAGTTCTTGCAGCCTTGAGACTCTATAGTCCTTGTCATCTTCAATATGCTCTAGTGATACTCACAATGATGGTAGCTTAATCTCAATTGGGATAATAGATTCAATGCCATAGATAAAGGAATAAGGAGTGGATCTTATTAGGGTTTGATGATTGGTTTTATAATCCTAGAGGGTAGGAAAGATTTGGATGTGCCAATTACATCCAACATCATTGAAAATATTTTTTAAATTGGCTATAATGTTCTTATTTGATGCCTAAGCTTATTTATTTCCTTTCAGGTTATATGGGGTTGATTTCTTGTGCTTGATATTGAATTTTACATAAAGATATTTTATATCTTGGTTTACAAAGGATCCACCATTATTAGATATAATGTGAATTGGGATAGCATATCGATAAATGCTATGGTAATGGATGAACTTGGCTATCTAGTTCTTGATAATGTAAGTGAGAGGAATAGCCTTAATCCACCTAGTAAAGTACTTGATATAAGTCAAAATGTGTTATTACCATCCAAAGATATTGGGTTTATTTTTTTGATGAGATTGAGACCCCATGTTGAGAATGGCCATGGTATTGTGATCATCTATAGTGGTAAAGAAGGTGTGTGTATCAAATTTCCATGTTATTGATAAGGAGCATACTTCCTTGCATAATTACAAGTATTAGTCTCCATTTTAGGCTAATAATAGCCTATTTTTAGGAGCTTCTTTGTTAAGACTACATCATTAGTGTGATCCCCACACATTCCTTCATGAACCTCCCTTAGTGCTAGCTTAGATTCTCTTGAAGATAAATAATGAATAAGTGTTCCATCATAACCTTTACAATAAAGTGTGATTATAAGGAGGGTATAGCATGATAAATGGTGAAGGAATAATTTTTGTTTATTATTGGATAGGTCAACTAGGAAAACATGATCATGGAAGTAGTTATAAAAAATTTGGAACCATGGTAGTTCAAATAGGGCATTAGGACCACCAATGGTGCATACCCTCTCTAAATCTATTATAATATGTGAAATTTGAAGAATATTTTCAATCAAGAATTAATACTCTTTAGCAGTACCATCAATTTGAATAATGGAACCAATCATCATCATTATGTTAGTGGATCTATTGTTAACCCTTGGAACTTGTTTAAACTATAGATATTTGAAATGTCTTAAGGTTATCAACAATTTGCTTGTAAGGAACAAACTTGTCATCTCTATTTTGATATTGATAATTGGTTTTATTAATGATCAACTATGAATCACCATAAACCTTTAATATCTGAATATCCCACTATATGGCAAGGTAAATCCCTACAATCAATGCCTCATACTTAGCTATATTGTTTGTATAATGAAATTATATAGGAAACGATTTGGGAATCAAATCCCCCTAAGGTGTAATAAAAAATATGTTGGATCTAGGTATACAAGATGTAAAGGAGCCATCAAAATATATCTTATATATTTAGGTTCCTATGATGCATGTTTTATTACCATAATAGAACCATCTAAAAATTCAAATTTGAGTGGTTGAGTGTCTTCAATAGGGGATTATTCAAGTTGATCAGTAATAAACTACCCCTTGATTACTTTCTAGTTCTAATACTCAATGTCAAATTCACTTAGGATCATAACCCACTTAGCCATTCATCCTTTCAGAGCTAATTTGGATAATAAGAATTTGAGAGGATCCACCTTGGTGATGACAATAGTTTTATTGTTTAGCATATAATGTCATAAATTTTAGGTATCAAACACCATAGCTAAACATGACTTTTCAATAGGTATATAATTATGTTCATAAGCCACTAGAGTGTGGCTTAAATAATATACTACGTGTTCTTTAATGTGATCATCATATTGGGCCAAAAGTACCCCCAGTGCATGCTCTATTGTTAATATGTAATGTAGTGTTCTTCTAGGTGTTGGTAGTATCAAGACTGGAAGATTGGCTAAATATGTCTTTAGTTTCATAAATGATATCTAATAATCTTCATCCCATTGAAACGTAACCCCCTTCTTTAAGAGGTGGGTAAATGGGTCGTACTTATCTGCTAGTTGAGAAATGAACCTACGTATAGATTGGATCTTTCCTTATAGGCTTCATAGATATTTAAGATTTTTTAGTGAAGGCATCTCCACAATGGCCTTAAAATTATCAGGGTTGACTTTGATCCCTCTTTGTGATAAAATTAACCATAACTATTTCCTTGAAATGACTCCAAAGACACACTTCTTAGGATTCAAGTGGACTTTAAATTCATGAAGCCTCTCAAAGATTCTTCATACAGCATCAATATGTCTAGCTCTTATTCTTGATTTTGATATTATATCATTAACATAGTCCTAAAAAATAGCATGCATCATGTCATGGAAGATGACATTCATGGCACACTGATATGTGGCTCCAATTTTCTTGAAGCCAAATGACATGAATTGATAATAGAATATTCCCCATAGAGTGGTGAATATATTCTTTTGTTGATCCTCTTAGGCTATCTTGATTTGATTGTATCTATAAAATTCATCCATGAGGGATAGCATATCATACCCAGTAATTGATTCTATAATCATGTCGATGTTGGGTAGAGAAAAATCATCTTTGGGGCATGCTTTGTTGATATCTCTAAAATCAGTATAAAGATGTATACTTAAGGTATTTTTACTCACTATAAATATATTTGAAATCCATTCTGAACAATCTATTGTTCTATTGAAACCTTCTCATAGTAACTTTTTAGTTTTGCTTTAACCAATAGGGCAATGCATGGATGCATCTTCCTCAATTTCTTCTTGACTATCTTAGCATAGGGATGGATAATAAGATGATGCACAACCAATTCAGGGTGTAAGCCTAACATGTTAGATTATGCCCATGCAAATATTTCAATATAATCCTTCAAGATGGATATAATATGTTCATGTTCTACTTTAGTAGGGGAAGCTCCAAAATAAACAATTTTGGGATCATTATATGTTCCTAGGTTCACTTTTATTGTGTTATCCATAAGGAGTGTGGATCCATCTTCTATAATTGTAGGCAAGGTGTGATCATGATCATCTTTTTTTGCTACATCTTCTTACTATTCTTACTAAAGTTTTGTATAGTGTAACGAATTAGAATCTACCATCTTAGTTAAAGGCCAAATCACAAAAAAAATTTGAAAACTCTAAAGCAAGATGTTCAAACATTTTTTGTTGTTCTAAATAGATGCTTGTAGTGGATATAGAACTTGGGCTAGATGGACCTAATGCATCCTGAGGGGATGAGCAAACTTTCCCACCTAAGAGTGCTTAAAACAAGTTTTTACTCAAAATCTTGTCTTTTTCTTTATTTTTACCCTAATAAATGAGTGCCTCAAAGAGGTTTTCACCTGAAGATCTTGATGTTTCAAGTTTATTGTGACCAAGAAATTTTTCCTACTCTCTAAAGTAGGTAGAAATATCTAATGAAAAATTAAAGCCTTGTTTATGATCAAGAATGGGCAATCCATCTCGTAGGCCCATGTATTATACAATTGATTCTTCATTTTGAAACTCATAAAGTTGTATGACCAAATTTTTTTGGTCCCAATAAATTAGATAATAATGGAAAAGGCATAGGGAATAATGAGGGTTTGTTTCAGGATAGGAAGCACCACTAGAATAGGTTCTTGCTTTAAGATGAAAAGCTCTAATAGTTAGGGTTAAAATAACATTAAAATCAAATAAGTTTGTGTCAGCAAGCTCATTGAAAAGGCTATAATGGGATGTTGTGTTACTACTATGAATCTTATTGCTAGTCAATTCAGAAGAATCACTATCTAAATTTAGGAGGTCACCCCCAAGTAGTATAAATCTAAGACCATGATTCAAATTAGGTACTCCAGTTGATAAGGGCTCTAGGATTCCTTATGCTCATGGTCTAAGGCCTTTCCTATATAATCAAGATGATCCATGATCTGATTAGGGACAAGATATTTTAGATTCTAAAATCAATCAACAAGGCCTTTAGAATATAACTAGTCTCCCTCGGTAAAAACCTCTTGATCTTTATTTGGTGCAATAGTAGGTACAAAAACCAAAGGTGGTTTTCATTATTTCTTCTTCTATTTCAAAATCATAGTGGGTCCATCAATATTCTTTAAAGGTTTAGCCTTACCAAATGTTTTTTTATATTTAGGACACTTTGTAACATGGAAAGCATCCTTAAGACTATACATGTAAATTCCCACATCTTTTATAAAAACTTGCTTCACAATAGTTACAGTAAATGGATTAGCTAAAGTGGAAGTGAGATCACCAGGATTGATATAATTGGATAGATGTGGATGTGAAAATATATCCTTATTTTTCTTCACAATGAATTCAGAACTTGGACAATAATTATAATTATGAAACTCAACCTTAAGATGTTTATAATATTCATAAGATTGTCGATCGGTGAGAATAGTGACCTCAATCCCATTGTGAGGAAAATTAAGGCACTAATGCAAGGTGGAAGGAATGGCATGTACTTCATGTATCTAAGGATGACTAAGAAGTATGTTATAATTCAATTCAATGTCCACAATATGAAGCAATGTGTGGTGTGAAATAGACCCAACAATGATTGGTAACCAAATGTTACCAACAGACTCCCTCTTAGCATTATCATAATCCTTGATAGTGATTATCTCTATTTGAATGTTTTTCATAGTGTATCCCAATCTTTTTACCAATTTAAGAGATATGATGTTTAGCCCCAAATTGTTGTCTATAAGAATCCACTTGATCTTATGATTTTTAATGATTACTAAAAAATACAATGGGTTATTATGGCTCAACCCAAGTGTGGAATTATCTTTTTGATCAAAAATTACTTGATAAAATGAAGACAAATGTCCCACAAGGTTTTGGAACTATTCAAGATTTATATCGTTAGGAATAGTGGATTGCTACAAAAGGTTATTCAAGATAGTCTATGGATTTCATATGTTTGCAAGAGATCCAAAATGGAAATCTATGTAGGGGTTTTGCTTAATTGGTCAAATAGACTATAAGGCTTTTCTGCATTAGGATGAGATAGCTTAGATTTGGTTAGAATAAGTAGTAGACCTTAGATCTATAAGCATAATGTTCATATTGGGTTTCATGGAAGAAGTAAGAAAAGGGCCTTGGAGAGTAACTTATGAGCATCTAGTTATGATTGCACAACTTAGAGGTGGCAAAGAACTACTATAATCAGAAGAGAAAGGTAAAGGGCCTTAGAGGGTGACTCGTGGGTATCTAGTTGTATTGCTACAATTTCAAGCCGATAGGGATCCATTATAATTAGAGGAAGGGCTTGGTCTAAAAATAATAACCTGTATAAATGGAGTCACAATAGAATTGCATAGACTCGATGTGGCATTATTAAGGGAGAGAGTATTGACCCTATAATAATGAGTCATGTACTATAAGGAACACGAGATAGTTTACATGGTTTAATAGTAATAGTGGCAATATGGGTTGCATAAATGTGTACCATAGTGTTGTTATAGTCATAAGGAATGTTGTTGTAACCCAAATTTTTGTCATGGGTATTACGATCCTGTTTATGATCATGTTGATTATAATTTTGACCCTGATTTTGGTTTTGATTTTGCCTTTGTCCTTGGTTTTGGTTTTTCCTTTGTGTTTCTTGTTGATTATGTTGAGGAAAGGGGTCTTTGTATATTCCCATATCCTAATTTATGTCTTGATTAGGGGCCAACTTAATTTCAACTTCATCACTCTCAATGAAATATTTAATAATATATTGCAATTGGACATAATAATAGGCACCATGACCAATAACATGATGAAAGTTGCACCATTCATTCTCTTTATACTAATCTAGTTTCATTTGATCTTGAGGAAATGGCCTTAGTGATAACCATATAATTAGGTTACCTACTGTGAGCTTTTAGAACACTATTTCAATTAGTTCTACCAGTTTGTTAAAGACCCTAAAATAGTCATGGTTTGTTCTCCATGGAGGTTGTCTCTACAAATTAGGTTGTGGATTAGGAGGAACTATTTGTAAATTTAGGGTTGGTGGGGTCTAAACCATTTATACATGTCTTGTTCTAGTCACCCCATTTCCAACCATGTTTTATTCTTTTTAAATCCCTTAGGCTTATCTTACACAACTTTTGGACTAGAAGATTGGGTCAGATTTGAAGTTTGACCCTATGTAAAAATCTTAAAAAGGCCTTCAGCAATAAGAGACTTCTTAATCTTTACCCCTTTTTCAATAATTTCCTCAAATGAGTTATGATAATCAATCCATAGATTATGTGTGACCTCAAGATGTAAGTTCTATGAAAATATTTTGGCCAATTATTTGTCTATCAAGTTGTGTTGAAAATGATCTGCTAATACTCTCCAGCTCTGTAGGTATGCGATGAAACTTTCTCCATCTTGTTGTTTGGATTTGAAAAATTCAACAATAGTCAATTCATGCTCAATTTTGTATAATAAATGGTTGACAAAAAATTTAGATAAGTCATTCTAATATGCAATCAATCCCTTAGGAACTTAATTAGCCAATCTAAAGCTTGCCCCGCTAAACTTCATGAGAACAACTCAAGCAAGTATATGCTACTATAAGAAACCTCTTGGCATAAGATGAAAAATGTCTGAATGTGTTCACATGGGTCTCCCTTTCCTTTATATCTATCAAACTTTGGTGACTCAAAATGAGATAGAAAGGGGACTTGGAGAATTGATAGATCAAATGAATATGGGCATATCTTATGAAACTTGTATTTTTTAACTCTATTATTCATCTCTAATCATTTCATAATCTCTTTCATGGAATTCCACTATTGTATGTTTGGTGCATTTGTGGGTTGAATTTGATGTTATTGGGGTGGTATGTGCCCCTATTATTTTTTTTAGGGTAAAATGTGCCCCTGTTATTGCTATTGGGGTGGTATGTGCCCCTATTGTTGTTATTATGGTGGTATGTGCCCTTGTTATTTTTGGGGTAAAATTTGCCCCTATTGTTGCTATTGGGATGGTATGTGCCCCTATTGTTACATGGATTTGTGAGGTATGTACACCTTATGTTTTGTGACTTGGTTTTGATTTGCTCCTAGAGTTGAGTAAATAGGCCATTGTTTCCTTGGAATCTATTGCCTTGAACTATATGTGCTCTATTGATTTTAGGGAGTTCTTAGTCTATTTACCACTATATGTGTTGTATCTTGAGGGATTTTATCAATATGGACCAAATTTTTGGGTCTATGTGTTTGTAAAGTGACAAAAGGTTCTTAATGGTTAAATAATGTGCATTCTGTGTCTAGCAAAACATTTTACACTACCTCTTGCATCTTACTATGTTCATTTGAGACACCTTTATACATTGTTATTGTGTTTTCAACCAATATTTGTTCCGTAAGTTAAAAAACATTTTATTTTTCCTTGGAAGCCTCATTGTGGATTGAGGTAGTAACTAGAGAGTTTGTTAAGTCTATGAGAAGTTTATCAACATACCATTAACTTGTTTTCTTAATCTTTGTGACAAGATCTTGATCAGTTATTTTTGGCTCTATAATTATTTCCTTGCCCTTTTTAGAGGAAGATGGTAAAAAAAATCCTCAATTCTTGTGAAAGCTTTCTCTCATTGTTGTTATCCTTATCTAACTAAGGTGTGTAATTACCCCATAAGAAAATTTGAGGGTAGTCTAGCACTAGATTCGATCAACCTAAGAAGTGTTTCCTCTTGGTTCTCTTGGTATTCAATATATTCTTCATTAGATCATATTGTTGTAGGAATTTCTTAACCATCATAAAAATGTCCATCCTCATAACTAGGGCCATAAGAGACCTCACTACGAGTGAACCTTTGAGTCATGTCTAGAAAGGGTTGCTCTATACATTTGACTAGATTTGGATTAATGTTTTGAAAATGTTTAAACAAGGTATGGACTTTGTTATTTCTTCTAAACAATTGACTAAGGTACCAAAGATACTATAATAGGATGGTGGCTTAGAACCACACATAATTAGAAGAATATGTTCATGAAATTACTCAACCTTGGGTAAATTTGAAATCATATGAATCAGAAGAGGGTATGATAACTCAAAAATATAAGGTGAAAACTAGTACACCAAAGCTTATATTTTTATGATAAGTCAATACTATAAAATCTAGTTTAAATTCAATGATTTGACACTAGGAAAATAGAATAAATCCTTTCAGATTAGGAAGGAGACAATGCAAACCAAGAAACTCAAGTTGTGAAAACATGCAAGAATTCCTAAGTATAAAACTAGAACCAAATGGGTAACACAATGCCACCACATGGTAATAGGAATGGTAGTATAAAATGTGTTATAAGACACAAAGTGTGAGTGATACGCAAGATGACTTGAGTCCACCAATGATGACAATGTAATAATGAGTCTTATAAAGGGCCCTCATTCCAAATTGGAAATTGAACCTAAGTTCCCTTAAGTCTAGTGCAAATGGCAAACCCAATTTTACACATCAACCTTATTAACTTAGAAAAGTGCAATTTCAAATTTAAACTATCAATGAAAGACTTAAGAAAATTTGGCAAATAGTCTATACTCAAATGGGTAGCATAACTGCACTAAAATAGATGATATGACACAATGTTTAATATGATGAATTTGAATAAGGAAAAGATTGATTTTCACTTAGAGAATACAATGCCTCTTTATTCAATAAATTAAATACAATGTGTTTTAGTTATGACCTATGTTAACAAGTAATTTTTGACTAAAATCAAGAGCAATTAATCTAAGACCAAAATAAATAAATATAACTAAGTAATCATCCTAAGACCTAAACTAACAAGGTTGCATGATATTGTTGAATTCCATCTTTATACATGCACTTGAGAGGAAATTAAGTGTTTATCCAAAATAAAAGTGAATTATATAGTAATGTTTTTACACCCCCTTATTTCAAGTGACAATACGATGACATGGAATTTGGGGCACACCTTGAATCAAAAATATTTCCATTTTAAGTGGGGTTTGTCTAAAAAATCTAAAAATTTTAACCATCTAGATAGATCCCATGTGTACCAACTTTCACGTTAGCACACAATATAAGAAACACAACAATTAGCTTCATGTCAAATGTCTTGCTATGAAAAGGTCTTATCATTTTCACAACCACTACATCCATCACTTGTTCAATGTAGTGCAATGTCCAAAATGATCATATGTCCTAAGCTTAGCCTCCTACTAATGGATATGGTTTAATTTCTCAAACCATCATCCTAGTGGGGTGATCCTAATTTGTATACCACCCATGGAGAGGGGTTGAAGATGATGTTGGAAGATGAAGCTCTGAGTCAAAGCTTTCCTATAAAACTTATGGGAGGTAATGAATTCCCCCTCACAAGCCAAAATGCATGAAATAAAAATATAATTAAAAAGGCTTTATGGTTGTTTTTAGATCACCCAAGCCATGTGGGTCTTGACGAGAGCCTTGACAACATCTTTTTTATGTCTTTGGACTAAGGCATAATTTGTAATGAAAATGGCACTTTTAATCCCACAAGTTCCCTATAAGGGATGGGGGGAGAGCATACATGCACAAATTCCTCTTTTCTCAAACAAATTCTAACTAAGAAATGATAAATGACTTATTTAAAAAAAAATTGAAGTGATTTTGGTTTTAAATCACCAAATTGAAGTGTTTGGTGATGTTCTTTGGCCCCTTGGCCTTAAGTTGCAAAAACTTTGAAAGAACAACTACAAAACATTCAACATAAAAAAACATTTTTTTATTTAAAGCCCCAAATGGAAAGATTCCTAATTATTTTTAGGCACCCAAAAAGGTTTAAAAAGACTTAAATAATCTCAAACATTCACTTTCCTCGTGGGTCCTACATGAAAATTATGAGTCTTATTTAGCTTTGAATCAATTTTACAAATGAGACAAGAAACTTTGGTTTAAATGCTCTCAAGTTTGTGTTTTTATATAACACAATGACTATCACCAATTCTTATAGACTGTTTTTGGTAGAGTTCCAACTATTGACTATCACCAATTCTTGCAGACTATTTTTGGTAGAGTTCCAACTATTGCAAGTCAAAAACAATTGTCGATGGTTACATGAACCCTTAGGCAATAATGTTATGCTTCAAAAATGATGTTAGATTAAAATCTATAGAATTTAGGCTTCTGGATCAAATCTATGTTTAGACCAGAGACTTAAGAAACCCAATTTGTTAGAAAAAAACTTGAGAAAATGCTCAAAATGACAAATTTTAAATGGGTTTTCCCTTGCAACCCAACCATTAGTGATTGGCAAAACCAGTGGTGGTTATTCAAAACCACCAGTGATCATTGTGTGGCCTGTGTGTGCATAAAAACATTGCAAAATAAGCTTATAAAATGAAGTTAAAGGACTTTTTAATGACTAAAATGAAATTTTGAAATTATTGTAGTGTCTTCCTTATTGAAATGGAATTCATGAGTCCCACCGGGCATTCCAAGATGTAGGATTGGATTACAAAGATTATCAATTCAAATATTAGTCATGAAAACTCACAAAAAAATTCATAAAAATTGACAATCTAAGCCAACCTATTCATGTGGGGTTTGCTAATGATAATGAATAATAAATTAAAAGAAAGTAATACTAGTTACCTTCCCAAATCGATTGCACTATCCAAGAGTGACTCCAAAAATGTTTTCTCCTTGATCTAATGCTCTTGTCTTTGTCATCAATGGTTTTTTTCTCCTCTATTACCTTAAGAACACTATGCATAACCCAAAATCAATAGAATAAATCTCTAATCTAGCCTATCAAATGAATCTTATAAATAAGACACAATAATCAACACAAAAGGATGAGGAGACAATTCTACATTATAACTTTATAATAAAATAGCTTTAAAATGGTGTTGAGAGGCCTTTGATTTATAGATTTTGGAAATGGTCTAAGATCAACCATGACCATCCATCTCAATATTGAGATGCGTGGCCATGGATTAATCTTATATTTAAAATTAAATCCATAAATCTCCCCATGTCAATTTGGAGGAAAAGGCATTAATTATGCATGGGTGACCCATAATCCTAATACTTTATGCATTTATGGCTTATGGATACCACTCCATAGATGTTGTCACTAGGTGATGTAGATATTGAGAATCAATTTCCAATATTAAAATAATCAATAACCTTCATTAAAAATCCACTTAATCTTTTGATTTGAATTGATTAGCCTTAAACAAGATTAATCAATATTTATGCAGTTCTTTGGAAATTGGTGCTCAATTAATCAAAATGGTCAAAAAGTCATATTACTAGGTCATAATTTGACTTGGTAATAATTGGAAGTAGATGTTAGATACGTTGGAACCGTATTCCCATTTAAGATGTTACCAACACAAAATAACAAAGGTACATGATGTGTACTAATGAATTAGAAGAAAAGAGTCTCCCAGAACACAAAAAGGTGAGATCATCATTTTGACTTGGAATGAATTGATCAAATTTAGGAATCACATAAAATGCATTGCCCCATTTATGGATACATTAGCCTAAATTGACACTTGTATACAACAAGTTTAAACCATTTAGCACTTTTTTAGTGATTTTGGCCTAAATTGTGCATTTCAGTGCAATTCGAGTAAGATTTACAATTTCAACATAAATAGTGTTAGGAATTGGATGTCTACAATGAGTGGACAAACACCCACTCTAAAAACTACAACATATCCTTCATACATTTTGTCAAACAATTCATATGCATAATTCCATGAGACCCCATCTCTTTTATACATTTTTTCAAATAATTATTATATTTTTTCAAATGTTACACAATTTTGATTATACCTTAAAGATGATATACCAAATGTTTTGTGTCTTTTGTCTTAGATTAACATATACAATGGAATATGTAGTCACCCATTCTAAACATTTTGAGAGGGCATCTACCCACTCTAAAAATTAAGCCACCTTTCTCTCATAATTCTTATCAATGTAGGATTAAAAATAATTACAACCTAGTTATATTTCTAGATTTTAATTTGGAATATTTTGATACGCAAATGAAGAAAGGGTGTCTTCTCACTCCTAGATTTTAGCAAGGTGGGAATCTACTCACTAGTCAGTTGTTATTAGTGATAAATTAATACAACACTGTAAAATAAAAAATTGAAAATAAAATATGATTTAATTTAGTTTTTTGAAATAAAAATATGTTTAAAATAAAAAAATGAAAAAGAAAATTTTTGAAGTATGAATTTATTTTTTTTAAAAATAAAATAAAATGCAGTTCAAAATAAATCATTTGAAATAAAATATGATTGAAATTATATATTTTCAAATAAAATGTTGTTTAAAATAAATATTTTAGAATACACATTTTAAAATACAATTCAATTGTATCTTTTAAAATATAATTTGGTTAAAAATAAGTCTTTTAGAATATACTTTTTGCATTTTGTAAAAATATTAAATAAAAATAATTAAAAATTTAAATTCTCTTTGTATAGCATTTAAGTTACTTATAAAACAAGATTTAAAATTTAACAAAAGATAAAATATTAAGAACCTAATATCTTACATACACAAAACACACAAAAATACTAAATATATTAATATTTTATTCCTTTTATGGAAGGAATCCCTACAAATTACTTGCCACTTCGAGGGGGATACCTCCTTATCAAAACATTTAGTTATAATTGATATATTTTTCTTAGATGTCTTGTAATGGCCTATGACCCTCTATTTATACTATTCTAATCAATCCAACCCCTAATTATTATACATGTGGTATTAAACTATTATTCCTTACTATTCGCTACTACTCACTATTCTATTATTCATGCTACTAATCTACCCCTCCCTAGGTATATTACATTTCATCCCCTTGATATGTTTCATCATCAAAACATGCAAAGAATTACATATCAACAATATGTACAAGACTAGATAGAGTCATATCCATGTGTCCTTTTGTTAAGCACGGGATATACTAAGAGGGGGGGTGAATCAGTATATCATATATCTTATAAAACTTTCCTTTAACCAAATTCCACTTAATCAAACATTCAAGATATGCAATAAAACTCAAACAATAAACACCACACAAGATAGAGAGAACCCAGATATAACATGGAAACCCAATGTGGGAAAGACCACGAAGAATAATCACAAGTATATGAATGAGCACAAACCCAAATAACATTCACAAGCCAAGCTTGCAGGAGCACCATACCCCTTTGCCGAGCACCACCCCAACTACCATTCATGAGCACCAACCCACAAGAGTACCAACCCCTTTGCCGAGCATCAACCCAGCAACAATTCATGAGCACCAACCCACAGGAGCACCAACCCCTTTGTGTATACCACACACCTATCTCTCAATGTTGCTATCTCAACAAATGATAGATCAATACAACATCTCTTTCCTCTCTCTCACCTTTGCTCTTCTAAGCTAGATATAACAAATACAAATCATATTCATCTTTCACAATTGCTCTTCTAAGCTAGATATTATAATATCAAATCAACCTCTATCTCTCATATTACAAATGGCTTCTCAAGCCTTTATTTATAGCTTTCTAAATGACCTTTGGCCTTCCCCCTTTGTGACCCTTCAATCCTCATAGAAAATGGCACCAATCTTGGATGACCCTTCATATTCAAGCCTTTGAAAAATCATGTGGTGACCCTTCATGACCAAAAACGTCCTTCCCACTTTTGTCCTTATCTTTGGTGACTTTTCGTATTTCTTAAAGTGTCCCTTCATGAGAAAATGTGCCCTTACTCTTTTGTCTACACTTGGTGACTCTTGGTATTCCCCAAAATGACTCTTTATCGGAAAATGTGTCCCATCCTTCTTTTGTCTTTACCCCATGGCTCTTCAACTTCTCCATGGGCCCTTCTTTTATCTCATATGCAACCAAAAATATATTCATTAATATTAAATAAATATTAACTCATATTAGCCAAGATATATTTATTATAAACAACAGTAAATGTAATGGGGCCTTTATCACCAATAATGCTAAACCTTTGACATCAATGACAATATTTCCAAAAATCTCCCCCTTTGTCATTGATGGCAACCTCAATCTTGAAACTACCACATCTTGTCACTTGCATTTACTATCATCTAAAAACATATAGTAACTCCCCCTTACTGTAGCAACCTGTACCTATTCCTTGTACCTATTTTTTGCACCTGTACCTATACCTATTATTCTCCCCCTTTGAAATCAATGGCAAAGGGCCTACCTGGAGCTAACACTTAGCTCCCCCTCACTTGATGCTAAACATCAATGGCAGGAAGTAATAGAAATTACTCCCAACTCCTCTCACCAATCTTTGAATGTATCCTTTGATCGTGCCTTTGAGAAGATATCTGACAATACATACACATTGTTCCCTGTCCTTTGGGCATCTTCAATCAAATCATTTGAGTCTTTTCTTCTAATCTCACAACCTTCTTTATGAAACTTTAATGTATATCCTTGATCACATATTTGACTAACACTCAATAGATTATGCTTAAGACCTTTTACATATAAAACATTCTTAGTCTTAGTTATACCATAATCCAAACTCAAAGTATCTTTTTCGGCTATCCTGGCAGTGGTTTTATCTCTGAATCTCATTGTGCCACCATTGATCTACTTTACTCTTATCTTTTGTCATATGCCTCGAACATCCATTATCAATGAACCATGGCTGATCTTTATTTCTTACATGCAAAGCTATTTGCACCAACATAGAATCTTCAGGTTATTTCTTCTACCATGAACATGTCTGAACCTTCTTCTTGATGAATGGAACTTTGAAACTCTAATCCTTCTTCATTGAATCTGCATGAGTATCCTTCTCCTTCTTTCTAAAACTATTAGCTCATTTTCAATATTCTAATTTCTTGTGACCATAATCATTTGAAACACTTTAAAACTTTTTAAACACTGCATAGCCTCAAACCATAATACTGATGCAAAAATTTCTTCAAAAAAAATCTATCCCCTCAAAAGATATACAAATTAATCTGCCAACTCACCTTCTTGTCATGCAACATAGCCAAGACCCAAAAGCATCCACCATGCTTCAATTTTTCTTAAAAGTGTCTCCTTGAAGCCTAGAAGAGACACCCCACAAAAAGGATCTTAGAAACAAATCTCAAGAGATTCCCACATCTCCTCTATTTCTTCCTTGATCTTCTTGTGTTTTTCTTTAGAATCCATTTAAGCATGTATAACCTTTTTGACTTACTAACCTTATCATTTACGATGTTTTTCATCTTCTCAACTTTTGCAACTATCTTATCTTGACGAAGCTCATGCTCAAATGTAACAAGAGATTCTGCACAATCCTTCCTATCTGATTCTCTATCTACTATAGCAAGTAATTCATTTTCACTTTTAAACTCAACCTGATCAACCTTTACTATTTTAGGTCTCCAAACCTAAATCTGTCTTTTCTCATATTTTCTAGGGGCTCTATATCCTTTGACATACCTTGAATATCTCTTTACTTTATTTTGACATAATTTAGCAATATGTCCAACCTCATGACAACAAAAGCAAACAATATTTCTCATACCTTTTTCTTGAATGTGACTGAGATCTCCCTTTGATTCATTACTTCTCCTCATATAATCTCTTGCCCTATGACCAACATGATGACAAATAAAACAATGGCCATGAAGTGAATTTGAAAACTTAAAAGCATTGGGTTGCCTGATCAGCTTCTTTGATTTGCCTTCAAAACCTGCATCCTTCTTTCCTTGGACCAATATTTCATGATCTTTCTCAACCTTGATTATAAGCTTCTCATGATTATCCTTTAAAGAACCTAACTCATCCTTCAACTAATTACACTCTTCTTCTTTTGATGTTAAAATTGAATTTTTAACCTCTAACTAATTCTTAAGATCCTAAATAAATATCTTATTTTCTTTTACTTATATAGCCAACTTAGAATCCAAGATACACACCTTTTCCTTAAGATCCTCAACCATAGATTTTAACTCTTGATTGTCCTTCTTTAGCTGCTTGGCCATCTTATGCTTTTCTTTTATCTACTTTCAAGCTGTTAAACCCTTTTTGAAGGAACCTACTTTGATACCAATTGTTAATCACAGGATATACTAAGAGGGGGGTTGAATCAGTATATCATGTATCTTATAAAACTTTCCTTTAACCAAATTCCACTTAATCAAACATTCAAGATATGCAATAAAACTCAAACAATAAACACCACACAAGATAGAGAGAGACACCAGTTATAACATGGAAACCCAATGTGGGAAAGACCACAGAGAACAATCTCAAGTATATGAATTAGCGCAAACCCAAACAATATTCACAAGCCAAGCTTGTAGGAGCACCATACCCCTTTGCCAAGCACCACCCCAACTACTATTCATGAGCACCAACGCACAGGAGCACTACACCCCTTTGCTGAGCACCAACCTAGCTACTATTCATGAGCACCAACCCCTTTGCCTAGCACCAACCCAAAAACAATTCGTGAGCACTAACCCACAGGAGCACCAACCCCTTTGTGTATACCACACACCTATCTCTCAATGTTTCTATCTCAACAAATGATAGATCAATACAACATCTCTTTCTTCTCTCTCACCTTTGCTCTTCTAAGCTAGATATAACAAATACAAATCATATTCATCTTTCACAATTGCTCTTCTAAGCTAGATATTACAATATCAAATCAACCTCTATCTCTCATATTACAAATGGCTTCTCAAGCCTTTATTTATAGCTTTCCAAATGACCTTTGGCCTTCCCCCTTTGTGACCCTTCAATCCTCATGGAAAATGGCACCAATCTTGGATGACCCTTTATATTCAAGCCTTTGAAAAATCATATGGTGACCCTTCATGACCAAAAACGTCCTTCCCACTTTTGTCCTTATCTTTGGTGACTTTTCATATTCCTCAAAGTGTCCCTTCATGAGAAATTGTGCCCTTACTCTTTTGTCTTCACTTGGTGACTCTTGGTACTCCCCAAGATGACTCTTCATGGTAAAATGCATTTCATCCTTCTTTTGTCTTTACCCCATGGCTCTTCGACTTCTCCATGGGCCCTTCTTTTGTCTCATATGCAACCAAAAATATATTCATTAATATTAAATAAATATTAACTCATATTAGCCAAGATATATTTATTACAAACAACATTAAATGCAATGGGGCCTTTATCACCAATAATGATAAACCTTTGACATCAATGACAATATTTCCAACACCTTTTTGGCTTCCACTTATTTTTCATGTGTTTTGATAGGAGGATGTACAATAACAGTGTAAACAAAATCACTGAAACATGAGTTAGATGTGCATAGAGATGGATGAATGGACTAACCACAATTGGAATTAGTTCAGTCTGATGATTAGATTCAAGTAATGAAAGTTAAACCTTGGTGATTAGCACCTTAAATATATAATAAGGGGGGAAAAAAAAAATTATTAGTGAACCACCTGAGGATACATGCCATCCCTCTTAGCATTGGTCTTAACATACTTTTTTTTGAAGTGGTTAACCCCACCAAAGGATTCACTGAATTGTTGGAATCATTGGAGGGAATGATAAAAGAAGTTTATACCATATGTATGGAAGTCTCAGTAAACAAAATTATAAATGAATAACCCTCATCCAAGTGATATATATCTTCATACCATGCTCTACAAGTAGCTTCTAAATCTATTAATGCAATTATTTTTGTTTCATATTATTCAACTCTAGGAAATAAATCCCCATATCATTTGTTATAGTTATTCTCCCAATTCAGACATGCATTAATTTCTTTATCATATTGCTTTATTATATGGGAGTGAAGCTCAAATCTATCTAAAGCAGCATCCATATTACTATTGAATTTATCCATAGCATTACTTAATTGATGTATTGCTCTAGCTAAAATGGAAATCTCCAATTTTTATTTTTTATTTTTTTTACAAATAGTAGTTAGTAAAACTATGATAACTTTCAAAATAATAAATAACATTAAAAAATTCAAACTATTTTAAAAAGGTGAAACCAACGTGCATAAAATATAGAAATTGTTTGGTGTGATTGTGATGGAAGTCTTATATTTACATTTACATTCCCAAGATCAAGTATTAAACTATTAATTTTCTTTAAGGAGCTTAATTAGGCCTCCAATAAATTTCTTAATTTTATTAATTCATATATTGGTCATATATAGACTAGTGAGACTATCCATTCTCTTAATTATCAATTACTTTTTTCTAACCTGTAACTATCATTTTTATGAATTCAATCTCCTCTCTTCTACAAATTTTTATACAAGATTATCAAAGCTCAATAACCTCAAATATTCTTTATTAATTCATGCACACTCCATATATGGTCCCTTCTTATCAAATACACCTTTTCCAACTCATCTCCAATCTTCCATTACTCTTCAACCCCTTAGATACACCTCTTTTCAAACTCAAGAATAGATTTTCTTGAAGCCCTCTAAACACACAAATATCCTAGTATTTACCAATATACACATGCTCCTGATAACCTAAATAGAGTTTTAGATACCCATTAGGCTCATACAACTGTATAACAAGTTTCAACTCCCAACTCCTCAAGTTTACTTCTTTCTCTACACTTTCATTCACTCATTAGGCCTCCTTTAGGCCTAGACACTTATACAACATTGGATACCATAAGTATGGTCTTGAAATACCCAAAAATCTCTTAAATCCTCCTAATAATAAAAAAATACATATGATCTCAAATTTTCATGGATTTTCACTTGGTAAAACTCCCAATATGTGACTTTCCCTATTCAAACCCTAGCTCTAGGTCTATGAAGGCTTATATAGGCTGAAAGCTCTCCAAAAGGACTAAAATAAATTTTTAACCTCTTAATTAAATTCCAAGACCTGAAATAGGCCTATATAACTTATCCACAATTTTCTAATAGCTATTTAACCTTGATTCATTCTCATAGACTCTCAAAATGCACCTTTACAAAAATTTGGTTTCTTAATTCTTGACTATGTGAGGGTTTTGTAATTTCTAATCACTTAAAGATTTTATAAACCTCTATATGGCCTAATTAAACTCTCTACCATTATCTTTATCTCAAATCACATAGCAAACTTTTATCACATTTATGACTTTCTACACCGTATATATAGAAATATAAACTTCTTGGCAGGGTTTAATAGGGTACACAGACCTTACAATTAGGTTTTATCTCTCCTCACACTTAAAATAAATTTAAAACCACTTTTTATAGTAAAAATACTCTTACTAATGGCTCCCTTATGAATTTCAAGACATTTGATTAGATTAATCAAAAGATACAAGGTATTTTGAGTTTCTTAAGGTTTCCTATCTGAACACAGGCTGAGAGCACTATAATTGGCCTTATTTGAATTTGAAATCATTTATAATATTATAACCACTTATATAAGTTCTTCCTTAACCCTTTACAACTCTTCCAAGTGCATTTGAGTCTTAACTAGACTCCTAAATAATGTATACTCACTTTTTTATCTTGATTATTATAATCTTCTCAGTATACATAGACTATAAGGTCTCCACAATTCTATCACTCATCTTTAGTGACAATAAAAAGTCTTCATGTGTTTAATACATGTTCAAGATTCACTCCCATAACATTTACTCTTACAAACAACCTCCACTATTTATGAATCTTCATAAATTTTGACTATCACTGCACTATTTTTAATGTAGACCCGTACCAAACATGTAAAATACCTTTCTAATGGCCTCAAGGGGATATCGTATCATGTTTTAATCAAAAACACTCAAAAAATATTAAATAATAGATATTACACATAAAAAAAACTCACTCTTTTATTGATTCATGATAAGTATATATAACAAATGATTTATGTTCATACCCTATTCTTCATGGATAATACAATGAAAGTACTTACAAGCATCAAAGTCACTCAACTGGCCTTAATTCTTCATATATTCCTCAAAAACATTCTTTATATATGTAAAACATACTCTATTATGTACAAAAGTCTTATTAAAATCTTAAAACCTTAAGATCCTCTCTAATAATTATTCAAGAATGCTCTCAAATGACTCCTAAAGCCTATAATTTATAATTTTTTAGGCCTCCTAGACTATTGGTTCGAGATTCATCATGAATAAAAATCTTGTCTTAACTTGGTATCATCTTATAAAATACCAATAATCTCTCCTCTATCTTTTCAACCAACGTATTATCTTGTTATTTGCCTTATTTTCCCTTGTCCAACATAGGCATCATCTTTTAGATGTTGAGGATAGTTTAGAATTTACATTTACTTGAGAAAAAAGGTTATTTACAACATGTTTATGACCCTCTAGGATTATATAAGGTTTACACCCTTCCATTTAGTCCATAAGGACTGCAAGACTCTTTTCAATACTTAAATTTTCAAATGGGAGGTTTTGTAGGGAAAACTTAAATTTGTCTTAGATTTGAAATTTAAGACCGCCTAGTTATTTGGATGCCATTCTTTCCATTAGAATAGGAGTAAATAATCTATCTAGCCTTATTAGGCCTTTTACATGTAGTTATAAACTTATCATGGCTTCTAGGCCTTCACAATCAATGCTTATTGATTCACTTGGACTACTTTGTAAAAAAAATCAAGAATGGGTTGATGCTCGTGCATCAGATTGTTTACCTTTGGAGAGATATATGCAAAACAACAATCTTTTTTTTTACAATAGTAGTTATTAAAACTATGATAACTTTTGAAATACTTAATGAAATTTTAAAATTTTAAATTGTTCTAGAAATTTGGAAATAAGGAACACAAAACTCAAAAATTATTTGGTGTAATTCATTATTGTTTGAGATTAATTTGAATAAGAAAATTATGATTTTGAGGGAAAAAAATAGAAATCTGTACTTTTATTTTGGTTTCATATTGCAACTTTAGACAAGAGAGAAAGATATAGATCTGATTTTTGAAAACCCCTAAGATGCAATGGATGACTAAAATTTGCTCAATCAAGCTCTAAAATGTGCTTGCAATAAAAACACTCACCATGATACCTCTACAATTTTAACAACTTCCACTACTAAATCCAACTTAAAAAATATTCTCTCCAACATAACTTTTATCCACTTTCAAATCACCAGGATCTCGAAGGCAAGGTGAAAGCATACAGTGAGCAAAACTATAAACCCCTACTTGTACAACCTCCAAACAAAAAAATTGTATGGAAATGGTCCTGGAAATATCTCTAATAACAAAATTTAAAACCTAATATCTTATATACATAAAATATATACAAATACTGAATATATTAATGTTTTTTATTTTTATGGAAGGAATCATTCTGAATCACTTGCCACTTTGAGGGGGCCACCTCCTTATAAAATCATTTGACTCTCATTGATATAGTTTGCTTGGATGTCTTATAATGGCCTATACCCCTTTATTTATACTATTCTAATCAACCCAACTACTCATTCTTATGCATGTAGTATTAAACTATTATTCCTTACTTTTCACTATTCTATTATTTATATTACTAATCTACTCCTATCTAAGTATATTACACAAAAAGTGAAAGAATTGGTTTAAATTTTGTATATTTGCATAGATCTAAATTAGATATATTTTTTTAATTATGTATTATAATCAAATATATATATATATATATATATATGAGAAAGTAAAAAACAAAATAAAATGGATTGTTCTTTGTGGATAGTGTTTTAAATAAAATTTTTTAAATTTTTTATATAAGGTTTACAAGATGGGAAATTTTTGATAGTGTTTTAAATTAAAAAATTTAAGTTTTGTATATTATATTCATTAATCAAGAAAAGACATGGATATAGAAGAAAACTATAAATTAACTATTTTTTTACATATCTTCAATTGGAGAAAACAAACATTAGGATTTTCAAGAAAAATTGATATTGAGAAAAAGAAACAAGCAAATATTCAATAAATTATCTTTCTACTAAGTACGAGTAATCATTTATACAATTAAATATAAGTAAAATTTAAAAAATAGTTATAAGTAAAAAAACACCAGAAATAAGACATAAAAAAGATTGAAAACCTATTTGTGTGAATCTTCTATCACTTAAGACTTCAAAAACTCATATTTTTAAATAAGAGTTGTGTGCTAAGATATAGTTTCATAAATGAGAGATAGAAAAAACTAAACCCTGTATGTGTAAATATTTTGCCACTTAAGCCTTCAAAAACATATCTTATTGAATAAGAGTTACACGCTAGGAAATAGTTTTAGATATTACAAATATTCTTTATTAAATATTTCTAGATTTCTTGTCCATCGTAGAGCTATTGTTAATTTCATTCACCTACTCCTAATATTTTAACATTCCTACAAGTGAATGGTGCATTATTTTTTCATGTAACTACCTATAATATTTTCCTCAATTGAGAGTGACTTTCAATGAAATTTCTTGAAAATAATGGTTTTGATTCCTTCTTGTAAAAAAATCATGTTCTTATTTTTTTCAACTAAAATTTTAAAATCTGATTGAATGTTGTATTCTTCTTTTCTTATATTTATTTTTTTTTACAAAAAATAAATAAAAACTAAAACTTGATAGATTTGATTACCAAAAAATTATAATGTATTGTCCCATAAAGATTTGTTGTTGAATTAAAAACATGGCATTTTCAAATTTTCAAGATGTTGTGTTAAGATTTTTCAACTAATAAAAATTGACGTAATATATTCAAATTTTGAATTTGTCACATTAAGATTTATCAACTAGATTGAGATTTGTGCCACATTCAAAATGAGACATTTTTTAAATTTAAATATGGTGTGCAAAGTAAATATTGAATTTGAAAACTTGTGTTTTAGACATACTAAACCTTTCATATATTAGTTTCATAGTGAAAAAATATTATAAATTTAAATTTTGTATTTTTTAAACTATTATTACAAGATGTTATTATAAACATTTATTGTAATATTAAATGTTAACTATTATTACAAATTTTTATTATAAGTTTAAACTTTAACATGGAATATAAACTATTATAGTTTTGAATGAGTAAAAAACAATTCTCAAAATAGATTAAAAAAAATAGTCATAGTTAACTACTATTATTACAAACTTATATTAACTATTATTAAAATATTTTAGTATAAACTAATATTATAATATTAAATATAAATTTTAACTACAAGTTTATATGATTAAAACTTTTTTATAATATTAAAAGTAAATTATTATTAAAACTTAATATTATAATTTTGCATGATAAGGGTCTTGTGGTAGCAGATTCAAAAAGGAATACTCCCAATCACTATTGGATACCCCCTAATTGTGAAAACGTAAAATTAATTTTTGATGGGGCCTCGAAAGGTAACCCTAGTTTGTTGAGTGGTGGTGGAGTCTTTAGGGATCATGATGGTCATCCTCTCTTCATTTTTTCCAGTGATCTTAGAGTAGAGACTAATAATGTAGTAGAGGCTTAGGCACTTTTAAAATGTGTTCAAATGGATATAACTCATGGATGGGTAAATATGATCATTGAAGGTGACTCACAAATCATCATAAATGTGCTTTTGTTTGGAAATTCCAAAGCTTATAAAATTTAGATTATCTTGGATGAATTTAATGGGTTGAGAGAGTCTTTTTAACACTTAGAGTTTCACCACACAAAATAGAAAGGTATTTCTATTATGGATTGGGTATCAAATGTTGGGGTTAGTCTCTTAGTCTCTAAAAAAGATAGCTTGTTATAATGGGGCCCCCTTATCCTAGCTCTTTGTATAATTTATTAACTCATGACATTAAAATGGTAACAAATCAAAATTATGATTAATTTTCAATAGTGATGGGATGGTGAGATCATTTGGTGGCACTCATTTTAGGTGATGGCTTGTGTAAATTGATTTAAATTACTTAAATTCACTATTTAATGTGGGCATTCTAATAATAAAAATATAAGTCTTGTGGATTTCAATATGTGAACATATGGAAGCCTCACCTCATCTAAAGCTCTTGTTGGTATGTGGTTGGGTTTCTTATTTCTTACAAGTTACAGATATTCCAAAAGGGAATGGCATTAAGGTGGAGCATATCATTCACCCTAAGATGTGGGTTGGTCAAAGGGTATCTTATTCAAATTGGATTACTTGGGAATCAACCTCCACCCATTTTGCATAGCATATCAATAAAAAGATTTAGAACCCTCTGATATGGGTTTGGATGAAGAATATGTGGGATGTTATGGCTAAAATTGATGAAATTAAGCAAGAAGTTATAAAATCCTAAAATCATTCAAGATTAATATGTAGTTATTGGGTATAAGGAATGTGTTTGACACAGTTTAGGCTATCAGTGGGGTAAACTTGCTTTCTAATACAAGTAATTTAAAACTTCTCAAAAAACATATTGATTTGGAAATGTTGATTGTATCAGTGAGGATCAAATCTATGGATCACAACCATATAATTATGGATGACATCCTCAAATTTAAAAAGAGCATGGAATTCATTATGGCCAAATTGGGTTCAAATTTTCCTCAAAATTTCTCTTTATTTCCTCCTCCCTATTATGATGTAGTTGAAGATGAGGTGCAAGCAACTTAGATTTGGGTGAGCATTAGGTATAATGTTGGGAGTAGCCTGCCACCTAGAGATGATGTCATAGAATTGGAGTAAGTCAGTGAATTTGTTAGTCCTTTTGATGACGTGTAGTATATAAAGGACCTAGTAGATTACCCTATTTTTTTTTGGAATGTATAACATGCATGTTTTTGTAATACAAACTTTGATATATTTAAATTAAATGTTGGTTTTTTGGTTTGTTATACCTGGTTCATTGGTTGGTTTATAATGGTGGTGCATCTACTACTAAAGTGGTGTTTATTCTTTCTCAAGTTGGTCAGACTCGATATGTGCTTTTGGTACCTACCAAACGGCTAACACCTTGCTAGTTATTTTGATGGGTATAAATTGGTTCTAATTTTTGCCTATTGAGAGGCTTTCCCAGGTGGTTTATATTCTTAATTTTTTTTAGGACGTTATCCTAGTTACCTCAACAAAAATATTATAATATTTTATTACAATATTAAATATAAACTATTACTATAATCTTATATTATTAAAGATTTTTAAAAATATTAAATTTAAATTATTGTAAGCTATTATTAAAATATTAAATGTGAAGTTCTATTATTACAAGCTTATATTATAAGTTTTTATTACAATATTAAATGTAAACTACTATAATTTCAAATAACTAAAACTTATAACAAGTTTTTAGTGTAAATTTTTAATAAAATATTAAAGCTTAACTATAATTAAAATATTATATTATAATCTCTTATATTAAATGTAATAATTACATAATTAAAACTATTAAAAGCTTTTAGTATAAGTTTTTATTAAAATGATAAAAGTGAAATATTTTTTAGTCAATGATTCAGGGTTGTTGGGTCCCTTTCCTTTTCATTAATAAAAATCAAGATTATAAAAATAAATTGTGTGCATGTGGACTCCACAAAATACCACTATCAACCCAAAGCCTAGTTCAAACATAGGAGCAAACAAGATATAGAACATAGAGGGACAAACCCTAGATACAAATCAGTAAATAAAACTCAAAAGAGACTAGCAAGAAATAAAAAAGGAAAATAACATAGAAAAAACAAGGACAAAGTTTATATATCTTGTTTGAGGGTGCCATGAAAACAAAGTCTAATGTGAAGTGTGTGTCTAGGGTTCCTAATATTCCACATCCTGATTCCAATCTAAAAAACAAGTTGCCTTTCAAAATTTTATTTTATATCATCACTTCTATAGTATAAGGACCACCTTTATCTCCCCCATGACCCTATCCATGCCCATGAACATACCCACATCCTTTGACTTATCCATGTCCAAACTTTCCACTACTCAAACTGGTGATACCACGCAAACTACCTAAGGCTTCATAAGCAATCCGATGATTTCCCATACACTTCAATGAAGGCAATCTACCCTGATCTACTTAATGAAAACCCTACCCAAAATCTAAGCATTCCTGATCATTGTCAACTTATCACTTGATTATTTTGAGGATGATAAAATCTAGATAATTGGACCCCTTCTTTCCAAAAAACCATCTTCAGTAGCATTATCATTACCAAGATGAGGAGAAATAGAGTGATCCTTACTACCTCCACAGAAGCTAACCAAATACTCCACTGCCTCTACTAAAAACCCTATTAATAAAATGGAGGGAGGAATATATTTCCTATAGGTTCATGTGTGGAAAAAAATATCGCTTGATCACTTGTCATTGGGTATGATCTCCAAGTTCTACATATAGTCAAATAGAGTTGAGAAACATTTCTCCAAATATTAAAAAAATGTTAATAGAATAAGCCCAAGGTGTTTCATTGATGAAAAAGGAATCTTTTGAGAAAGATCCACATCAACCCCTATAAACTTTTAATCAATCCACAATATAAACTAGGTCTTACTATAGATTATATAACTTGACCAATGGCCTCTTTGTCTTACATGAGATGAAGTAAATTTTTAACAAAGATGGAGGTGATATTTGAGTTTACCTAGTTTCATAGAAGTAAGAGTATAAAATATTGATAAATGACTACCTAAATGCCTTCAATGTTGACCTTGAATATATAAAAAATAACAATTTTAGTGTTCCTTCCAACACACACCCCTAAATGCCATTTTACTCTACTCTTCATGAAGAGAAAAGAGTGTTTCAATCAAGGCCAATTCATTTGCCATGTCCATCATGTTTGCATCCATTATAAAATAGGAATTCAGTAATGTATCCAATCCTCTCTTCACATCACCAATTTTTGGAGCCCAAATCTAAACATGATTTACATCACTTATGGTTGTCTTTCAATTTTTTTGCCTTTTACTTTACACACATGACTAAGAAGAACCTTGAAATCCATAATCATTAGGCTTATAGGGCCATGCCTCAAAGAAACATTGGATAGGAATATCTTATAAGAAATATGAGGTGATATTTGGCATGAATATTGGCTCAAGTTGTAACACCCCTCATGTGGAGCTATTTCCCCTCCTTGATCTTAGCTTATCTATTGTTATTGATGAATTTTACCACTCCCTTATGCTCATGTTTTGTGTGAATTTCCCCCATTAACTATCATGAGAAGTGTCTTTGGGTATAATTTTTTTGGGTTAGAAATCTAAACCAAATTGCATTTTATATACATTAGATCTTGAACCTGAGATAGTAATGTATCTAGATTGATGTCACTTATCCTCAATCTACTTGAATTGGTGAAAAAGGTAATCAAGATAAACATGTGTGTATAAATATATTTAATTTGATAATGATGAATAAGGTATTTTTTAAACTTTAGATTAAGGTAATATAACTCTTTTTTTACTTTTGCCTTTGGTGCTCTACAAGAATTCCAATTCATGCAGTTGTTTAATAGAAATACTTCAATGTCCTTGTTGAATTTGTAGACTTGATCTTAAAATAATTTTTTAATTCTTGTTGAATTTATTGAGGAACTATTCCCAAATATTTTTATTTATTAGGAGCAAGAAAAGTTACATAAAATATATATACTATTATCATCTTATATAGTTTTGATAGTTTGCCTAAAATATTACCTTGCATCTAATATAGTCAAAAGTGATCGTGTTTCCTTACACCCATCAATTCTAGGTCTTGTTCAATCCTTATTATTTTGTAAAATTTTGATAAGGGATAGGTTAGTCAACATTTTATTTTAAAAAAAAATATAGATTTTAATATTAGGAAGAAACATTAAAGATAATATTATTTATTGAAACATAGGTTTGAAATATTTATTTATATCCTTTTGAACCACATAACTATCAAGTAGGTAGTTGACTGGTTATTAATTGAAGTTAGTTGATTTTAGAGAAAATTATCACTTAGTCTACAGCATATGGGAAACAAAGGAGTTGAAATCAATTAATGTGTTGCTGTAAATTTATTACTTTCAACAATAAGCATTTCACTCCTTTGATTGTGCCTCTAAATGAATAGTTTATCTCCACTCAAAAATTTAATGTTGGTAGATGGAGTTTGCATTCTTATAGGATGCATTTATGGAAACATAAATAAGATGATGTGCTAAATAAAGACATATTAGAGGAAGAAACAAAAAAATATTGACTTAGAAGACATTGGTAGAAGCTTGGATAACTATGAGGAGTAATCTAGAATCACTTTCGGGTTAGACTTATATATGTTGCCATTATACTTAAATAATTCAAAGAAATGTCTTGATTAATATTTTGGAGTATTTTAATACTAATATTAATTTTAATAATTATTTACTATATCAGAGAATGCAAAAAAATAAAAGTTTGATTATGATTAAGTGTGTTTGGGAATGCTTTATAAGATAGTAGTTGTCCATTTTAAAGTATTCTTGTGAGCCTATTCGACCCTTTTTATGTGTTATGAATGTGCATAGTCATCATCTCCTTTATAACTCATGGATAAACTAGAGGGACTACATATTTATTGTTTAGTTTTGGTTTGGGTAGTGTCTTTAAGATTTGTATGGACTATCCATTAGTTATGTGATGTCTTTTATGCACACTAGAAAGATGAAACTACCCGATAGTCTAGACTGAGTTTTACAACTCGGTGAAATCAAATTTATTGGCATGCCTTCAAATGTGTATGAATAACATAAATTAAAATTTTATTATTAATATTAGTTATAATATGTTTTAGTTAAAAAATAACGTTTTTATAAGTGTTAGTTATAGCTTATTTTCCTAAGTGGGATGTAATGTCTTCTTCCTTTTGGAAATTAGAACACTAAGTAGCCTAGGTAGTTCTTCTTTCTCTTTAATATTTCTCTAATAGGTTTTTTTTCCACTATTTATCTCTTTTTTGAGCCATAAGACCATGTACCATGAATTTATAAAGATTTGTAATAAGGTTCATGTAATAGGCTTTGAAAACATGCTTTGACATCCATAAGTGAGTTTTTTTATCAAAATGATCTTAAAATAAAATTGATCTCTTATTAACCTTTATAGGTTTTGTTCCACTCTGAACCAGCTTTATAGATTATTTTGAACCATTAAAATTTGCTTAGAATTGATAAAAATATGATGATTTTAATGATGTTGTATATTTACCACTTTTTCCCATAAAATATAGAATATTTTAATCACCTAAAAGTGGTATTTGAGTGTTAAGAGTGATACTTGAGAATACCTATCCATAGATTAGCTGTAAACCCATCTTAGAGCTTATTTTCACACTTATCCAACCTTTGTGTGAGCCAAAGACATCCCTAGTCATCCTTAAAGTGGTCCTAGACCATCATTCCTTAATCATAGCCCTTCATGCCTAGTGTTTCTCCACTTGGACACTAGTGCCATAATAAGGAAACTAGCACCACGTGGTGTTAGTGTCCCAATAATGGTGTTAATGTCCTTTCCCTCTTTTTTCACAAATGAATATCTTTTCAAATCTAAAGCCTCCTAGGGTTGACTTAAACCTCTTTTAGAATCCTCATAAGCATCAGAACAATATATATACATGAATTTTAGCCCTCTAACCACTAGATGGAAATCAAATTCAAAATACACATTCAAACTTAGAACAAGTTGTGCACAATTAAGGTTATCAATCCTTATTCTACCCTACTTCTATATACTACCATTTATAGCAATCCCAAGCTTAGATTACCTAGATTTCTATTCTCAAACACATTCAAAGCACTCAAGTTAACTATAATACTAGCTTCACTTTCACTTTCACTAGCACTTAGGTGGGGAAAACTACATCGGGTTTGATCCCTCTTTGGAGTATTGGTATGTAGGCAGCTCTCTATCTTACCCCACTAACAAACACACTTTTCATCTCATATCAACTAGATGCCCTAACTACATGGAAAATTAGGGTTTTACTCAAAAATTAAGTTAACACAATAAATAAATAAATAAATAAGGTTTTAAGACTCATGTACATAATAATAGACCTTAGATATCTAGACATGGGTGCACCCAAAAGCTTGGGATAATCTTACACAAAGGACACTACCACCAATATCAGGGCATTACTACCACATTTCTAATAATGGTGTTATTGTCCAATTATGGTGTTATTAACCATGAGGGGTTATGACACTAGGATCTAGTTTGTGACATTCATCCTAACTTTTACCTCGATTTCTAACACCCAGATCATCCATCTCAATTGTTTTCCAATTAATTTATTACTTATACTATTTATTACTATTTTTAGAAAAGTTAAAGCTAGTCAATTTTGTAAAAAAATTAGTGTTTTTATTTATTACATATTATTTTCTTAATTTAGCGTATTCATCTCTTTAACAAACATATGAATTGCATTCACTAAGTTCTAAATGTTAAAACATTTAGTGAACCTGACTTACTTTGAACATTGCTCAAACCCTAACCCTATATTCTCTTAGGGTTTCTATCCTTTTTGTTTCTATGCTCAAATAATATTTTTAAAATCTTAAATTTGTTTTAGTATTTACTTCTTGCAATCTTTCATAGATTAAATTTATTTAAAGGTTTAAAATATACAATAGTTTGTTTTCCTCTTCCCCAAACTACAATGGCAGAATTCAACAACCAATTTGATGAAACCAATAAGAGATAATTGAAATATTTTATTTCCAAACATTTGGATATACAAGATGACCTTATCAATATTATCCATGAATAACTTCATAAAATAAATAATGGTCAATCTTCTACTCCCCCATTTAACAACATTGTTACACCTACTTTGGGGGTAACTCATAATGTACAATAACCCATTTTAACTCAACAAATTTTAGTCATAGTTACACCTCCTATGGATATTTCTTCTTCTTTAGATGTATAATCCCTTATGCATAAGATTCATTCTCTATGGTATAAGGTGTTACATCTTGATCAGGGAGCCACTAGGCCATCACATGCCTTGGATTCTCATATTTTTTTACATATTCCTTTGTCAAATCACATAGCATCAACTCCTTTTCCATCCAAATTCATACCACCTAGGCTTACATTATATGATGGTAAGGGTGACCTAGATCACCATCTTCAAGCTTTTCATGCAGCATGTTTGGCCTACGTGTCCAATGATTGGCTTTTGACCAAACTATTTCCATGTAGTCTAAAGGATTACGCCTTACAATCATTTTATGATCTATTGAATCAATCTGTCATTGTATTAAATCTTTTGGAAAATATATTTTTAGTACACTTATCCATAAACATTAGTTACAAGATCTCATATGATCAAGTTGCATAATCAAAACAAAAGTCAAATAATCCTATTGTAGAATATATCTTACGATATAAGACTATATTAGCCAAGTTAACTATCCCCATGGTAGATAAAGAGTTTTAGGAAATCTTCAAATAGAGTCTTTTACCAGCATTACACGAAGCTATCTTGTTTAAAAAATTTCCAACCTTCACATACTTATGCCACATAGTGAAAGAAAGAGAAGTCAAGCTTCTCTCCATGGAAAAACTTAAATATACAATTAGATCAGAATCAACTACTAAGAGTTCTAGTAAGCCTCCATAAAAGGTAAGGGCCACTAAAAATAAGAGTGATCTAAAGGCCATAGTTAATGTCACTTCAGATCCATCTCCTCCCTTAGTTTTATTAGCTTCTCCACATACAATTTTTACCAACCTTCCACAACCACCATCATATGTTTTATAGTATCTCTTGGAATGCAATGCCATCTCTCCCTCCCATCAAATAGGTTGATATGACATGGAATCTTCCAAATGACTATGATTCTAATACATTATTCAAATATCATAGGGCACCAGGCCATAAAACAAACACATGCATAAGTTTAAAACATAAGATACAAGATTTAATCAAGGATAACATTATTGATGTGGGCACACCCACAAAGATGCCCAAAGTATAACAAAAAAAATATAAGGCATTGAAACTATTCTCATATCTATTTACAAAGCATATAATAAATGAGGTAGGGAGCACTTCAAGTGTTCATTACACATATTAGACACATCCACCACCAAAATCATATCACACTACTAAAATGGAAGCACACCCACTACACAATATCATTGGTGTGTACCATACTATAGTTAAAGTTATACCACTCATCATCTTCTCATATTAGGATATTGTTGATGATGATACAGATTTATATTGACTCTTTGTATGAGCCTACATAGACCATAATCCTCTTAAGAGTGTTATGATTGATAATGGGTCAAGTATAACATGTCCACTATCATACGTTTACATCATTTAGGGTATTTAGAGCATGGTATATCCCATATAGACACAATTATCATTGGTTTTAGTGGTCATGTTCAAAGCTCCATCAGAGATATTAAACTTCCACTATAGGTTGGACCAATACTTGTGGCCACTAGATTCTTAATATTACCTAGTGTAGGCATATTTGACAAGTTATTGAGTAGGCCATGGATATAGTAGCTATGAGCCATCCCATTCATAGTAGACAAATGCCTAAAATATATACAATAAAATCAAGTGATCATAATTGAGGGGCTTCCATATGATTATCCTCTACCCAGCCCATAGACAATTACTTCATAGTTACCAATTATAAGACAGTTGCCAATTATAGCTTTGATCATAGTTCATATTGATACACCACATATTTTAGTAGAACCACTCATATAGGTGAGGTCTACTCCTATATTATTACCACATATGTATACTCTCCTACAGAGACCATTATTAGAGAGACCCCTATGTTAGAGATATGTTGTAGATTCTAGAGGGCCTCCTCTCATCATGTTATTTCAACATCTGCATTACTGAGTTCTCAAGGTTCTCAGCATAGGGAACTTATGCTGCATATAACATCTTCCACTAGATGGATCCTTAAGACACCTATAGTTCACATGACACCATAGTCAATGTCACAGATCCCTAGCACCACTCCATAGGCATAGCCAGACATATATCATTAATTACATCCTATTTTGGGACCACAATTACCCCTTCATAAAGCATGCATGATAAGAGTTCCTTTATTTGATACAAGCCACCTTGATAATGAGTATCCCATGAGACTCATCAGTTAGTATTGTTCCTCCATTATTGTGCACAATTTCTTTCTCTCTTGCTCCTTGTATATAGTTTCATTTTCATGTTACTTGTACACATCTTATATTTAAAAAACATAAAAATAATAGAATATTTCAAAAACATAAAAGTATTCAAATACTTAGTTGGAAAACATAAAATTATAGATTTTATGCATTTCTAAGTTTACATTTCTTATATTTATCAAACACTACATATGTTAGCTCTATTAGTATAGTTAGTTTTTCCATACATATATGTTTCATTTGTTCTTGTCGAGTGCTTGTAAATTATTATAGGACTCAAGTCCACTACACCAATCTAAATTTACTATTATCAACCCATAGGGGGAATTTACATAGATACACGGATTCTTCATTTGACAGATTCACCCATTTGGGGCCACCCTATACACAAGTTTGATTACCAGTTTCTATCTTTCTATACTCTACATCATAGATTTAGCATTGTTATATCTTGATATTGATCATGTTATACTTACTCAAAAAAATTATTGATTATTACTACTTTAGACTCAATTTATGTACATCCTATATCTCACACAAATTTGTATTATATATTCATACATGATTTAATTTCTATCTTTCTTAATTTAGAATTGATTGTATGATTATGCTCCTTCTATTAAATGGAATTTGAATATGTCATTGCTCTTTGGCTCTAAGCCACTTCTATTCATATTATATATGATTTGGACATGTGCCCATGTCCTTGTGTGTGTATTTATGATCATGCATGTGGAAATTTGAACATGTCCTTTTATGTGTCTCTAAGCCAAATTGTTTGTTGCTTATGTATGTGGGAATTTGAACATGTAATTGTATGTCTTGTTTTCTTAGATTTAGTGACATGTGTCCATGTCCCTTGTATTGTGGCCCCTTGGCCTACTTTTTGTTCCTCATGTGTGTTGTATGTATGTTTTTTTATATGTGTCATGGCCATGACACTTATCTCTTGCTTGTTACATACTCTAGTTTTAGATGCAATGATGGACCTCATGCATCTTCCCCATACCCTTAGGTAGATACTTATTTATTACTCATACTTGCTGTTATATACATTGTTATACTTATCTTGACACCCTTATGAATTTTTGACATGACATACATCACACATTACAAACTTATGCTCAGATTATATTACATTATGATGTTATGTATGCATATTATATTGGATTAATACATAGTTATCATATATGCTCTCGATAACACACATCTTATAGAGCTTTTTCTTTAGAGGATTATTCTTACATAGGCTTAATAAATCCTCTCAAAATAGGGGGCATTCATATGGTTTTGTCACAAAGATCAGGCTCATATAATGCACTCACAGTACATTTTTAACACAAATACTTAGATTACATAAATCAAACTCAAGTAAACATAGTGGGAAACAATGATACAAAGATCAACACATGTGCATATAAATTAGAGCATAAGGACACTAGTGCCCAAATTGGGACACTAGCATCACATGGTTCTACTATCCAAGATATGGAACCAATATCTAGTAGCCTAAATTTGAGAAAAACCTAAATTGGCTATAAAATTATAGCATATAGAGTACATGTTTTCCTAGGTTCAATTATAGATTTATCAATTTTGCTTAGTTTTTCTTAGATTCATACCAAGTTAGCTCAGATTAATACTAGTTTGCTCAAGTTTGGGGCATCATGCATAGTGTGATCATTCCCATATTTAGTTCAAATACTCAAATAGAAACTATTACCAATTAATACATAATCCATATGCTTAGATATCAATTTTGGGGGCATATGCTTGGCAGATTATTCCCTTATGCTCACTTACACACTGATTGATCAGATGAAATGAAAATTTCCATCTCATTTTTTATGTTGTATACATATGATAACGTATTCCATGTTACACACCAGTTTCATGTCTTACTCCATCTATAGTGGTTGGCATTCTTGAGTGGCTTGGATCTGCTTAATATACCTGAGTGGCCATAGAGCTGACATACCTAGTTAGACATTTCCAATTATAATACATAGTTTTAGTTTAAAATTAATCTACTATACATGGACGGGAAATGATGGACTCATATCCTACTTGAGTTATTGACCCACCTACATGAGAGGGTTGGACACACCATCAGTCCAATCTAAGCTATTCATAGTTCATGATCAACCAAGTAGGGGTGGATAATTATGGATTCAAAATTGGATTGAGTTTTTGAGCCACCCACACATGAGGATTGAGCAAGCCAATAGCTTAGTCCAATCTATTCATTTATTAATCACTATATATACACACACACATAGGTTGTCACTAGGTTTATACATTGGTTTGCATACCTAGTGAGTATATTTGTTCCTTTTCTCTCTCTTATCTCTTTACTCAGTTCAGTCTTTACTTTTGATATCTCTAAAGAAAGGACTAATTTATGCACATTCACTTTTAGGACACATATTAGAGCATGTTTCACATGATCAGACCCAACTTCATATGCTTCACCTCTTAGGTAAGTCTAGGTACACTTCTTTTTCCTTTATCCTAGTCATTTTGATTTGTTGTATTTTTTGAATAAAGGGAGGGGGGGATTTAATCACCTAAAAGTGGTATTTGAGTGATGATAGTGCTACTTAAACTACATATCCCTAGCTTATCCCTAGAGCTATCATAAAGCATATTTTCACACTTATCATACCTTCATACGAGCCATAAACATCTCTATTCATCCCCAAAGTAGCCCTAGGCCCTCATTCCTTGATCCTGTCCCTTTGTGCCTAGTGTTATGCCACTTGGACACTAGCACCATAGTAAGGAAACTAGCACCACATGGTGCTAGTGTCTCAATAATGGAACTAATGTCCTTTCCCTCTCTTTTTTATAAATAGATATATTTTCAAATATAAATCCCCCTAGGGTCATCCTAGACCTCTTTTAGCATCCACACAAGCATGAGAATAGTATATATACATGACTTTTAGCCCTGTAACCACTAGATGCAAAATAATTATTCAAACTCAAAAAAAATTTACATAATTAAGGTTATCAATCCCTATTTCACCCTACTTATGAATACTACCATCTACAACATTCTTAAGATTAGAATACCCAAATTTCCAATCTCAAGAAAATTCAAATCACTCAATTCAACTATCATACTAGTTTCACTTGCACTTTCACTAGCACTTAGGTGGGGAGAACTAAATCGATCTTGATCCCTCTTTGGCATATTGGTATGTAGGAAATTCTCTTCATAGTGGGGTGTTGAAGATGTCCATCTTACCACACTAGCAAACACACTTTTTAGCTTATATCAATTCAATGCCCTAGGTACATGGAGAATTAGGGTTTTTCTCATAAATTCAATCAAAATATGTAATACACAGGGTTTCAAAACTCATTTACATAGGAACATACCTCAGAGATCTAGATACTGGTGTACCCAAAAGTCTAGAACAATCTTGTATAAAGGACATTATCACTAATATCAAGACACTATGACCATATTTCCAATAATGACACTACTATCCAATTATGGCACTACTATCCAAGAGGGGTTCTGACACTAAGATATATTTTATGACATTCATACCAACTTTCACCTTATCCAGTACCTAGATCATTTATCTCAATTATTTTCCAACTAAGTTCTCACTTGCACTATTTATTATTATTTTTAGAAAAGTCAAAGCTAGTCAATTCTATGAAAAATTAGTGGCTATATTCATTTCATATTATTTCCCTAATTTAGCCTACTCAATTCTTTAATGAATATAGGATTTCCATTCAATAAGTCTTAAAATTTTAAATTAAATATAGTCCCTAATGTTTCCTTATTTTATTATGAATTACAACAACATTCGAAGCGCAATGTTGAGTTAATACTATGGACTTTATTGAGCAAATAGCCATTAATATTAATACAATATGGATTATGAACCATTCAATTTCATTCATAATTAAGAAAAATATGATGATTTTATTGATGTCATATGTTTTCCTCTTGTTCTTGTTAAATACATAATACAGTCTCTAATGTTTCGTTATCCTATTATGAATTATAGCAGTAATATTGAGATAATATTTTTAATGACTTTATTAATAAAATAACTATTAATATGAATACCAATATGTATTATGAATTATTAATATGGAAAGGAATATGAATACATATAATTATTAACTAATTTTCAATTTTGAATATGATTATATATATTATTATCCGTTAATAGTCATAAGAGATTGATAGGACTGCAAAAAAAGTATATTTCAAATAAGAACCTGGAAAAACAACAAAAAAGGTATATAAAACATAAAATGAAAGAGATAAGTTGTTGAGATATTTATTTTAACAAATCTATGATTGATGGAGCTTTGGAGACGTTAATATTATTATATTATTTTTATATAACTATAAACAAAAATACAATATTATTAATCATAGAAAATAATATCATTTTATCATCTTATGTTATGTTAACTAAATTATTCAATACCAATAATTACTCATGTCAGGTAGTAGTGCCACTTCGATTAGGGAAATATGACTTAGGCAATTCCAGACATTTGACACAATAAACTATGATAAATATTTGAGATTTTTATTTTTGAACAAATTGATAAAACTTGCAAGACCTTTGAGATGAATTTGGGTGACCTTTATCTTGGGTGATAAAGTATAGTGCATTATATAAAAATTATAGTTAAGGATATCTTAGCTATTATTATGAAAAATGGTGGTGTTATGTAGATTGGTACTAATTAATCATAACAACTATCTAATAACCATGTGGTTATATATTATATTAAGATCCAAATTACATACATCCTAAAATTAATATATTAAACTAAAGTAAACTCTAGATTGTGTGATGGTGAGGCTATTTAGCTTCAAAAACATTGTGTTTGGGTATGCAAGCCCAATAGTATGTATGGTTATGTAAACCGTTACCTTTTTGAAATAATATATTTCACATCAACATGAAACTAATTGAAATTTGAAAATTGTATGCTTACCAATAATTGAGCAATTAGAGATTATAGAAGCTTGTTGGAACCTTGACAACTCTATTTATTTCTTTGGCTTAGTTAGCCAACTCTTTATATATGACGTCTCATAAGGAGACTATTCCATTCTAAAATAGAGAACTACATCTAACCTTAATTCTAAGGAGTGGATATGTAGGTTGCCCAATTTGTGTGGGCATTAGGTCTAGGTCTTAGATTAGGCTAGGGTTATGATATTGCTAACCCTCAAGCTAGGTTAAAACTCTTCATCCAAGAATCACCTTATGAGAAGAAACTTTTATTTTTTATAAAATAAATGTGAAGGAACCTTGACCTTTTAACTAAATTTTTAGTCAAATATGGGTAGTTAACATGTGTGTTGATTAGTTTTAAGACTTTAGAGTTGGTTATAATACTCAGGCACCAGTTTTAAGCCTATGATGTTAGTTTTGTATAGGAATTTGAGTTGGTTGTAATAAGTTGCAACTAGTTGCAAGACTCTAGCATCAAATTTTTTATAGGACTCTAGAGTTGGTTGTAAGACTTTAGAGTTGGTTGTATGACTTTGGAGTTAATTGTAAGACTCGGGTGATAGTTTTATTTATGACTATGAAGTTGGCTATAAGACACCAAACCATTTTTTATAATACTCGAGAGTTGCTTCAAAATTGCTTCCAAATTGAAAATTTGATACTCCAAACCTTTATGTCTGTATTTCAAACCTATTACAGCCTATTTATACAAAATTTGGAATTTAATTTCCAAAGATTCTAGAAATCATTTACATAGTAGATAATACTGATTTTTAAAGAATAGAAAAGACATATTCCCTTTATCTTACTTTAGTTAAACCATAAGTTATAAAATTACATATAAATCTACCATAGGGTCATGGAGCCCATTACATCAGCTTAGAGAGTGTTAGGCTTGTTGAGATCTTATAGGTTGATTTGAACAAGTCGGGCTAGAACTTTTACAAAAGCTACCATGCAGCTACATGTGCATTACAAGTTGTCATTTAGGAATGTGTCCTTCTTCATCACTTTGTGTGTCTTGTGCCATGTAGTTGGACAACTATTATTTTAAATAAATATATGCACACATATAAATATCTATATATTCATATTATAGCAATGACATAATACACAACCAAAACATAGAGTTACATGGGAAAACCTCACATGGAGGTAAAACCCCACAAAATATTAGTTATTAATTTTAAAAATAAATTTGATCTAATACATTAATCCCTCTCCTCACTTCTTCTCAGACACTTTCTTCACAGAACGTCAAAATGCTTGAGCTTGAATGTGTTGGATATATTATTATTTTAATACATATATTAATTTATAAATGGAATGAACCATTATAACCAATGGGTTCAAACTCCCACCCAATTCACAATGGTAAGAAATATAAAAATGTATTTTATTATCTATTAACATAAGTTTCACCTATGTAATGTAAATAATAAAAATATATTATTTATTATTTACCGATGTTATTAATGTATTGATATAAATTACCACTAACATTAATTGTTCTAACATTTTTCATTAATGTTAAATTGGGATACATACCATAACCACATTTCTACAAAATAAATTATAATTTGTAAATAATCTATAATGAGTTTAGGGTGCATGTAACATTTAAAGGAATTTAAAAATCTTCATCATACCAATACCATTTTTTGAAATAAAATAAATTATAATCTATAAACTACATAGAGTAAGTTTAGGCTAGCATGATCATGAGACTACATCTCATATTTTCTCACAAATAATCAATCAAACATTTTTTAGGCTTATATAGCATAAGGACCTCCATTACAAGATATGATTTTAAGTATTGGTTATGCTATAAAGTCACATATGGTGAAGTTTATCAAAATCATAAAGTGTTTTTTTTAATTTGATAATAACTATAGATAATAAGAAAGAAACACATGGCCATTAGGAAGTGACATTTCCATGCACATTCCCCCTCAATGGCATCTTCGAGAGGCCCGACATTATATAAAACTTACAAAATTTAGAAACACCTAATTATTTTATGAATAAATATACCACTTTTTCATCAGTAGGATAAAATTGGAGATCAATATCATCATTGAGGACTTTATCTCAAATAAAATACACATGAACTTAAATATGTTTAGTTATTTGGTGTTACACTATATTTTTTCCTAGAGCTATACAACTTTAATTATCATAGAGAAAGGTGGCACCGTGAAAAATATCCAAATGAAGTTCTTCTAATAACCTTTACAGCCATATGACTTTTTTAGCAACTTCCATAATACTTCTATACTCCAATTTTTTAAAATAGATAAAAATAGTATGTTGTTTTTTGCTACTCCAAGTGATAACACCAACACCAAACTTAATCACATATCCAAAAGTAAATTTTTGATCTATAATATCATCAATATCTTCAACATCACAATAACCATATAAATTAGCATTATTAATAGAAGAATAATATAAACCAAAATTTATAGTTCTTTTGATATACTGAAGTATCTATTTTGATAATTTTTAATGATCCAAGTATGGATCCTACATGAATCTAAAAGTAACACCTATAACAAATGAAATATTTAGCTTGGTAATAGTTAGATAAATCAAACAACCAACTATTTATTTATATATAATGGGGTTAGATTTATCACAAGTAGGTTTTGGATTAAACTTAACACCAACTTAAATAGGGATAGGTGTAGGCTTATAGTCTATCATATTAAGCTTAATAAGTAGGTTATGTGCAAAGTGAGATTGAGATATAATTAATTTTTTATCTTGAAATACAGTCATTCCTATAAATAATGAAGAATACCTAGATCATTTATTTCAAAATATTGATTTAGTTTATTTTTATATTTAATAATTATATTAATTTGATCACCAGTAATAATAATATCATTAACATATAATACAATTAAGATAAAATGACCATTTTTAAATTTTACAAAGAGATCATTATCATAATAACACTTAGAGAAACCAATTTATTTAAAATAACTAGTGATTTTATAATACTAAACTTGAGAATCTTATTTCAAACCATAAAGATATTTTTTTAACTTACAAATATAATTTTCTTTGTTAGGTTCAATGAAACCTTTAGGCTGAGTCATGTAGATTTATTCTTTTAGATCACTATTTATGAAGGTATTTTTGACATCTATTTCATGTATAATCTGACCATTTTGAGGTGTAAAGGCAATAATTAATCTAATAGTACTCATTTTTTCTACATGAACAAAGGTTACAACATAGTCAATCTTAGGTTTTTTAGTAAAACCATGAGAAACTAGTCTAAATTTGAATTTGTCAATTTTATCAATTGTTTATTTGATTATGTAAAGCCACCTAGAACCAACAATGTGTCTTTTAGGTGGAGGTAGGACAACATCTCAAGTCTGATTTTTAATTAAGGATTTATATTCATCTTGCATAGTAACTTTCCAACTATCATATTGAATACATTCCTTAAAATATTGAGGTTCATATTCATACAGAGTCATCAAAGCACGATAGGTATGTTGATTCCTACTCAATTTATTAATGTTATCAAGATTAGATGACTAAATTAGGGATTTGACTAATTTATATCTTTTATTTTAAAAGCAAAGTGGAGAAGGTTCCTCAAACTCTAAATTATCTAAAATTGAATTAATTTTCTTTAAGGCATCTATTTTTTCATAAGGAGTAACAAAAGAGTCAAGTTCATCAACATAAACACTTTGAGGGGGTTATATATAAGGCTCAAAAAAATATTTATCAAGGATTTGGACATTCATATTCTCAATTATTTCTCATCTATATGGATCATAAACTCTTAATCCTTTATTTTTCCTTCACAACCTACAAGATTAGGAGGTAGGATCAAGTTTCTTTCTTTTTGGTTTAGGAATAAATATGGAAGTAGGACTATCAAATATATTAAGGTGATTAACACTTGATTCTTTATTAGAACATATATCTAAAGGTTTAGAAAGATTTGATGATTTATTAAAGACTCTATTTATAATGGCACAACAATATTCATGGATTCAGCCCACAAAATTTTATTAACATCTATAGAATAAAACATTATTCTAGCCATTTCAAAGATGGTTCCATTTTTATTTTAGTAATTCCATTTTTCTATGGGTGATAGGGAATTTTTATCTCTATTTTTACACCAAAATTAATGAAAAATTAATCAAATTTTTTTACTAATGTATTCACCACCATTATTAGTTCTTAGTTTCTTAATAAAAAAGTTAGAAAAATTTTAAACTAAAGCTTTAAATTCTTTAAATTTTAGATAATAATTCAAACTTATTTTTAATAAAATAAGACCAAATCAATCTATATTAATCATCAATAAAATTAATAGTATATAAAGAACCATTAATAAATGCAACTTGTAGAATTCCTCTAACATCACTATGAAGAAGATCTAATGGATGAGAGGAGTTAGCATCATGATTTTTATGAAAGGGTTTAGAGTGTTGATTACCACATAATCAGACCTTACACATTTAATGATAAAAATAAATATTAGGAATACCAACCATAATATCAAGATGAGACATATCATATATAAACGTCTAAAATCAGCATGACCTAGTCTTCCATGCCATAGTTGAGATTCATTTCTACTTCGTGATGAAATATGACATGTAGAATAAGTAGAAAACATATATAATCCATTATTTTGAATTATTTCAACAATAATAAAGCCTAATTTATTCTTAATACATCATTTATACTTAAGCAAAATTATTTTGAAATTATCATTAGTAAGTTAAGAACAGGATAACATTTTTTCTTAAGTTTAAGAACATAGAAAATATCATTTAAGAATACATTTACAAACTTAGTTTTTATTTGTTTAGTAGTTTATAGAAAATAATTATCACATAAATAAATCTTTTTAGATATATCTTTAGTGTTAGATAAAATATTTTATAAAAATGTCATGTGATGCATTGCACCAATATCTAAAATCCAATATTTTTCATTAGAAGCAAATAAGGCAATATACAATGCAATAATGTTAATGTTATGTTCTTTATTATTATTTTGATTGTATTTTAATTATTTTTTTGATTCTCAAAATAACCTTTATTTTTATTTTTATTTTTAGAGTTTTTTAATTATATATATTCTTGTTTTTGTAGAAATCTTCCTTTTTATGTCTAAATTTATGACACAAATTGTAATTTCCATTAAATTTGACTTTATGATTCTTATTATCAGATTTATTATTCCTATTTTTTCCATTTGTAGGTTTAGGTTTAGTTTTTTGGTTTCTAGTGTTTTCAAGAATACCATTAAGTGCAAAATTTTCTTAAGTGGCATTCTCTTTAGAATCAAACTTGACATCATTTGTTCTTCTTAAATAAGAGAAATAGACAGTGTAGTGAGATTAGGAATGTCTTGTTATGTTTGGCATTTAGAATTAAGAACATAAATAAAATTATGAAACTTTATATGAATATTCAACTGAATAATAAAATAGAAAAGTTGATTTTGAATAATATTACAATTATAACCATCTAACTGATATTTAATGTCTTATATTTTTACAAAAAAAATAACTTTTTAATCACTTTTCATGGGAGTAATAAGCAATTCAAATATAATTTTAATTACTTTTGAGAGATGAGTTCCCTCATACATATATTCAAGGAATTTATAGGCATTCTTTATGACACCTAATTGCATATATGGAGTATTTATTCATATTTACACTCCTCAAAATGATTGACATAGCTTCTTGTGCCATGTCTTCTTGATAGGGGTTTTTTAGTCCTGGTAATAATGGTCTAAAGTGTTCGATCCATAAATTTTACTTTAATATGAATTTTTCAAATATTATGATATTACCCATTTGACAATTGTGATTTATCTAGCACAAATTTTAGAGCATTCATAACTTCCCTTAAAAGTTAGATACTTATTAATTTTTATTTTATATTAAAATGACATTGAAAATACTTGAAAAAATAAAAATTTTGATGTGGTTTTATAATTTTTTTGTAATAAAACATTTGTTTTAACATTTAAACGATAATAACCACTTAATTATATGTAAAATAATTGAAAAAATGCAAAAAAAAAAAAACTATAGGAACAGTCACTAGTGTCATAAGTGTCTCACACAAAATAACGTGAAAACTATTTTCAATATATTATTTGAAAAAACCCATATAAATAATTTTTAAATCATAAAATATACCATTCCAATGTACCCAAAATGTGCAAAATCCTAGAGATTGACTAGTCACATGACCCCATTCATATAAAATAAGGACTAGGTACCAAAGATGCAAGAAGTGTTGCAAGTGTTTGAAAATGTAAGAGTCATAAAAAAGACTTTTAAAATATTAAAAAAATAATTATTATTATTTTATTTTTTTAAAGTTTGACCAATCAAAAAATTGACCAAAAAATTAGGATTGACATGTTTTGAATTCTTGACCTCACTTTTACAAGTGTTCTACAAAATTACACTAACCAACTCCCCTACAATACTTTATGGAATATACATGCAAGATATATTATTTATATAATATTTAATCAATTTTATTTAAATAAAAATATATATAATTTTAACATTTATGTAAAAATTCATTGCATGTTAATTGGTACATAAAATAGTAAGAAAATAATGTGAAAATATATGTCTATGAAATAGTTTTAATTAGTAACGAATTAATGAGGAAGAGAGCTAGGGTTTGAAGGATCTTGAATTTTTGATAAGATTGTTAAAAAAGTATGGGAACTATGATTTTAGATACTAAAATATTTTCATAGAATATTTGGGCATGGGGGGATACTTCCCCCCCCCAAAGACATACCTTTCGATAGATGGTGATAGGAGCAACCTCATTAGTTACAGAAATAGAAATTAATGCCTTTGATAAAGGATGTAGGGAAAAATAAATTATAGAACATGAAATAATGAGATAGGAGGATGTGCATGTAGGTCATAAAGGAGAATCTGATCGCTCTATTAGATCCATTAATTTAAAAAAATATAGCTAGACTCTATGGTAGGAGATTGATCTTTAAATTCATGGGACCTTAGCTAACATTGGAAGAGTTACATACATGGACTTATAAAAATTGGAATATGAATGGAAAATATAAATTGAGAACACATGCTAAAGGATATTTTATTGGATTCTTTACAAATGAATCAGATCGAGATAAAGTCTTTGAAGGGGGACCATATTTTTTTAAGAATACGAGGTTATTCCTAAAGCATTGGCATACAGCTTTCAAATCAATGAAGGAACTACCAACAATTGTACCAGTGTGGATCCAAATTTATGCTCTCCCATAATAATTATGGTTAAGGTATGTTTTTGAAACAATTACTTATATGATACAGAATCTAGTTGATGTTACTAAACCCCATCATGGAAAAAGTTTATCTAGTTATGCTAGGATATGTTTGGAACTAGATCTAACCATACCACTGCCAAATAATGTCACACTAAAAATGAGAGAGATATAATGGATCTAAGATCTATATAATGAGATCATCCCCTTTAGATGAAGGAGATGCCATGAATATGGACATTTAATTAAGGAATGCCCTACAAACTAAAAAAGGAATGTGACATAAAAAGTACAAAAAGACATGGAAAAGGATACAGAGGGTTTCATGAAGCCTAATAAAGAACATACCTTCAAAATAAGGAGAAAAATGGTTAAAAAATATGTTCCAAAATAAATCAAAGTAGTTAAAGTGGGATAAGAAATTGAAATGGAAGGGGTAGAGTTAGTAACAGGAACTCAAGGACATAGAAATAAAAAAAACCAAGAGGGAGAATACATCACGTCAAAACATGATTTTAAAAAGGAAATTGAAAATATTATCAAAGAAGGAAGCACAGGGAAGGAAGATAAACAAAAAAATAATGAGAATAAAGGAATGCAATAGAAAGGGAAAGGACAGGGGGAAGGGCAATATTTTCAAGAAAATTGGATTAGCACAAAGGAAGATGAAGGAATATAATCATAAATTGGCAATGAAGAGGACATGGTCAGAATAAAGCAAACCCCGAACCTTAATCATAAATTAAACTTTGGTAAGTGAAGAATATGGAGACCCAGTAAGAAAAAAAAGATGGAAGCCGTAGGGGCAGGAAATAAAAAATTGGTAGATAGTTTCTTGGTGGGCACCAAGCAAAATTATCAAACATAATGATGATCATATCTTAGAATATAATGGGACTCAATTCCCCATCCAAGAGAATATAATTGAGACATATTATTAATCAATGCAATATAGAGATTGTGATGATTTAAGAAACAAAGTTAGACAACCTAGAAAGCAATAAAAACAATTTCAGTTAGGTATAGAATGGAAATAGTAGGAAATAATGTTGAAGGTTAGGCAGGAGGAATGTCCATCTTCGGGGAGGCTAAGTTGACCAAGATAGAGGTCATACAGGTTACAAATTAGTTTATAGTATGTGAAGTGGAAGAGAGAAAGTCAATAATAAAATTATACCTAACTAATATTTATGGATCTCAAAATAAAGAAGAAAAGGAGATAGTGTGGGTAAAGATAGGAGAGATAATCAATAAAATATAGGAGTTATGGGTAATAGGAGGGGATTTCAATGATCTTGTGGAAATGACAAAAAAAATAAGGGGGAAAGGAGAGAGACAAAGTTTGCAATAGCTTTCAAGGTTTTGTAGATAACCTACATGTTTGGGATATTAAAACTAAGCAATGATGGTTTATTTAGAGAAATAGGAGAAGAGGTAAATATTTAATCTTGGAAATACTAGATCATTTCCTATTCAAAAGGAATTAGCTAGATCAAAAGTATATTCTAGAGATAGAGGTGTTAAAATTTGTAGGCTCAGATCACCAGCCAATAACTCTATAGATAACTTATGAGAAATGGCCTAGTAGATCCCCTTTTAGATTTGATAAAATGTGGATGTAGCACCCATATTTTGACAATTTTGTCACCCATATATAGACTACCCCAAGATAAAAGATATGAATTATAATGTTTGAATTCTCTTTGAAGCTCTGAGAACTAAAGCAAGAGCTGAAAAATGGAATCAAGACACATTCCAGAATATATTTTACAACAAAGAGGAACTCCTGAGGAAAAGCAAGGAGATTCAAGCCCTGAGAATGGAACGACATGAATGGATTAAGCTTATAAGGGATGAGGAAGAAATTTTTAAAAGGCTATAGGAAGCCTATAATAAGGAATAAATATATTGGAAGAAAAATTCCAAGATCAAATGGCTAAATGAGGGGGACAAAAACACAAAGTTCTTCCATTTATCATGTAGGAATAGGAGGTAAAATAACTACATCAAAAAGTTGGAGTCACTAATAGGATTCAATATTGAGGATGAAGAAGGGATCAAGGACTATTTGATTAGTTATTAGGAAGGAATATTAAGGAAAGAAGAGGTTATAAATGAGGAAGAGCAGACATAATTTGTGAAACACATCCCAAACAAGATGACTCAAGCTGATAATGAAAACTTAATGAATGATATTTCAATGGAAGAGGTGAAGAGGGCAGTGTTTGAGATGGTAGGAGATAGGTCTCTAAGACCAAATGGATTTTTGGCCTTATTCTTTCAACATTTTTGGAACCTTTTAGGAGAAGAGTTTAGATATGTAGTGCAGGAGTTAAAGAATTCTAAAAAAATGTTGAAGGCTCTTAATACTACCTTTTTTGTGCTAATACCCAAGAAAGCTAAAGGTAGGTCACCTAAATATTTTAAACCAGTTTCTCTTTATAATATGATTTATAAGATAATTTTAAAATTTATAGCTAATAGGCTACAAAAGTTCCTCCCAAAACTCACATCGGAGGAGCAAGGGGAGTTTGTTTTAGGGAGGTAAATATTTGATGGCATTGTGATAGCACATGAGATTATCCATTCACTACATACAAGTAAAAGGCAAGGTATGTTGATAAAGTTGGGCATTGCTAAGGCTTATTATAAAGTGGACTAGAATTTATTGGAGAAGTTTGGTTTTAGAGAGGATTGGAGAAGATGGATATAGAGTTATTATACAATAGCTAAGTTCTATGTAATGATAAATGGATCTATTTAAGGCTTGTTATTGTCTACCAGAGGGATTAGACAAGGGGATCCACCATCCTCATATCTTTTTATCATCATAGCAGAAGCATTGGGAAGAAGGAGAAAAGCACTCAAAAAAAGAGGTAAAGTAAAAGGATTGTAATAAGCAACAAGAGAAACTTTCCACACTCATCTACAGTTTGTGGATGACACAATTCTACTTGCTCAACCTAGACTTCAAGAAATCAAGGCAATAAGGGATATTTTGGTAAATTACAAAAGAGCCTTAAGGAAATCCATTAGCAAAAAAAAATTAAAAAAATCATAAATATATCTCAAACTTTGCAAAGATTCTTATCAAGGATTTTGGGATTCGAGGCAGCAGTGATGCCAGATAACTACTTGGGTTTCCTACTAATTAAAGGAATGGGTGATAAGAACCTCTGATGGCCCCTATTTGAAAATATGAATAAAAATATAAGCAATTGGAAAGGCATATATCTTACATATGTAGTTAGACTAACCCTTATCAGGTAAGTGTTATTAATCATCACTAATTACTAGTTCTATATTAGAGGCACCTAAACAAGTCATAACAGAAATGAACATGATATTGAGAAACTTCTTCTAGCAAGGAACATGAAAAAAGGTGAAGATACCCATTTTGGTATGGAAAAAGGTGTGTAATCTAGTAGAGAATAGGGGGAGCAAGAATAAGAAACCTCCAAAAAATGAACCTATCACTGTTAGGAAATCTATTTTGGATAGTTTGTATGAAATGGAATAAAACATAGAGTGAGCTACTCAGAGGAAAATATATTGATGATAGGAATCTAAGTAGAATTTTTAATGCTAATGATACTTTGAATGGATACCCTATATGGAATAATATGAAGGAGGCTATGGATATCATTGTGAAAGGTTTATTTCACCAGATCAAGAATGGAGAAGATACCAAGTTTTGGAAGGATAGTTGGGTAACAAAAAAACTATTGAAGATAGAACCTAAGTTTGCAGCCATCAAATAAGAAAACATTAGATTATGGGGGATAAAAGTTAATAAGTATTGGGAAGAGAATATAATGTTGGGATCTATAACAGTGAATTGGAAATGTTTCTAGAATAGAGATGGAACCCAAATTGAAGCTTAGAAGGAATTTAATGAAATCCTAAAAGGATATAGGATTCCATGGAACCCAGAGCTGAATAAGATTAGATGGAATAGGAAAGGGAATGGTGAATACTTAGTGAGATAATTCTATGTCTCCAAAGAGGAAGGTTGGAAGAGATATTTTATGGCAACTATCTAGAAAACCATATAGAATTCAAAAACTTGGCTTAAAATGAGAACCTTCCTATGGTTGGAAACACTTATGAAGATTTTAACAAGTGAAAATATTAAAAAATGAGGATTCCAAGGCCTAACAAGATGTGTGATGTGTAAGAAAATTGAAGAGAGTTTGGATCATCTTCCATTCCAATGCAGTTTTGCTTCCAATCTATGGAATATGTTTGTAAACAAATTCAATTTGAGTTAGAGCATATGTGATGGACTATGTAACCAACTAAAGGTGTGGCACAGGAATAAGGAGATAAATATTATAAAATATATTTGAAGCATGGGATCGAGCTTTATAATCTCAAAAATATGGTTGGCAAAAAATAAATGTATATTTAAAGTAGAAAATAGAAATAAAATAACTAAGGATGTATGGAGGGAAGTGGAAGCCATCATTTTATAGGTCATCAAGGTTTCCAAGCAAACCAATAATAAGGAGAAAAATCTAGAGGAAGTCAAAATTCTCAAAAAATGGAGGTGATCTAGGAGAATCTATGAAAAAATGTGTCTAAGTGAAAAAACAAAAGAAAAATCTTTTGAAAAAAAAGGTGAAGTGGAAGCCCTCAGATTCAATTTGGTATAAGGTGAATTTTGATGGTGTCTAAGTGAAAAACAAAAGAGAAATATTTTGAGAAAAAAGGTGAAGTGGAAGCCCCCAGATTCAATCTGGTATAAGTTGAATTTTGATGACACATCAAAGCATAACCCAGGTTAATACATGGTAGAGGAAGTAATCAAATATCACCTTGGGTAGGTAAGAGCCTTTATAATGATTCTAATGGGTCATAATACTAATAATGTAGTAGAAGTTGAAGGGTTAGTGATGGGTCTAAGGATGGTCGTTGAAGAAAACATTACAAACCTATAAATTAAAGGACATTCGAATATTATTATGAATGCATTGGAAAATAAAAATAAAAATTTAAAATGGAGTCTTAAAGGAGTAGATGAAGAAATGAATCTTTGGTTTAAATCCTTTAAGGGATAAAAATTTAGCCACACACTATGAGAAGGAAATAACGCAGCTGACTAGCTTGAGAATTATGGACTTAGACTTGATGTAAAATAAAAAAAGGAAATTTGAATAATATATCAGAAGATGATGATTTGAGGGAATTAAAAGGTATCATACTAAAATAATGTCATAATTAACAAATAGTAAAAGGCATTGTAAAATGGCAAAATCAAATACTATAAGTAGCATCAAGGTGCATAGAAGAAAAGCAATGACATCAAAGGAGAAGTCTAAGAAAGTTTTAATGCATGTTCAATATGGTAGGTGGGGCATCAGATTGAGGTACCAACCTAAAAGGGACTTGGTGATTTTATAATCAATTTTTTTTAGAATAATTTTTATTAGACGCAGAAGTAGGATGGTGTATTATGATTTTTTGAAAAAATCTTTTGATAACACAATGGTGACTTGTTTGTTTCTATTCACAATAAAGAGTGAGATTTTTTGTGGTCTTAATAAGCATGGCACTTGAAGGAAAGGTTAGCAACAATCTGTAAGAGGAGAAACTTTCCATATCAAGAGAATAAAGAGGAGAAGTAGATGGAAATAGGGGATTTAAAGTCAAGTTTAAATAAAAATAATTTAAAGGATTATTTTTATTTGGAAAAGCTAGAGTAGTGATGGGCTATGTGTTTGGAAGTAATTATGGTAATGCTTCAATTTTTAAAACTGTTATTAATAATTTAAATCAATTTTTTGGGATGATTTAAAGTCAGGTTTGAATAGAAATAATTTAAAGGATTGTTTTTATTTGGCAAAGCTAGTGCAGTGGTGGGCTATGTGTTTGGAAGTAATTATGGTGATGCTTCAAGTTTTAAGACTATTATTAATAATTTAAATCAATTTTTTGGAAAAGATTATATTATTCATAGATCATCTTGGCTAGGAGATATTGAGATAGTGAAATGCACATGGAGAACAATACTCAGGTTGGGACTGTAGAGGAAGTGGGAGAAAAAGGACTCAAATAACCCCCTCATGCTGGCCAAACTTCTCATTAAATTTAATAAGGGGATGAATAAGATGCCAACATGGGGAGACATATTAAAACATCAAATTTTTAAAAATAAAATAGTAGTGCCCATATGGAAGCAAGGGACACAAACCTTAGTGGATGTTGCTTCTAAACCACCTTCCAAGAGGGAAGGAAGTGGATAAGGAGGATTAGGTAGCAGTCAGAAGTGAAGGAAAAAGGAAAATGAGTTATAAATGACCTTGATAATGAATACTATGCTGACTATGGAAAGATAAAGGTTGGGTCATCCCATGAAGGACCCGTAAAAAAACAATTCTCCATAAAGATTGAGGAAATCTAGTAAGATCGTGGTTGAGAGAACATAGAAGAGCCCTACTAAATAAAATAAGATCTAATATGGAAGTAAGAGTTTTGGATAATCTAAAGGAATTGACTATGGTAACTAATGTTATTAAATAGGTTATAGAAAGTATTAGAACCTTGGTCAAAAAATGAAACATAGAAAATTTGGAGCAACAAAAAGATCTGGAATATACTACAAGAAGGTTCTAAAGGTTCTAAAAATTCTTTATGGCTCATTTTAATCTCATAGAGGCCATAAACTATAATCTGACTCATATTAAGAACTTTATGGAGAACAATGGGAAAGAATTGAGGGTGCACGCTCAAGTGTTGCCCATGCTTAGAATAAACACAAACAATATCAAATGGGTTTAAAACATGTTGTCAAGTATTGTTGAAGATAACATGAATATCAAGGATCACTTGCACCATTGGCATTATGTGCAGAATAGATGGAGGAAGAAGGAGATGAAGAGGAGGAATAACATCTAAGTACTAAACTAATATTTATTAAGTTATTACTTATATCTTGTATTTATTTGTTGTTGGGGTCCTTGTTGATGTATAAGGCTTTTGTGTCTGGTCTCTTGGTTATATGTAAAAGCTTTTAGCAGCTTCTTCAATAAAAATCTTTAACTTATTAAAAAAAAATCCATTGCGTGTTTTTACTTCTAGTTAAAAATAAATTGAAAAAAAGGGTCCCTCCACTTTTATTGTATAGAATTTTTTATTTAAAAAAATAATTAATAAATATATTTCATAGACTATATTCTAACCTTGGAATTCCATACAAAGGTAACAATGGTACAAGAGGAGGATCCAAGGTGTAACAGAGAGTTTTAAGAAGCTACCATAGTCAATAAAATAGATCGTATAACCCTTTAAAATTTTAGACTAATAAAAAAATGGACAAATTGATTTTTATGGTCAAAAATATTAATTTATGCTATGAACAGTCATACCAGGCCATATAGAGATGCCATTGGAGGATGTAAATTTTTCAAAGGATGAGATTGAAGATTTACATGCTCTTCAAGAGGATTAGGTAGATAAAATATAGAAGATCCACCTTTTAAACAAGAGAACAATCTTCAGATTTGGTAAAATGAATTTTTTTTGAGATTTCATCCCTCTTAGGCCATACAATATCAGACCATCACAGTGTAGGATTTTTTAATATTGATTTTTTTACAAGTAATGTTATATGTTACTTGGGTGAGAGTTTAAATGATCTAAAAGTAGAGATCCAAGTCCACAAGCCATAGGGATACCCAAAATTATTTTAATCATACTATGTTCCTTCTATGGTTGTACACCAAACTATATAAGTATGAGTTTGCATGAAAATTTGCTTAGACAATGGTAATTGAATGCCTCACAAATAAAATAAATGATTTATAATATCATACCAACAATACACACATCAAACTCTATCTAAAACCATGTTAACATAAATATATACACACATATATGGATCTAGATATATAGATTGTAACAATGACATAACCACAACATAAAGATACACGAGAAAACCTCACATAGAGGTAAAAAACCCACAAAATATTATTAATTAATTTGAGAAACAATTTTGACTCGATACATTAATCTCTCTCCTCACTTCTTCTTAGACACTTTCTTCATGTAACCTCAAAACACTTGAATTTGAATGTGTTAGGTATATTATGATTTTACTACGTAAAATCATTTATAAGTGGAGTGAACCATCGTAACCAACAGGTTCAACCTCCTACCCAATTCACAATGGTAATAAATATAATAATGTATTTTATTATTTATTAATGTAAGTTTAACCTACGTAATTTAAATAATAAAATATAATGTTTATTATTTAATAATGGTATTAATTTATTAATGGCATTAATATCTAAAATTAATTTTTATAACACTATTGGCAATGTGGATAATTAGGATGTGTTTTAATCATTTTTTTTTTAATTGACCTATTTTTGTGTGGTTTTAGTCATACAAAACTTTGGGCATAACATTTTGGTATCAAATCATAGGTTCATCATTGGAAACTCTGAATAAATCAGTATGATCAGTTTAGTTATCTTCCACAACAAACAAAAAAATATGTTATGCACTTTTAGATTGGTCCATGATTAGTGGAATGTTTTCATGGGACTTATTATATACTAAAATACTATATTTGGGGATGTCATCATTATTTTTCTTTAGTTTCATAGCTATTGTGATTCGTGATTGGTCAAATATTTATGAAACACATAAAACATGTATATTTTTCATGAGATACTCTTGAGGCACTAGAATGCTATGTGCAAGGATGCCCACTTGATATTCTTCATTTGATTGTAGCAATGATGCATGTTACTTAGTTATTTAAATATATAAAGAAGACATGTTTAATATAGTTATGGCCGATGAGATGACCTTGATATTTATGTATTACCAGTATACATGTTCCATTATCATGTGATTTACTTTTATTCCCTTATACCATTAACATGAACCAATGTGAACCAACATAACATGAGTTATTCATATGTATCCTTAACCTTAGTTACAATTCATGTATGTATGTAAGTGAAACCTCTTACTTTAACCCCTGCATTATCTTGTGTCTTTTCTAAATCTCTTTAAAAAAATCATCCTCTCTAAATAATATTATTTTTATGTGATTGTATTTTTTATTTTATTGTGCAAAATGATAATTGTGTTATGTCTCTAAATTTTAATTTTGTAAATATGAATATACTTGTGATGTACTTTGTGAATATGTCACCTATGTGAAAATGTTATGTAGGGTAACACCCATTCGTGTAAATTTATAACACCTATGTGAAATAATTTTTATATATCATGTTGTTATGTTCTGTAATCATATATCATTGATCTTTTGATTTATTACTAATACAAGTATGGGATTTGAAGGAGGTGTAGAATTATATTCATACTAGTCTAAACTAGGTTATGAGCTAAGAAGTGGAGTTTCATGTAGGCTAAAAAATCACTTTTTTCCTTTACACAAGGTAGTACCCTTAATCTTTCAAGTGAGTGCACCATGAGTTTTCATGCACCATGGGCTCTTTATGCATTATGGTCACTTTATAAATAAAGTGTCCCTCTATTCACCCTTAGTGGTTGTCAAAAGAATGACATTTGTGATTACCACTCTATAGTGAGCCTTATGAAAAATATGATACTAAAAATCTATTGATATTTACCTCATCAAGGTAATAGAGGATTTTATAATGATTAATTTTATCTTTCTCCCTTTGGATGCCCATCCTAAGCCACACAGTGCAAGTAATATGAAATTTTATGATATGATTATGTTGAAACTATATTTTTTTATTATTGATTATAAATTTAAGTTGATTTCAAAACTAATACCTGTTATATATTTTGAAATTGGATTTTTAAGTTTATTTAACCATTTTTTGAGTTGCTTATATTTGAAATTTGAAATTTCATTTATTCTAGTTATAAATCTCTTTTTTTGCTACTTGGCCTTATATTATATAATTATTTCGATTGATTTCCTTTGAGTTGTTGGTTGATTATTAATGTTAGTTTATTGTATATTCATATTATGAATATTTGTTCACAATGTGTGAGTATGGGAGAGAATATTATATCTTGTCAAACAAGCTATAGGGTCATGATGGGAGCCTTAAGAATGGGTTCATGACATCATCCTTCCCTCATCAAACATGGTGTTTTCATTAAGGATCTAGTTAAAGTACTTACTTTTTTATTTTACTTGTTCCATGGAATGACACTCTCTTATTCAATATTTATCAGTGTGATCATGACATAGAATGACACTTATTTAACATGATGTACTTCCACCATGGAATTATGATCAACTTTTGATTAGTATATTTATACATAAAATTTTCACTTGTACTCACATGTTTCATATCAGAATTTATTCAGTTATCAACTAATTTATGGTGTAATTATGGATATCAATTTGATACTAACATGACCTACATAGGATATTGGCATCAAATTCTTGTCTAAAATATTTAAAATACTTATATGTATAATATTTATAATAATGAATATTATTAGTAAATTATGTGTTATAGTAAAAAAATCATACTCTAGACTTTAAGAATACTTTTTGTGTCATAAACGTCAATATTGATCCTTGTAAGGAATTCAAAAGGGAAGGGATATTTATCAAGAGAATGAATTTGGATACTAAAACTAACATTATGACCTTAAGAAATATAGGAAAAGTTATGTTTTATGCATTTTACTTATATTTTTATTATTATTTCTAGTTGTTAATTTGGTCTAGAGTTTCCCCTTAGAGGTGTGTTTGCCCTACTTCTATTTATTGTAGTTTCTAAATTTAGGACAATGCTTCTATAATATGAGGATAATGTAACACCCATCATGTGGATCTGTTACCCCTTATCAATCTTATCTTTTCCAATGTGTTTGATGTATTTTATCACTCCTTTGTGCTCGTATTTTGTCTGTGATTCCCCTGTTAGATGTCATGAGAAGTGTTTTCAAGTTTGAATTATTTGGGTTGAAATCCTAAACCATAATGAATTTAACATACATTAGATCTTGAAACTTGGATAATAATGTAACGATATTGATATCACTTTTCCTCAATCTAGTTGAATTGGTGAAGACATAATCAAGTTAAACACATGTATAAAGAGATTTTATTTCTTAATGATGAAGAAGGTATGTTTGGAACTTTAGATTGAGGTAATATAATCCTTTTATTCATTTTGTCTTGGGTGATCCACAAGAAGGCCAATTCATGTGGTTATTTGATAGATATATTCAATGTCCTTATTTAATTTACAAACTTTATCCTAAAATGTATTTCCAATGCTTGTTGAATCTCTAAGGAACTATGCCCAAATAGTTTTATTCAACATAAGGAAAAAATTTAAGATATATATATATATATATATATATATATATATATATATATATATATATATATATATATATATATATATATATATATATTATGGTTTGCCTAAAATTTTACCATACATCTAATATGTCAAAATTGATTATGTTTATTTAAGGCTATCAATTTTAGGCCTTGGTTGACCCTTCTTGTTTTGTAAAATTTGGATGATGATTATATTAGTCAAATTTTAATTTAAAATGATTTTATATATTTTAATAAAAGTAATAAACATTAAATACAATATTATTTATTGAAACATAGATTTGAAAATATTGATTTATAGCCTTTTGAACCACATAGCTATCTAGTAGGTGGTTGACTAGTTATTGATTGAAGTTGGTTAATTTTAGAGTAAATTAGTAGTTGGTCTATGCCACATGGGATACAAAGGAGTCAAAATCAATTAGTATTCTACTATATATTTATTATGTTCAACCATAAATATATCACTCCTCCAAATGCACCCCAAAATGAATAGTTTATCTCCACTTACAAATTTATGTTGGTAGATGGAGTTTTCCTTTTTATAATATGAATTGGTGGAAATAATATCAATATTATGTGTTGGGGAAGTAATTATTAGATGAATAATCATAATTTATGTGTCTAATATGATGTTGGTAGAATCTTGGATGAGTGTAAGGAGAAATCTAGTATCATTTCATGTTAGACTTCGATATATTTTCATTGTACTTAAATAATTCAAGGAAACATCATGACTATGATTTTGGACTAATTTTTATATTGATATGAATTTTATTAAACCATTATTATATCTAAGAATGTAAAAATAAAACTATGATTATTAATAATTATGTTTGATAATGCTTCATAAGATAGTGTCTACTATATGTGGGTCCCTTGGGGATTCAAACTAATCATGTTACTAAAGCCTTGAAGGCATTCTAGAGCTTCAAATCGGTGGATAATTTTAGAATTGACTACCTCATAGTTGAATGATATTCTTTTAGCATCATAAATTTTTTATTGAGAAAAATGAATCCCTTATGGTCTATAAAAAAGAAACAGAGGATGCAAAAACAATTCTTCAATAATTCAAGGGTGTTTTTATTTCCCACATTTATATGGTATGAAATATAGGTGCAGATATCATGGTAAATATATCATTTCACACATCCTCTTTCCAACATTAGATAAAATTTGAAGAACTAGCGAGCCAAGTGACCATGATTATTGGGAAAGACATGGTTAATTACACTACCTCTATAAAAGAGGGGAATATAATCCTAACCAAATAATAAATGTCATACTTCATACCAAGAAAAAATATAATCAAGGTTTTTAAAAATCATTTTAATGTGAAATAAATAAGTTTGAAGCATGGGATATTTGATATTAGCTCAAATACTAATGACCTAGTCACATCGAATTTGGCCCATTTGAAACTAGTTAATATTTCAAGCTTTAGAAAGCTCCCAAGGGAAAAAAGTAAACCAAGCATTGGGGGTAACCATGATATAATATATCCCATATATTTTTATGAATCTAAGGAAGATCCAAATGTATGGAGGAAACTTTGTAAAGGGGGAATCACCAACTTCATGGTAAAGATTATCAGGTCTGACTTCACCATTTCAAAATATTTGTAAGAGGTTAGGAGGATAGAGAGGTAAGGATGAGAGGACTAGGGATTAAATTTATAAAAGATATCATTGGTGAAGTTACTATCATGGAATGTGAGGGAGTAAAGGCTTTCAAGTATAAGAGATAGAAGGAGGGGATCATGAAAAAATTATAAAAAATGGACAAGCCGGTAAGCCAGAAAAAATAAGGTATCCCAAAGTAGATCTATCAAGACAATGGCCCAAAATATGTCTTAAAATTATGAGATACATAAATTTTGAAGGTAAGAACACTTTTATATTATCACACCATTTATTATTAATGAACCATTTTAAATCTCACAAAATTATTCTACCTTTATTTCTACTTAAAACCCTGGAAGCCACTATCATAAATTCCAAGTTAAATTTTACCTCTGATTTATTACACTAAGGTCTCATCTTTATGATATTCAAGAGGGGTGAGATAATGTGGGGGGAAGGAATAATTGAACTAATTGATGTGCATAGTGGAGAAGAAGAAACAGAGGAAGGGGCTGACAAAGATCAAGAAACTAAAAAGTAAGACTCTTTTAATCCCAGGAAGAGGAAAAACCTGGTTAAACCCACTTTAGTAATTAGTTCAAGGGAAAAAATGGTTGGGTTTGAATAAATATAAAGCTTAGATACCCAAACCCCATGGAGTAATAAAATAAAGGAATTGAAATTAAAATTCAAAAATATGAAGACCAAGTTGGCCATACAACAATTCCTATGCTCTGAGATGACTAAAGAATTATACAAGATGAAATTGATGTTCTTCCAGCCTAAAAAAGTCAATTTTCATATAGACGAGGTTGATGTAAAAATTAAGGACTATGTGATGGTGGATGAAATTTGGAAGCCCACTCCCAAAAAAAATGAAACACAACATGAAAATTGAAGAGAAGCAGGATTGGGAAAGAAGAAGCCAGACAAAGTGATAGAAAAAACATTGATAATCCTGAAGATAAAAGTTGTTGAAGATCTTACTTAAGTCCTTAGTAATATAATCAAGGACTCACAAAAAAGGAAGGAAAAATAAAAAGGAAAACATGAAACTGGTTATCTATATTGACTCAGAGGATTCATACCACTGATTTTATGTTTCTTATCTATCTAGCTCCTTTTTACTAATATTTAGTGTCATTTTCATGTTGGACTACCATATTTTTAGTTGAAGACAACCTTATGGTTTTCTAATCCATATGGGATCTTGATCTTTCTTAGTTTTTCTTGATTTTAGTTGAACATCTATCAGTTCTTATAGTATGGGACCCTGTTCCCATTTCTTAACCTTGTCAAATAAAAAATATAATGGTCACCCATTCTAAATTATTCATGTGAGTCTCTTTGACCCCTGTTACATGCTATGAATTTGCATAGTCATCAACCCATTTATAACTCATGCATAAACCAAAGTGAATGTGTAGGTATTATTTGGTCTTGGTCTAGGTAGTGACTTTAAAATCTATGAATATTGTTGTCTAATTATGTGATGTATTTTATGCACATTGGAAAGATGAAATTGCCCCATAATCTAGACTAAGTTTTATAACTCAATGAAATTAATTTTTTTGTCATGCCTATAAATGTGTATGAAAAATATAAAGTAAAAAATTATTTTTAATATTAGTTGTAATATGTTTTTTTCATAAACACAATTTTTTTCCAAGTGATATTGCATCTTATCTTCCTAAGTGGGTTGCAATGCCTTCTTCCTTTTGTAAATTAAAACATTAAGTAGGCTAAGTAATTCCCATTTCTATTTAATATTTATTTGTTTGGAATTTTTCCTAAATATTGATCCCTTTGTTGAGATATAGGACTATGCACCATCAATTTACCAAGATCTATAATAGTGCTCATGTAATAGGCTATGAAAACATGCTTTGACATCCATAAATGAGGGATTTTTTAGGAAAAATTACTCTTAAAATAAAAAGGATTTGAAAAAATAATTAATATAGGGTGAGCAAGAATACACAAAGTACATGATTATATTAAAAAAGGATATATCCTATTAAATAGGCTTATAAAAATCTCTTATGAAAAAGGAGGTGGTCACAATGGTAAGTGAAAAATAAACTTACCCAAGTAATAAAATAACAAATAATGGTTATAATACCACAAAAAGAAGAAACTAGAATATATTAATCTTTAATTAAGCTTATACAAAATATTAATCCAATACCCTCCCTAAATTATTAAACCAAAAACAACTCCAATATTATCTCATACTTTTACAATTTTTTCTTTACATAAAGGTTTAGTCATTATATCAATTGGTTGCTTAGAGGTAGAATAGTAATAAAGACATATGTCTTCATTAGTAACCAACCGCTGATGTAGTGATGATGAAATTTAATGTCCTTTGTCTTAAAATGAAATATTGGATTATTCACCATCTTTAGTACACTCTAGTTGTCATAGTAGATAAGTGTAGGTGTCGATGAATCAAGTTAAATATCCTATAATACTAACTGAATCCACATCAACTCTCTACCTACACTAATAATTGCTTTGTAATATGATTCAGTAAAAGACAATGATACTATATTATGAAGTTTAATCTGTCATGAAAAGGCTCATGAACCAAGATTCAATACATAACATGTTTTAGAATTTATAGAATCAGTTGATCCTACCCAATCTAAATTAGTATACCATGTTAGCTCAAAGTCAATAGATTGTTTACACATAAGGCCAAAGTAAAGAGTACCTTTGACATATCTAAGAACACATTTTGTAACTTTCCAATGTTATTCATATGGTTTAGTCATGAAGTGATAAAGATAATTTATTACAAAATATAAATCTGGTCTACTAGTAGTAAGATAAATCAAACTACCTACTAATTGTTGATACATTATTTCATTGACTAGTGGTGAATCAATGTTAGTTGAGAGTTTTATCCCAACTTCCATAGGTGTAGATATTGGATTAAAATCATTCATTCTAAATTTATCTAACAAATTTGGCATATTTTATTTGAGATATAAAATTTGAGTACCCATAATTGTAATACTAAAAAACTCCAAACCTAGACAATATTTAAGCATGCCTGGATCAATGATTTCAAACACAAAATAGATGTCAGCTTTCACATGTTTAATCAAATCATTTTTTATTCCAATTATGGAAAGATCATCAACATATATAATTATAATCATTGTGTAATCACCAACTATTTTAACATAGGGAGTAGATTATGCATCGCATATTTTAAAACTAGACTCTCTAAGATATTTGTCTAATTTGAAGTCTCGAGCTTGAGGATCCTAGTTAATTCCATATAAGGACTTCACTAAACTGCAAACTAGATTTTATTTACTAGGAATCCAAAATGTCTATGGTTGTACCATATACACCTCTTCCTCTAAGTCTCCATTTATAAAATCACTTTTCACATCCATCTAAAATATCTACCAGCCAAACTAAATAATAATAGATATAAACATTCTAAATGTTACCATTTTAGTTTTAGCCTTTAGGAACAAATGTTTCTTCATAATATCTCCCTCTTCTTGTGCATAACCTTTTGAAATAATATGAACTTAATATTTGTCTAAAGAACCATTTGATTTACATTTTACCTTATAAATCCATTTACAACCAATGGATTTATTACCTTGGGGTAGCTCAAACAAAACCCAAGTACCATTCTTTATGAGTGCATGATACTCCACCTTCATGGAAAATTCCCATTAAAACTTTCCTTTAGCATCTACATAAGTATTGGGCTCAAATAATTATGAAATGGTGAGATTGAGAGAAAAATTTACCTGCATAGGATTATGTACCAATTATTTCCCTAATATTATGGATATACCTTCCAAAGAAACTGGGATATCCTCTTTCCAAATATCTTGCATTTTGATATAGTACCATTTTATTCATTTATACTAACTTGTGAGACCACTTTTTATGCCACTAAGACCTTCCATGGAGCTAGATTGTTATGGTGTTTGCCTTTTTAAGTCTTGTTCCATTTTAGTCCTATAATTTGATTCGCATTCATCATTAGGAATCCAAGATTATTAGTTTCTGTAGCTTTTCCATATTTCAAGAAATAAGGAATTTTATCATCTATTTTCACATCTCTATGCACAATAACATGGTGTAATTATATATCTAGCAACCTATATGCTTTGGAATTCTCATTGTAGCCAAAAAACATGTACTTTTTACTCTTTGCACCTAAACTATTTATTTTCACTTTAGGTATTAATGAAAGAGAATCAAAACTAAAAATTTGTAAATCACTTACATCAAGCTTTCTTCTTGACCATGATTATTCTAGAGTAACATTATGCACAACTTTACAAGGATTTTGTTGAGGTCAACATACCCCCATTTCAAAAAATGAGGACCCTTATTTCAAAATATTACAAATTTGTGATTTCAATTGAAAATACCACTTGATCAAAGTTATTTATTTGAATATCATCTACACCTAGTTCTTAGTTAGCTTAACTGACATATATTCACTTAATCCTTATCTTATTTTGTCTAATGTTGTTAATGGTTGCTTTTTGTGTTTTTAGGCTGTAGGATTAATGGAGTCTCAATATTGTGAACAATGTCTAGGGTTTTTGGATTTAATGATTAATTGACCCCTTCATTAATCATTGGTCTTTAATTATTTAATTGGATTCATGTTGGAACATCTAAAAAAACCTTATCCTAATTCTTTTATCCTCAGTCCTTTAAATTGAATTCAAATTTATGTGGGTTCACTTTATTTAAATTTGTGTGGGAACACTTTATATTTGTTTAAAACTTAGATTATATTTTATCCTAAGATTTTGATTATGTTTATTAACATGACCAAAGCCTTAGTCTAAACTTGCATGCTAAGTTATTTATGTCCCAAGACCCCTTAATTCTTTTATTAGATGCATGGACTAATTAAATGCAAGGTCCTTTTATCATGTTTCACACTTAGTCTAAAATCTTATCATAAGGTCCTTAATTATGTATATTAATGAAACTAAAACCTTAGGTTAAATATTTTATCCTAAGTCCTATATGTTCCCCAAGAACTTACTCATTTATTTATTTTCCCATAAGAATGGACCAATCACATTCAACTTTGTAGATCAAAATCCAAAACTGCACATTGATCTAGCCAACAAAGATCTAACAATGCGAATAGAAATTTAATAAGTCAAAACACCTATGATGAAGCATGGAGATGACAAGTGTCATACTCATAGCTCATAATTTAAAGATCAAAAACTATCCCAAATATTGATGATACGTGGTTGAGTAACACATTTAGATCAATGGTGGTCATCAAGTCAAAACTTCAATGAAGCCTTGGGAAGAGAAAGAAGGTGACAAGTGTCACCATCATGGAGACTGTGTCATAAAATTAATGATGTGTGGCGTGAAGGATAGAACCTAGAGGATCAAGATCGACAACATGCATTGATCCATGCAACTGAGATCCAATGGTGTGAAATGAATGTTGACTTTTCAAAAGGAACCCAAGATGAATGCAAATTTGTCAAGTGTTATAAATCTATTGGCCTGAGAGGAAAATGATATATGGAAGCATAGAGAAGGCCCATGAAAGTGAAAAATGTCAAAATCTCAAGTGCCAAGTATAAGGATCAACCAATAGTATTCGATCTCTCAGATCCAAATTGATAGTGCAAGACAAGGGATAATTTTTAATGGGATCATACCCAATGAGGCTCTAATATGTGTCTTAAGGGATAAATGGTCACTTTTTAAACATTAATGAGATGTGTGACATGGTGGAGCCACATAACCACCAAGTCAAACTAAAAGATCTTGTGGACATGAAAAGGCAAAGGTATAAATATAAAATCTAAAGGTATTCTAAGTCACAAAGCTCACATAGTTCAAATAGCTTACTGCCATTAAATCTCTTTACAAACCTCAAAAAAACTTAGCACATAAAAAATCCTTAATTTGACTCTATTTTCATTGCAATAAAGCTATGAAGAGTTGAATTGTCATTTGTGTAATGATAATTCAGTCTAGAGTTGAATTATAGTCTACTAGTGAGCAATTTAATTAAAATTATAGCAATCGTAGTTCAGAAGGGTGTCTCAAAAGAGGATATGGAGCTATACTTGACCTCAGACATAGAAGGAATAATTGTTAAAGACACTGAGTTTGATGCCATTACTCTAAATATACAAGATAATAATTAGTCTTAGTTATTCTAGACCATTCAAAACTAGCCCACCATCACCAGAGAGGAAGACAAGAATGTGTCTACCAAGAGGCTATACTAGGACATAGTTACAATTCAAATGACTGGTCTACACTATGTGATACTGAAACTTGAGATACTCCACTATGTTGATATCCTCTTTCCCATTTTTAAGGATGCTAAAATAGATAAAGGCATGTTAATTAATGGATATAATCAAAATAAGGTAGCCTATATCTCTGTTGTAGCCTTTGAAAACTTTATAAACTACCCAAACATCAAATTGACCTACCTTCTATCAATGACTGAGCCAAAGAGAATGATTTAAAGGACATATTTGCCATGTGGCTATATTCTAAAAACCAAGTCTTTTTAGACTTCAATAAGAACATTCCAATGAGCCAATTCAGACCAAGGATAAGGATGATTATGACAATGTTGAAAAAATTATGTGGAAATGCCACCACCACCTACATTGATCCTATATAGGTGCCAATTATCTATTTCATGGTTGAAAATAAGATTACCCCTCCTCTAGGTGAAATAATTAGCATTTATTTGAGTAGGCAAATCTATTCCATTAAGCAGAAGAACAAAACCCATTTTTATATGATGTCATACCTCTTGGATTCTCTCTCTGTTACTGAAAAGATCCCAAATCAAAGGGAGTGGTCCCCTAGTTGAACACAAATAGTTTCACAATACTATTCTAAGTAGCACATACTCAAGTATAGGGATCACATTTAATTCATCTATGATTGTATCTATCCAGCCCTTAGTGAAGCCATAACTAGTCATCCCATGGAGATATTTAGCCTACTAATCAAGAAGTATGTTGAAAATATGGGAGATATCTAGTTATATCTAGATTGTATAGTAATCAGGATTGAGGTAACCCAGTGTACTCCTCTTAAGATACATGTCCATGTACTAGACAAAATTAGCAAAGAAAGAGGTGGCATATCAGCTATTTTATGTTATAGATGGTTTCTATAAGATTGAGAGAAAAGGACTCCTCTACAGCCTCCCCATGACAATTAAGAAGACCATTTTCAATATATGGGACAACATTGAAGTAGCATCCAAACACTGGACTTCTTTCAATCTACAAATAGATGAACTGAGATAGTGGGACCCGTATACAAGGTTTAAGGAGAATTTGAGGGTCAATAATATTCTAAGTGTGCCCTATGATCATCATCCTGGTACTTATGATCATATTTATACCAAGGTATTAATCTAATTTGAGGTCATAAGAAGGTTGAAGGAACATAACCTTAGACCTGAGCCTAGACTGGAGAGGAACCAAAAAGGGGATGATAGATGGTAACTAGGGCCCAAGTAGTATCATTTGTTAAGTAGTGCACCTACTAAACCTACATAAACTCAACCACAAGCAGAGCAAAAGACTAAGGCACAAATTGAACAAAGATGAGAGGGAAAAAAATCTAATGGGATAACTTCATCAATCCCTAAAACATCAAAGGTAGAAGAGAAAAAATTACCTCAGGAGGAGATACACATAATAGCATTGGACCCTAATTAGAATATAGAGGATGCGCTAAAAATTTTATAAATGGCTTATGAGTCAGAGTTAGATGATGAATAAATAAAGGCTAAATATTACAAGGAAGAGAAAGGGAAGGAAGTTTTAGAATTAATCCATATTGACACCCCCAAAAGTAAGGTTGAGCTAGATATTGTTCCTAGAGCCAAAAAACCCAGAGTGACTTTCACTCTTCCTTTTAGTGAAGTCAATTTATTTATTGAATAAATATTGATATATGGTCCGTCTATTCTAGATTGGTTCATTTATGTACCAATATTATAGAAAGGCCCTACTAGACATCATCCTTGACATATGATGCAAACCATCAACATTATTATACTTCAAAAAAATGAAGCCATGGATTGTGGATCTACAAAAGGAATAAGAAAGAAGATTGCCCACCCCAAGTCAATCAAGTATAACACAAGTGGAGGTTTAAGCCCCATAATTAACTCAATCCAAAGTTGGAGTCAAGTTTGACCTAAAGATTGTTGCCTTGATGAGGGTGACTGAGAAAAAGATCATACATGGTCATGAAGAAATAACCTATCAAAAGGTGGAACCTTTGGCTACTTTGACCCAAGTAAGAACATAAAATCTTGGAGAAAATCCTATATTTGAAAAGGATCCGTTAGATTTATCCCAAGCTCAAACTAAATAATTACAAACAACTATCAAGAGTATGCAATAGAAAAAGAAGAACTTAGAAGAGCAAGTTGTCTTATCAGTTCTAGAGTCAAAGAACAAAATTTTGAAGATACTTTATTTGACATGTTTAATTATTTAAAGTCAATAAAGTCTAGATAGAGTGTGGTGAGGTAGAAAAATATAGTGGCCATGAGCCTAGTTCACCAATGGTAAAGTTCAAGGAACAAAGTAAAGGATTTGGTCAACATCTTGGCAGAGGATCAAATTCTTGATTTCAAAACAATCAGCATGGCTCATCTGAATACTACCATGGGATTATTGGTGGAAAAGATAAAAAGCTTGAGCACATGGTCCAAGAGCTTGTGAAGTCTTTTTAAGGATGGCCAATCATTGGAAACTAGGATAGAAAATATACATGGGAGCATGATCACTGATCCAAATTCACTTAGCCTTATAGGTCTAATTACTAATTAAGAATTCAAGCTTAGAGCTACCTATGTCATCCAAGACGTAAGAAACCAAATCCAAGGAAAGACTGGGGTAGACAATAATAGGATCATAGACATGATTATGGATATAGAGGAAAATATTAGTGAATCCAAGAGCATCAAGGAAGCCGTAGAGAGAGATGACAAAGATCTTAGAATCCTGGCAGATCAAGAGGATGAACTCTTCATGGAGCCTATTGTCAATATGAAGTTAATTGATGATCAACATGAAAGGGTAATGAAGATCCTTTAACAAAAGTAGGGGATTGTAATAACAAGAGTGCTTCAAAGTTGAATTTGTTGATTAAATCATATTATTTGTTTGTAACTAAACATGTATGTATTTTGAAAAGGAATATTCTTTTGTAAAAGTAGTGCAACTTTGTAAAGCACATTGCTTAGAGGTCAGTCCATTTAGGAAAGGTCATAGTTCTAGAACATTGTAGAAGGGATAATTATCCTTGACACTTGTACATTTTTAATTTGACATGATTGACCGACATACCTCCTTAGCATTCTATAAAATGGGCATATTCAATTGTAAAAAAGAGGGAGTTTTGAGCAAGAAAACTTGTGCTAATTTTGGAGCAATTAATGCAAGTAGAGAATTCTAAAAAGTTTGTCTCATTTGTTTGTGTGAATTGTTATTATGGTTTCTCTCTCACTTGTTTCATTTACAATTTATATTTGAATGGTTCTTATTGATTCTTAATGTGCACTTTTCAAATGTAGATTTGTTAATTTGTGTTAATTCTAGGTTGACTGAAGGTTCTTAGGTTCATTTTTTTTTCTTTGCCCTTCTTGTGGATGTGCTTATGTTGTTTACTTGTAGGGGTAAATCTTTAAATTATATCAAGTTCTTATTTGTATTCTTTTATTTTCCTAGGTGTTTGTCTGATGTGTGATGTGATTTGAGCTTAAGCTTTTTTAGTTCATAGATTGGTTTCAAGTGCATATTTGGATGATATTTGAACTTTGTCATAATATTTGTGTTAAAGATTAGCAACATCAATATGTTCCTTCTTCGCCCTACCCTTACATTTGATTTTTCTTTGAACAATTTACTTTAGATTAGTTTCCATTATGAATATCCATCTTAGCTCAGATTTAGACTTCAAATCTTCAAGAATAATTCACTTCACTTAGTTTAGATTACTCTCACTTTTAAAGGTTAACTATCAAACCATAGTTTCTCCCAACAACTAAACTTTATAAAAATTTTGAAATAATTCACTTGTTTTATCATTATTCTACCACAAATATCTAAAATATCACAACATGCAACTCATGCATTGAATTCTTTGAATTCAAAAATGAGTAGTGCTTCTTAAAGACTTTAGACCACCCTATGATACACTTTCAAGCATCAATAGGAGGACGCATTTTATTGGCACTAGAAGGAGGGACCTTAGTTAAATCTTTGTAAATTTGTGGTGTCTTTGCTAATTTTAGTGAAGTTTTTTCAAAGATTAGTGAATTATTTGCATATTTATTTTATTATTGGCTCAATTATGTAAAATTCACTAATATGCATGGTTTGAGACCAATATTTAAGCTCATTTAGATTAAGATTTCCATTCTTTGAGGGTTCATGTTAAATTCTTACAAAGGTAACTTAAGCTTTGTAAGTTTTCCACATTAAAGGTTAGTAATAGCAATTTTTTTCAAATATTGATTAATTCTTTACACATTTGAGTTTATTTGAACTTAGAAGTGTGAAGATCATTCATCTTCATCAGTTTAGACACATTTTAAAACTAATTTGGTTAAAGATAGTTGTTCTTTATTTAAATTTATACAAAATTGGCTTTATGTGCAAGTCTAATCATTTTTATTTACAAAGATAAGATTTACACATTATATTTTGGATAGGACTCGAGGTTTACAAGCTGGAACTGCCTAGAATTAGGACTAGGTCAAGGGAAAAATCAAGGTTATCTCTCCTTTAACTAGAATTTCTTAGGAAAGCTAGAGCAGACAAAGGTAAGCAAAGGCTTTCTAAATCACAGCCTACTCCTGTTCAGGGTGATCCTATGTTTAACCCTTATCAAGGTATGGCTTGTTAGGAGAATCTTTAATTAATGTGCCCAAACTTGTGCATGACTTACCTAGGAACCCTAAAAAATATTTACCATCTTTTAGTCTTAATGGTGTTGTCACAACTAAAGATCACATTAAATCTTTCAAATCTACTTTGAGATTATTAAATGTAGTTCATAAAGATGTAGCATGTAGATTGTTGCCATTTACTTTCAAATATGTTGCATATGAGTGGTTTCTAAACCTTATATATAATTATATCACTAGTTGGAATGATTTCAATAGAATATTTATTGATCAGTTTGGTACAATCATTAGTCCTTACATTCTTTATCAACAATTCACCACTATAAAGAGAGATTCAAGTGAGACCATTAGATCCTTCAATGCTAGATTCCAAAATATGTTCAATATAACCATATCCCTTTATAGACCTATTAAGGCCTTATCTTTAGAAATATATAAGGATGACTTGGATCCCATGACTTATGTGTTTCTCAAAAGGTCTATTGGAGTTATTAATACCTTAGCCTTGGCTTATGTTGAAGCTATCATGATCAATGATCAAATGCAGCCTCAAGGTCAGTTGGTATATGCCATTTCAAATGTCAATCCTAATTTTCCTATAATAAATGTCATCTTTAATTCCAACCAAAATGTGCTTGCCTTACATCAAACACCAGTCCTAAACCAATTGCCCTTGACTCATACACATCCAGGCCAAAAATTGGGATTCTTGAACAGAAATACAAATGGATTTCATCCCCAAGAACAAAGATCCTTGGTGCCCATGGTCAAGACTAACAGTTTAGTTCATAATTCTAAGGTACCAAAGAATGAGAATGAATCCATACTTAAGATGGTTTAAAATTTGAGTACTAACTTCCTTCAATTGCAAAAGCAAATAGGCAATACTAGGGAAAACTCCAACAAAAATTACTCTTATCAAAGGTTTAATAGACCTAATAATCAGTTTCACAATGGTAACACTATAAATAATAATAATAATAATGAGTCATCATCAGGTAAGAATAACCCTGAGATTAATATTTTTGATGTTACTTTAACTAAATATTTTAGGGTTCACAATAATTCAAAGCATGGTGAGTTAGATTGTATTGAATTCTATAATGATTTTGAGTTATTTTAGTATGATTTGAATACATATAAAGGTGTACATAGCATATATAATTTTTTAGGTACATATGGATCTTCAAGGTCATCTAAGTCAGTAGATACAACCCTGCTAGTGGACACCTTTGACTTCCAATTCCAAGAAGAGAATGAGCCTGATAATACTCCTGAAGAGGTGCATGCCTTTCAACAATATTTAAATAATACCTATCCTATAAGGAATAGGGAGTAGAAGTAACCATTAATAACATATACTCCATAAAATAACTTCAACACTCCTCCAGATCTTGTAGTTAATAGCAATCCTGACCCTCCAAAGGGAAGTACTTCCAAACACAATGTTGATTCAACTAGTACTTCTACTAGGGGTGGGTGAAATATAGTGGAGGACATGAAAAAAGATTAAGGTTAACATCACCTTACATGAACTAACTCAAATTACTGAGTAGAGAGATTTTTTGTTAGAATATCTATCCAAGAAACCTAGTAAGTCATCCAAGACTACAAATTATAATGTTCTTATGTACAAGAACAAGGTAGATGTTCCACATTTCTTGTTTACAGTTAGAACTTTTGGTAAGAATTTACATAATTATTTTCTATATTTTCATTCTTCTGCTAACATCATGCCTTAAGGTATTAATGAGCAACTAAGTTTGACTCTAATAAAATATGATAGGGTTGTTACTCAATTAGATAAATTCAAGGTGAAAATAATTGGAGAATTATTTAATGTTCACATGCAACTTGTAGTTGAACCAAGGATACAATAGTTCATTGACATCCAAGTGGTGGAATACCTGATGCTTATGGGATGTTGCTCAGTAGAGACTAGATGAAATCTCTAAATGGTTACATGTATACTAATTTTTCCCATATGTGGTTGTCATGGAAGGGAGTCCCAAACCAAATTTACATGGAAAGAGAGCCCAAGATGAAGCATATGATTACTAAATACAATGCTATAAATGAAAGGGTAAACATGGTCAAAACTGAACTAGGAGTTTATACTCTTGACACTGCTAAGGTATGTGTCTCAAAATATACTCATGCTATGCTTGGGATATGGAAAATATATTTTGATGGTGTTATATGTAAATCTAGTTCTAGTGTAGGGATTATTTTAATTAACCCCCTTGGGAAATAAATTAGTACTTCATATAGACTTCAATTTTCATGCACTAATAATCTAGTAGAATATGAGGCTCTAATTTTAGGATTGTAATTTTCCATCAAGCATAAATTTAAAGAGTTATTGGTTCATGGTGATTCAAAACTAGTAGTCAATCAAGTGAAAATTAAGTACTACTACAAATTGTCATAGCTTAAGAAATATAAGTTTAGAGTTTGGGATCTAATAGAATATTTTGATGCTTTCAACACTGTCTCCATTCCTAAGGTAGAGAACAAGCTTGAAAATGAGCTAGCCTCAAATGTAACTAATCTCATGCCCAACCAAGACTCTAAATTTAGAAACCTTAGTGTTGAGTTAATTCTTTGTCCCTCAATTCTTGATAATATTAACCATTTGCAAGTATTCAGTGATGACCAACAAATGTTAGACTTCATGAACAGTTTAAGAGTATTTGAGGCTCACATTATTGATGAAGATAATGAAATGCCCTTGATAAAGGAAACATTGATGACAGAATTGTGTAGTTAAGTGACAATAAAATTCCCAAGGGCATGATGTCTTATAAATATTATTTGATGTAAATAAACAAGTTGAGACTATCAAAGTTCCCAAGGTAAATGGGAAGGATTATAATATAGTTGACCTAGGAACACAAGGTTAACCCATGCTAGTCAATATTCGTAAAACATGCACTAGTGAAGAGTAAAGAAAAGATAAAGAGTTGTTGTCCAAATATAAGGATGTTATAGCAAGGTCATATGAGGAATTGAGGATCTTTGATCCTAGAGCCATAACCCACACCATTCCTCTAAAAGAAGCTTGCAAGCCTTTTAGGCAAAAGTAAAGATATGTCAACCCTATCCTATAACCTTTGATATATAAGAAGGTCAAGAAGTTTCTAGATGCAAAGATAGTGTTTTCCATTAGACACTCCATTTGGGTAGCTAACTTAGTGTCAGTTAGAAATAAAAATGGGGAGATCATATTATGCATAGACTTTACAAATATGAATAGAGCTTTTGAAAAGGACAACTACAATTTGCCTTCTTTTTATAAAGTTATCCAAATTGTTAGTGGTTCAGTAATGATGTCTTTTCTTGATGGTTTTTTAGGATATAACCAAGTGCTTGTGAACAAGGAAGATAGACTAAAGACTACATACACTATTAAGTGGGGCACTTTTGCCTACAAGAGAATACCCTATGGGTTGATAAATGTAGGTGCAACCTTTCAAAGAGTAATGGATCATACTTTCCAAGGGATTATAGGTAAGTACATTATCATTTACTTGGATAAATTGACTGTCATTTCAAAAAATAGGGAAGATCATATCATGCACTTATAGCAGGTATTTGAAAGATGTAGGAGGTATGAAATTTTTATCAATCTAAAGAAGAGGATTTTTTGTGTTATTGAGGGAAACTTATTAAATCATGTTATAACTATAGAGGGGATTTCTATAGACCCTGATAGAATGGATGTTATATCCAAGATAAAGCCCCAAAATAGTAGAAAAGAATTAAAATCTTTCTTTGGGAAAATCAACTCTGTGAGAAAGTTTATTTTTGGTTTTGTAGAGATTGTAAGACCATTAAATGACATGTTGAATAAAGAAGAAAAGATCTCTTGGTATGAAGATACCAGAAAGACCTTCAAGGATATAAAAGAAGTAATAGTGTTGTCACCAATATTGATAAGTCTTGATTTTACAAAGGATTTATGTCTTTATTATTTTACTTATGACCATATAATTGCAGTTGTCCTAACTCAAAAAATAGATGGATGTGATCATCCTATTGCTTTCATGAGCATAAATTTAAGAAAATGTTGAGTTAAAATATTCCCTTATTGAAAAACAACATGTGCTTTAGTTAAAGCAATAAAAAAATTTAGGCATTATATTCTTAGGAATAAGGTGTATGCAATTATACCAGACCCTGCCATTAATCTTATGCTTAGCTAATGTGAATTAGGGGAAATAAGAGGTAAATGGATGTTTATACTTCAATAATATGATCTAGAAATTAAGACTGCTAAATTGGTAAGGTGTTACAGACTAATTTAGTTAATTACCAATGCTAACCCCAAGTCAAGTGTCATACAAATTAAAAAACAAAGTTTTCAACCCAATGATTGGTATGACTCTATTGTTCACTTACTAATTAATGGATCTTGTCCTACAAGGATGAGTAGGGAGCAAAAGATATCTTTAAGGCTCAAGGTAGCTCATTTCCTCATCAAAGATGGAATACTTTTCAAGAAGAATTATTAAGGAATATACCTGAGATGTGTTTATAAAGAGGAAGCAGTTGAGATCCTGAGTACTTTCCATGAGAAGCTTGGAAGTGGACACCCATCAAGAAGGACAATTGCACATAAGATCTTGAGGGCTGGTTATTATTAACCTACTATCTTCAAAGATGCTCACAAGCACGTGAGAGAGTGTCATTAGTGCCAAATTTTCAATACTAAAGAACCCAAAGCATCTATGCCATTAAAGATAGTAATGATTGATAAACCCTTTACTCAATTGGGATTAGGTTTTGTGGGGGTCATCAACCCTAATTCTTTAGGACATAAGTATGTGCTCACTACTATTGACTACTACACCAGTTGGAGAGTCAGTGGCAAATAAATAATGCAGGATGGAAGATGTGATAAAGTTCTTGGAAGGGAACATATGTATTATATTTGAAACACTAGTATCTCTAGTTTGTGATAATGGATCTTCCTTTATATCCATTGAGATGATTAAGTGGGCATATGACAATAATATTTTTCTCAAGTTTTCATCAAACTATTACCCCTAAGGTAATGAGGTCTCTAAGTCAACTAAAAAAAATTTGATGAAGGCTATCATAAGTTTGTTGCTAATAAACCAAGAACATGGCACAAGTTACTCAAGTATGCCCTATGGGCTAATAAAACAAGAGTCAAGCAAGTTCTAAAAGCATCACCATTTATACTTGTATATGGTCAAATACCCATATTCCCCATCACTCTCAAGTTACCAACCTATAATTTTATATAAGAGTACATGGAAGGAGAGGATCAGGAGTTTGCAAATTCAAGGGTGTTTGAAATTATTCAAATGGAGGATGTAAGAGAGGAAGATTTTGCCAATTCTAGTAGGCATCAAACCACAATGAAGAGATGGTTTGAAAAACATTCCAAGATTAAGGTGTCTATACTAAGATACTTGGTTTTTATTTGGGATAAGCATCTAAACTTAAGAGAAAACATGGAAAATTCACACCTTTATGGATTGGTCCATATCAGATCACTGAGATACTAGGAGATAACACCTTCAAGTTCAAGGACTTGTAAGGAGCATAGTTTACATTACCAACAAATAGGAAATATCTCAAGCACTACTTATCTACTACTCCACCCCAAGTCCACATCGAGTAACCTATAAGACTAGTTAGATTTAGTGTAGGTAGGCTTATATTAGGCTTCCTTTTCTATTTCTTGTTTATACATAGTGCATGTAAATATTTGTTTTCTTGTTGTGTGTTTCTTTTTCTTTTGTTTTATTCCTTGCTTTCAATAAGTTTTTTAAGATAGTCCTCAAACTCCAATACATGTAATTTTTCAAAGGTCAACAATATTAGGAATGCAGGTATGACTCTTAACCAATGGTTGATCATGGATTCTCTAAATGTGAGCTTAATTTTATGATTTGGAGAAAGTTATAAGGATTGTATCTAGATCAATTATTCTTTAAAATCCTAAGCCTTATTCTAATTTATGTCTAGTTTTAATGAGGATTGTACATGTTGGGTGAAATTTTGAATTATTGGGACAAGGTCATGTTAACACTTAAATAACATTATTGCCTGGGAGGAAGTTTATGACCAAATATGATTGATTAAAGATCAAACATTTGACACAATTCCCAAAAACTTGGCTAATCTTGATTTCCAACTTTTGTTGGAAAATAAAAGTATATTTGAAAAATACAAAATAATAAGAGATTTATTGAAAATCCAAAAGATTTCTTAGCAAAGTTGATTCAGGAAACCTCCACTAGGGTTATGGATGCCTAGATGGTAGTGGAGCAAGGCATAAAGTGGAGCCAAAGGTATCTATATTGAGGCTATGGATGCTTAGATGGTAGTAGAGTAATTCCCAAGCCTTCCCTATTTATAAAGCATGATCCTTAATGAACATCTAAATATGCTATAAATTAGTGTTAATGATCAAGGTCATGACATCTAGAAGTCATTCTCTATATCCTACGGTAATCAATTAAGGAATCCAAATCACATACACAACATGAGTATGTTTTGGTGTTTTAGACCCAATTATGCATTTTGTAAGACTTTTTTTTATCATGATTTGGTCTTAATAATGGTACCTGATCATATGGAATGAGTAGGCTAGTTATTAGTTCAAACTAGAGGATCTAAGTTCTAACATTTGGCAATGTTTCCCCCAAAAATCACTATTTGTTGAGGTTAACACACCCCCATATCTAAAAATGAGGACCCTTCTTCCAAAATTTTGCAAATTTGTGCTTTAAATTAAAAATGATCAAAGTTCTTTATTTGAAGATCATCCACAACTAGTTCTCAGTTAGCTTAACTGACATGTTTTCACTTAATCCTTGTCTTATTTTGTTTAATGTTGCTAATGGTTACTTTTTGTGTTTTCAGGTTGCAAGATTAATGGAGTCACAATATTATGAATAATGTCCAAGTTTTTGGGCTTTAATAATAAATTGACCTTCTGATTAATCATTGGTCTTTAATTGTTTGATTAGATTCATGTTGGAACATCTAAGAAACCCTTATCCTAATTATTTTAGCCCAAGTCTTTTAAATTGAACTCAAATTTACATGGGTTCACTTTATTTAAAATTATGCAAGAACTCTTTTTATTTGTTTAAAACTTATCTTATATTTTACCCTAATATTTTGATCATGTTTATTAACACAACTAAAGCCTTAGTCTAAACTTTCATGCTAAGTTTTTTATGTCCTGAGACCCCTTAATTCTTTTATTATCTGCATGGACTAATTAAATACAATGTCTTTTATTATGTTTCACACTTGGTCTAAAATATTATTTTAAGGTCCTTAGTCACATTTATTAAAATGACCAAAACCTTAGGTTAAATATTTTATCCTAAGTCCTATATGTTCCCCAAGCACTTACTCATTTATTTCTCTACCTACAAGAATGGACCAATTGCATTTGATTTTGTAGATTTAAATACAATGGTGTATGTTGATCCACCCATTAAAGATCTAACAGTGCAAGTATAAATTTAATAATTCAACAAACCTATAATCAAGTATGGAGATGACAAGTGTCATGCCTATGGATCACAAGTTAAAGTTTAAACACTGTCCCAAAGATTGATGGTATAGAAATGAATGTATACATTTTGATCAATAGTGAGTATCAATTCAAAACTTTAATGAAGCCTTTGGAAGAGTGAGAAGGTGACAAGTGTCACCATCATAGAGATTGTGTCATAAAATCAATGATGCACAAAACAAAGAATAGAACCTAGAGGATCAAAATTGATGGCATGCATTGATCTGTGTAACTAAGATCTAACAGTGTGAAATGAATGTTGAATTTTCAAAATGAACCCAAGATGAATATGGAGTTGCCTCATGGTGCAAAGCCATTATCCCAGAAATAAAATGATAGATGGAAGCATAGAGAAGGCCTATGGAAGTGACAAATGGCAAAATTTTGGGTGTCAAGTATAAAGATAAACCAATAGTGTTCAATCTCTCAGTTCTAATTCGATGGTGTGAGTGAGGGAGACTTTTCAATGGGCCCATACCCAATGAGGTGTTGACACATGTCTTAAAGGACAAACAGTAACTTTTTAAACATTAATGAGTTGTGTGACATGATAGAGCCACATAAGCACTAAGTCAAATTAAAAAATCTTGTGGACCCAAAAAGGAAAAGGTATAAATAAGAAATATAAAGGTAATCTAAGTTACAAAGCTCACATAGTTCGAATAACCTGCTGCCATTAAATCTTTGTGCAAACCTCCAAAAAACCCTAGCACATATGAAATCCCTAATTTGAGTCTATTTTCATTTAAATCAAGCTACAGATAATTGAATTATCTTCTATGAAAGGATAATTCAGTCTATAGTTAAATTATAGTCCACTAGTGAGCAATTTGATTGAAATTATAGCAATGGAGGCTTAGAAGGGTATCTCAAAAGAGGATGTGTAGCTATATTTGACCTAAAATGCAGAAGGAAGAGCTTTCAAGGACACCGAGTTCAATGCCACCTCTCAAAATACAAGAGATAATAATTGATCTAAGCTATTTTGGACCATTGAAAACTAGCTCACCATCACTAGAGATGAAGAGAAGAATGTCTATCAAGAGGCTATACTATGACATAATTGTAATTCAAATGACTGGTCTACATTATACGATGATGAAACTTGAGGTACTCCACTACATTGATATCCTTGCTCTCATTTTTAAGGATGCTAAAATAGATAAAGGCATGCTAATTAATAGACATACTCAAAATAAGGTAGCCTATATCTCTATTGTAGCTTTTGAAAACTATTATAAATTTCCCAAACACCAAATTGACCTACCTTCTATTTATGTGTGGGCCAAAGAGAATGATTTAAAGTACATCCTCGACATGTGGCTATATGTTGGGAACCAAGTCTTTTTAGACTTTAGTAAGAACATCCCAATTAGCCAATTTAGATCAAGGATAATGATGATTATGACAATGTTGAACACAATATGTGGAAATCCCACCATAGCCTATGTTGATCTTATCTGGGTGCCAATTATCTATTTTGTGGTTGAAAAGTAGATTACCCCTCCTCTAGGTGAAATAATTAGCATTCATTTGAGTAGGCAAATTTATACCATCAAACAGAAAAAGAAAACCCATTTTTACATGATTTCATATCTCTTAGATGCTCTATGTGCTACTAAAAAGATCTCAAATCAAAGGGAATGGTCCCCTAGTGGAACACAAATAGTTTCACAATACTATTCCAAGATGCACATATTTAAGTATAGGGATCACATTCAATTCATCTATGATTGTGTCTATCCAGCCCTTAGTGAAGCCATAACTAGTCATCCCATGGAGAGAGTCAGCTTACTAATCAAGAAATATGTTGAAACTATGGGAGATATATGGTTATATCTAGATTGTATAGTTATTAGGATTGAGGTAACCTAGTATACTCCTCTTAAGCTACATGTTCATGTGCTAGAAAAAATAGCAAAGTAAGAGGTAGCATATTAATTATTTTATGGTATAGATGGTATCTATAAGACCAAAAGAAAAGGCCTCCTCCACAACTCCCCCATAACAATTGAGAAGACAAATTTCAAACAATGGGACAACATTGAGGTATCATCTAAACATAGGACTTCTTTCAATCTAAAAATAGATGAATTGAGATAATGGGACCCTTGTAGAAGGTTCAAGGAGCATTTGAGGGTCAAGAATATTCTAAATGTGCCCTATGATTATCATCCTAGTGTTTATGATCCTATTTATACCAACTCGTCCAATTACTTTTAGGTCACAAGAAGGTTGAAGGAGCATAACCTTATACCTAAGCCCAGACTAGAGAGGAACCAAAAAGGGGATGATGGATGGCAACTAGGGCCCAAGCAGTATCATTTGTTAAGTAGTGCACCTACTAGACCTCCATCATCTCAACCACAACTAGATAATAAATCTAAGGCATAGATTGAGCAAAGACAAGAGGAAAGAAGACCTGATGAGATAGTCTCTTCTTCATCAATCCCTGAATCATCAAAGGTAGAAGAGCAAGAATTACCTCAAGAGGAGATACACATGATAGAATTAGACCCTAATGAGACTATAGAGGATGTAATAAAAATGTTATTAATGGATTATGAGTCAGAGTCAAATGATGAAGAAATAAAGGCTAAAAAGACAAAGGAATGGAAAGGGAAGGAATTTTTGGACTTAGTTCATGTTGACACCCCCAAAAGGAAGGTTAAACTAGTTATTATTCCTAGAGCTAAGAAACTCAAAGTGACTTTCACTCTTCCTTTGAGTTAAGCCAATTTTTTTAGTGAATAAAAATTAATATATGGTCCAGCTATTCCAGAGTGTTTCATTTATGGACCAAGATTATAGAAAGTCTCTACTAGACATCATCCTTGGGCTATGATACAAGCCATCAACATTATTGTACATCAATAAATGAAGCCATGGAATTTGGATCTATAAAATGAAGAAGAAATAAGATTGGTTTCCCTAGGTCAATCAAGTGGAACATAATTAGAGGTCCTAGCTCCACAAGTAACTCAATCCAAAATTGGAGTCAAGTTTGACCCAAAGACTGTTGGCTTGATGAGGGTGACTGAGAAAAAGATCATTGAGCGTGGTGAAAAAATGACCTATCAAAAGGTGGAACCTTTGGTTGGTTTGACCCAAGTAGGAAAATAAAATCCTAGATAAAATCCTATATTTGAAGAGGATCCATTAGAGTTATACCAAGATCAAACTAAAAAATTGCAAGCAGCCATCAAGAGTATGCAATAGCAAAAGAAGAACTTGGAAGAGCAAGTTGTCTTGTCAATTCCAGAAGTAATGATCAAAATGTTTGAAGATAATTTATTTTTCATGTTTAATTCTTTGAAGTCAATAAAGTCTAGATAGAGTTTGGTGAGGTAGCAAAATATAGTGGCCATGAGCCTAGTTCAGCAATGGCAAAGTTCAAGGAACAAAGTAAAGGATTTGGTCAACACCTTGGTAGAGGATCAAATTCCTAATTTCAAAACAATTAGCTTGGCTCATCTGAATATGGCCATGGGATTATTGACAGATAAGATTAAAAGCTTGAGCACATGGTACAATAACCTGGGAATTCTTTTTAAGGATGGATAATGGTTGGAAAGAAAGATAGAACATATACTTGGGAGTATGATCACTAAACCAAATTCACTCAACCCTATGGGTCTAAATACTTATGAATAATTCAAGTTTGGGGCTACCAAGGTCATGCAAAATGTAAAAAACCAGAGCCAAGGAAAGACTGGGGTAGATAATAGTAGGATCAAGGGAATGATTCTTAATGCATAGAAAAATATTAGTGAAGCTAGGCACATCAAGGAATCCTTACAGAGAGATGACAAAGATCTCAGATGCCTAATAGATCAAGAGGATGAACTCTTCATGGAGCCTATTGTCAATCTGAAGTTAAATGATGATCAACATGAAAGGGCAATGAAGATCTTTTAGCAAAAATAGGGGACTATAGCAATAAGAGGGCCTCAAAGCTAAATTTTTTGATTAAAGCATATTCTTTTTTGTAACTAAACATATATATATATTGAAAAATAATATTCTTTTATAAAAGCATGTGCAACTTTGTAAAGCACATTGTTTATAGGTTAGTCTATTTAGGAAAGGTCATTGTTATAGAACATTGTAGAAGGGGAAACTCTCCTTGACACTTGTACATTTTTAATTTGACATGACTGACCGACATACCTCATTAGCATTCTATAAAAGGGGTATTATCAATTATAAAAAAGAGGGAGTTTTGAGCAAGAAAACTTGTGCTAATTTTGGAACAATTAATGCAAGCAAAGAATTCTAAAAAATTATCTCATTTTTTTGTGTAAATTATTATTATGGATGATCTCTCATTTGTCTGGTTTACAATTTAGATTTAAATGGTTCTTATTTATTCTTAATGTGCATTTTTCAAATGCAGAGTTGTTAATTTGTGCTAATGCTAGGTTGATTGAAGGTTCTTAGGTTCATTTTTTTTATTTTCCCTTCTTTTGGATGTGCTTATGTTGTTTACTTGTAGGGGTAAATATTTAAAGTGAATCAAGTTTTTATCTACATTTTTTCATTTCACTAGGTGTTTTCCTAATATGTGATATGATTTGAGCTTAAGCTATTTCACCTCATATAATGGTTTCAAGTGCATATTTGGATGATATTTGAACTTTATCATAATATATGTGTTAAAGATCAGTAACATCAATATGTTCCTTCTCCACCCTACCCTTCCTTTTGCTTTTTCTTTGATCAAGTCACTTTAGATTACTTTCCATTGTGAATATCCATCATATCTTAGATTTAGACTTCAAATTTTTTACCATAATTCACTTCACTTAGTTTATATTACTCTCATTTTCAAAGGTTAACTATCAGGCCATGGTTGCTCCCAACAACCAAACTTTATAAATTTTATCAAATAATTCACTTGTTTTGTTGTTAGTCCACCACAGATATCTAGAATATCACAACCTATAACTCATACATTGAATTCTCTAAATTAATAAATGGGTAGTGTTTTTGAAACACTTTGGACCACCCTATGATACACTTTTAGTCATCAACATACTCTTGTTCAAGATGAACACTATAGTGTAAACAACTTCTGCTCTATACTAGAAAGATACATTCTTGATTTGCATCATACACCATGTCATCTCCATGATAATCTTTCCACTACTCTATTATTTTGTGGAGTGTAAGGAGTTGTATATTATCTATGTATACCTTCCTTTGTGTAGTATGCATTGAATTGATTAGAGATAGATAATCTACCATTGTTTGATCTAAAGGCTTTGACCTTTTTATCTATTTGATTTTTAAATAGTTTTTTCCACGTAATAAAATTAACAAAACATTTTTTTATTTTTTTAAGATAGTACTCCCATATTTGTTGAGATAAATCATCAACTATCAACAATAAATAAATGTCACCAGATACAATGTTAGTTTTCATATTGTTGGGTGAATATTTTGTCACCAACTAACTAATGAGCAAAATAGGTCTATTCAACCACAACATAGGGAGATTGGTCATCCAAATGTGTAGGTTTACCACATCAGAGGTGGACAAATCTCTCCTCTCATCAAGGGGAGGTTCCCTATAAGTATGATGAGCTAAATACTATATAGATATAAGCAGAAAATAACACTCAGGGGTAGGAATACACCATCTATCTCTCCTTTTTTAGAGATGATGTTCGGAGACAAATGAGAAATCTTGGTAATAATACTGAAGGCACTCCTCTTCTTTTAGAAGTGGTCTTACAACAGGGCACAAGAGTTCTTTCTGGTGGGTAACCAACAGATAACAAGGGCACAGTAACTAGCAGGATGAAGTGTAACACAAAGTCTACACCTCAACTTCCCAAAGAGTGAAATATGAAGGTTAATGGGGGCACAAAGTCATCCCAAGATCCTTTACACAGCAAGAAACTAAAAACACACTGAAGACAACTATGACAGCACAAAGTTTTTCCACAACTGGCTTCAAGACACCTTCCTGATTACTTCCACTAATTCTACTTGTTAGATTAAATAAACAAGAATGCTACTAGGAAATGGACATAAGAACATTTTCCTAAAAGAACACAAGCTATAACAACACAAACTCTAAAAGTAACTTGTTTTCTCATTCATTAAATTAATATGATCAACAATCTAAGCTCAAAGTCTCAGTAATCACCTTTTGATTTGGGCAGAGTTTTGATTCTATAATTGAGAGATCTCCTTTGCCTAAAACAAGAGATTACAAGATATGGCAGCCAAGAAAGGCTTGGCACTTTCTTCCATGGAACGGCCAATGTTGCATTCAATGCCTTGAATACATTTTTAGTTCTATTAAGGGGCCATGCTTGGAACAATGTATCAGCTTTAATTATGGCATGTCAATTCATCTCATATGTCTCCTCCAAAGTATAGGTTGCCTAGTCCTTTTCTTCTTATTTACACAGCTATCCACTTTGTCTTTACTTCATGGAAGAAAAACCGGCTGCGTCCTTGATTTAGTGTGCTTAGATGACTACTTGGTGGACTGTTTCACCTATTGTAAATAACTCCCTTATAGATATTTATAAACTTTTTGTATTGTTATCTCTTCCCTGTAGCAATTTGAGTTCTTGGGCTCTCTTTTTAGTTGGTCGCTTGGTTATTTTTCAAGTTCCATGCCACATTTGAAAATCAATGGATATTTCATTACCTTAAATTTGACGTCCATAGGGACATCAATGGTTGTTGGTTGTTTGAACTATATTGAACCATGAACCTTTGAACCTTGGAAATTTCATTGGTTCAATAGTTTAATAGTTCAGGTGGTCTTTATCAATTCCCTGGTTCATTCGCTTCCCTAGTTCAATAGCTTCTCTGCTCTCTGGTTGAACCTTTGAACTGATCTCTAGAATATTTTGCTTCCTTATTTTACTTGGAGCTTTCTTTGAACCTTTGAACCATTTTGGTTCAAGGTTCAACGGTTCAATCTCTTTTTGGGAATCCTTTATTTTGGCTAAGTCTTTTGAAGCCATGAAATTTCTTCAGCTTTATGTCTTTGGAACACCCCGAAGGGAAGGTGTCTCTTTGGGTCTTTGAAAAAGGTCCATTTTCTTGGTGCCGAGAGCCCCCCACAAGGGTACCTACCCTTCAGGGTCTTTCAGGCGGTCTTTAGGTTAATTCCTTTAAACAAAATTTTTGAAGAAATTCCTTCAGACATTTTGTCTGAAGGAAACCTTTCCTTTGCCTTGTCTGCTTTTCTTCAGGCTTTTCTTTTCAGGTGAATTCCTTCAGACAAAAGTCTAAAGGAATTCCTTCAGACTTTTTGTCTGAAATAATTCGCCTTATCTTTGTGAAATTCTTCCACGAAAAATATTTTCAAAGGAATTCTTTTGGTTCCTTTACTTGGTAATTTCTTCAGACAAAAATCTGAAGGAAACCTTACCTTTTCAACCTTCTCTTTGATCTTTAAACCAATGTTCCCTGCCCTCCATAAGGGCACCTACCTTTAGTTCACTGCCCTCTATAAGGGCACTTGTTCTTTCAGCTTTGGGGCAGTCCTTTGAAACAGCTGATTGAACCAACTTTGGTTCAACAGTTCAATGGTTCAATCTTACGTTTGAAGCCTTCTTTTCTTCTAAGTCTTATGATCTCTTTGAACCCATTGAACTTGTTGAACCCATTGAACCCGTTGAACCAATTTGGTTTAAGGTTCAATGGTTTAATGGTTCATTCCTTTATTCTTTGAAGCCTTCTTTTCTTCTATGTCTTTCAAAGCCATTGAACTTGTCAAAGCGATTGAACTTTGAACTTCTGGTGAAGTGCTTAACTCTTTAAGCTTATTGACATCGTTAAACTTTTGAACCCATTGAACCTTTGAACCTTTTGGAAGCGGGGTTTAATGGTTCAATGGTTCAATCCTTTGTTTGAAGCTTGTTGATGAACATTTTTTGTTGAATTGAGGCGTTGAACCAAGCTTGAAAATGCCTAAGTGTTGAGAACTTATTCCTTTGTGAGAAATTTCCTATTGAAGCCATTGGACCTATTGAACCTACTAGTCCCTTAACTAAAAAATCTTGAATAATGAAGAATTTGCATGTTCAGAACAATTTTTTGAGAAGGAAAGAGATAATTTTGGCATGTAGGACTAAAATAGTTCATATGTTGTCTCCAAAAATGAGTGACAGATTTTTAGAACAATAACTGGCTCCAATTGGGGAACTTCCTTCAGTTGAAAACTTGAAACAACTAAAGGAAGTAGAAACTAGAAACTCCAGTGCCTTTAAGTATGCCATTGGGCTACAAATTCATGCCACCCAAAAAGAAAGGCACCAAAAAATGAAAGTGAACAACACAAAATAGAAACAAAGACTCTGTGTGTGTGTGTGTGTGTGTGTGTGTGTGTGTGTGTGTGTGTGTGTGTGTGTGTGTGTGTATAGGTGAACTTATCTGATACTTCAAGAATTAAAGTGTTTTAGATGCTGCCCATTGTGAGGCAAAGAAAAGGGTGTGCCATCTTCATATTTCAATAGAAAACTATTTTCACCATTGAGCTGATGGATACTAAACAGGCCTCTCCAAAGGGAGTCAAATTTTATATGCATTCCCTTTGGTTCTCTTCTCTTGTCCCACAATAGGAATTGATCTCCAATCTGGAAATCACAATTTTTTTCTTTTTGTTTGAAGAGATTCTTCACCAGACTTTGATGCACAACAATTTGGTCCACCACCATAGTTCACTGCTCATCCAGCTCAGTCAAGCACATGATCCTCTTATCGATGGAGCTTTCATATGTCTAATATTCAATTGCCTTAGCCAATTTCAATGCTGGCAATTTTAGGGTGATTAGTATCTCAACATTAAGACCATAAAGAAGTTGGAAAGGTGACATACCAATTGCCCTCTTGGGTGTAATTTTGGTTGCCTATAAAGGATCAATTAATGCTTTATGCCATGTTCATTTGTTGTCATCTACCAACTTCTTGATGATAGTCACCAGGTTCTTATTTCTTGATTTGGCTTGGCCATTCCCTTGTGGAAAATAATCAGAAGAGTGGGAGAGGGTAATCCCATAGTAAAAATAGAATTGAGTAATCTCTTGGGAAGAGAAACAAGCTACATTGTTTGTGACAATCTTGGTTGGGACCCCAAACCTGGAAATGATGTTCTCCTTGAGAAAATTGCACACTACTTCTAAAGTAGCATGCTTGGTTGGAATAGCTTCCACCCACTTGGTGAAGTAATATGTGGCTGTGAGGACATAATCATGTCCAGCACTTGAAGATGGGTTTACAGCACCAATGAAATTGATTCCCCATTGTTGAAATGGCTCTTCTATCACCACTGGCTTAAGAGGTAGAGCAACTAATTTATGTCTTCAAATGAATTATTAGCATAGTTCACATCTTTGTACCCATTTGTATGCATCTTGAAATAGAGTAGGTCAGTAATACCTGGCTCACAGAATCTTATGGGCAGTTACAGGAGCAAAAAAATATCCTCCACAAGCTAGATTATGGAAGGACTTCAAAAGTTGGTTCTGCTATTCTTTATCCACGTAGTGAAGGAACACTCCATCAAGGCTCCTCTTATATAGGCCATTATCCCACAAGACAAAATTGGTAGCTTTTAACTTGACAGTCCTCCTTTCTTTACGAGACAGGTGAGCAAAACACTCACCGTAAGTAAGGAAATGAGCAATACTTGAATACCACTCATTCGTGGTGAAGACAAAGAGGATTGTTGGCATGTCTTCAATTTCTTCTTCTCCATGCTCTATTTTTTGTACTCTGTTATCAACAATCAATTGGCACAGGCCCCTTCCCCACACCAGCTTCATTGGTTTGATGACTAGATCAAACTCTTGGATGTTAGCAATCTAATTGCCTCTTTTCATTCCAAACTCTTACTGAGTTAATATGTATTTGACTATGGTGTCAGGAACTAGGGCAGTAGTATGTGAATTCAGGATGTAAAAGCAAAAATGTTTCACTGCCTTTACCACTACATAAGCATGCTTCTCCATATTTGAGTACTTCAGCTCATGAGCTTTGAGAGGATAGCTCATGAAAAAAATGGGAGATTCCATACCTTCTTTTTTCTGTTGAACCATGATTGTTGAAAGTGTGTGCGTTCAGAAGCATAACTATACACTGTGAAATCCTTGGTATAATCTACACAAACCAGAATTGGGGCATGGGCAATAGCTGTCTTGATATCTTTAAATGCTAACTAGCCTTTTGCAGTCCACTAAAAAGTATCTTTGCCCTTCATCATGTCCACAATGTGGTGAGTCTTCTCAGCAAACTCAGGGATGAACCTTCATAAAAATTTCACCTTTCTAAAGCAAGAGTGAACTGTAGTATTACTTGTGGGCAGAGTAAGTTCCTAGATGGACTTGACTTTGTCTGAGTCAATCTTTATTCCTTCTCAAGGTACAACGTGCTCGAGAAGTTTCTCTTCTATTACTCTAAAAATAGACTTCTTGGGATTTAGAGAAATGTCATTCTAGTGGCAGCATTCTAGCACTTGTTGCAAATGGTGCACATGATCAAGATGATGATTGGAGAAGACTATTAAATCATCTAGGTACACTACAATGAACTTACCCATTTTATCTTTGAAATTAAGGTCCATTACTCTCTAAAAAGTGGCACTAGCATTTATCAGGCCAAATGGCATTCTTCGATAGGCAAAGGTGCCCCAAGACATGGTGAAGGTAGTCTTGTGCTGGTCTGCTTCACCAACTTTAACTTGATTGTACCTTGAGAAGTCATCCATCATTGATAACATTTTTGAACCAGTCACTATTTGAAGTACTTGATCCATGATGGGTAGAGGATAGTTATCCTTTAAGGATGACTGATTCAAATTTTTGAAGTCCACACAGAGAAAAATTTTGCCATTATTTTTCCTTATAGGTACTATGTTGGCAATCCATGTGAAATGACGGATTGGGAAAATTATCCTAGCATTCAACATTTTCTATATTTCAGACAAAATAGTACCTGATATCTTTAGATTGTACTACCTAGATTTTTGCTTGTAAGGTACTGAATCACTTTTGAGAGGAATCTCACGATGAATTTCTCTAAGCCTGAGTGACTTCAGATCATCATAGTAGTATGCTAGGACATCCATGTACTGGCTGAGCAGAGTAGTGAACTTGAACTTCTCTTTTTGATTACTACACTTCCCAATGTTCACCATCTTGGGATTTTCTTTGGTACCTAGATTTATTTGGTCAAACTCCTGGGAGGAGCTTGAATCTGTTTGTTGCTATTTGATGAACCTATCGTGTTTGCCAAATAGATTCTCAAGGGAAACCAGGGCTTTTGGGATTTTGTTTCCTTTAAGTTGTAAGAATTTTTCACTTGCATCTGCACTTGATTCAGGGGCTAGTTCAAGCTTTTGAGGATTACTGCCTTCGAAATGAACCTATTCAAAGCTATCTTTTTTCTCCAGGAAAGCAATGATTTGGTTTTCACCATTGAACACTTGCCAATGATTGGCATTGTCAGGCACACTAAGTTGAAAGACTAGTTCAATAGTGTACCTATCTCCCTTAAAAATATGGTGAGGAACCAAGAGAGTTGCTGAAATAGCTAGTGCATCAGCTCAGTCATTGAATTCCATAGGTATGGCAAAGATGTTGAAAGCATCAAAACTTTCAATTTGATCCCAGACTAAATTGCGGTAGTGGCACAATCTCTCATTTTTGGTTTGATACAGGTTCCTTACCTGAAAAACCACTAGTTTAGCATCTCCTTTGGCATGAAGGAGTTTGATGCCTTTGTCATGAGTAGCCTTCAATTCAAGTAATAAAGATTCATACTCAGCTGTGTTGTTGGTCTTGCTAAACTAAAACTTGTATGAAGAAGGAAAAATATCTCGTTGAGGAGATATTAACACAATCTCAGCTCCTGAACTGGTAAAGGAATAGCTGCCATCAAATTCCAGAATCCATACCCCATCAGACACTAATTTTTCCTTAGATTCTTCTTTGTTTGGAGGGGGAGATTCTTCTACACTTGCACTGCGCTCCACCAATCCTTTTGATATTCCATCTAAACCAATTTTTAGGTTGACACATTTGAGAATTTTATCAAACACCTCATGGACTTCCTCTATGGATAAAAAGTAATTACCCATGCCTAAAGATTCAAATAGAATTTGAGCTTCAGGCACTAATGTTTGAGTGACCACCTATTTTACTTCTTTCTTAGGGAGCAATCTCTGCATAATGCCTTTGATTGGGATCCTCACCTTGGATAGGTCCATGCTTAATTTTCCACCAACATCCTTGCAAAAAAAAATCCTAAAAAGGATGTCGTATGATGTTGGGACGTCGACCACCAGGACAGTCATCTTGATTCTCTTATCTGGGAATGCTACAAATAAAAATTGGGCATCCTTGATTTGTCCCAACAATGGCACCTATTTGTTCTCCATGGAGAAATAGCTCCCGAATGTCTTGGTCAGTGTGAGGCTAAGGGATTCTACCACTTTGGCAGGCATGACATTGTCAGATGCACCGAAATCTATGATGTAATTATTTAATTAGTGTCCATTTATCAGTAGGGAGACATAAAATGGTTCAATTCTCTTGAGAGCAGTAGGAGTAATGAAAAGGTTATTCCTAGTGGATGTGTTCTTGGGGGGATCACGAGTTACCTTAGGAATTGCTTGTCCTACAGGGACAACTTAGTTCTTTACGATTGAACCAACTTATCTAACTGCTCAGGGTTTGACTGCAAGAATTCAAATTTAGACATTTAATTTTTGATTTTCTTTATATGGTCAATTATGTCAAATATCTGAAATGAATTAGGAATAGAAGATGGGAGTTCATCCTTTTGGTTTTTGGAAGGGGGAGGACTGGTTTGTGAATTTGAAGTAGAAGGTGTAGGGATTTTTGATGTACTTACCTTCCTTGCAATCATCGGGTCCTTTGGTTAGAAAGGTAGAGTGGTTCCACATTTAGTAATTGAAATTACTGGTTGAGGTCACTCTATTTTTTATTTATCAGCTTGTTGGGCTAACTGGTTCTTGGACTGGGTGAACACAACATATGATCCCTCAACTACTTTACCTTCACTTTTGGGTTCATCCTTGTAATTTAAAAAACCAATGTTGGAGTCACCAGGTAATTCTTCTTCTTCCTCTATGAAGATATTAGCATCATCTTCTTGGTTCAACTCAGGATGGAAGGAAAAATCTGATTCTGCTTCAAGATATCTAACTACACAATTGGTTGGAGGTGCTTCAATGGCAAGGTTTCCCCGTGGGGGAGGAAGATGATTTGTTTGCCCTTGATTCTTAGAAGCATTGCCTTGGTATGACTAATTGGGGAATGTTCTCCTTGGTATATCTCTATATGAAGGGGTAGAAGACATCTCTTGTGCCATTTGCTTTCTAAAAGCTAGTAATTCATTTGCCAGCTTCCACACCATTAGATCAATGGGTGGTTGTAGGTGAGCATTCAGAAGATGAAGAGGATTTACCTCTGTTAATATCTCTCCTTATCTTTCCTACTAAGATAAGGTCATCTTCTACCTCAGTAGCCAAATCTTGAGTAGCAACAAGGTCTATGTGGCCAGCCTGTCTCAGCAGAAAACTCACTTCAGGCAGTTGTGAGTAAATGAAGAAGCATTTAAGGTTTTCAGGTGTTGGTTGAGAAATGGTAGGAATTTGATTCCTCAGCTTGTTAAACTTAGCAATGAAGTCCCTCATAGGTTCATGAGGTTCCTTCTTCATTTGTGTGGGTTGGGCCAGTAAGGCATGCACATCTTCTGCAAGCTTAAACCTAGCTTCAAATTTAGCTTTAAGAGTGTTCCAGTCAGTCACTGACTAAGCCTGCAGATGGTAGAACCAGTCTGTAGTAGCACCTTGTAGTGTTTCTATAAATAGCCTGACTAATGCATCTTTGTATTCCACACCTATCATGTCACAGGCTATGCTAAAGGCTGTAATATGTTCATCAGGATGAACTCTCCCATCACCAAATAATTTTAGGAAATTCTTCCTTGAACTACGTGGTAGCTCATGTAGAGGTGGAGTAAGATTGAGTGGGCTGAAAGAGTTACCCCAAGGGCCTTAAACTACCATGATTTGATTATGGAAAAAGGGGATAACAAATATGGGTGGAGTATGTATAGGCAAAGCTCTGCCTTATGTTGGTGACCTGGTATGGGTAGGAGGAACACTCTTAGATCATTGACCTTGAAGTTGGGGAGGGAACAAATAAAAACTGCTCTGTTGCCCAACTCAAAAATAGGGTCAACAACACCTTGGGGTCTCTATTTTCTAGTATAGCATGGAGTTGATAGATTGTAGAATAAAAATGGGAAAAAACTGGCCCTGCTTCATCTTGAAGCTTGGGGCTTCAAACTGTGCACTCGTCCCCAGTAGAGTCGCCAAAAATTATTGAGTGAATATTTTGTCACCAACTAACTAATGAGCAAAATAGGTCTCTTCAACCATAGCATAGGAAGATTGGTTAGCCAAATGTGCAAGTTTACCACATCAGAGGTGGAGAAATCTCTCCTCTCATCAAGGGGAGGTTCCCTATAAGTATGAAGAGCTATATACTATATAGATATAAGCAGAAAATAACACTCAGGGGTAGGACTACACCATCCATCTCTCTTTTTTCAGAGATGATGTTCACAGATAAAGGAGAAATCCTAGTAATAATATTGAAGGCACTCCTCTTCTTTTATAAGTGGTCTTGCAGTAGGGCACAGGAGTTTTTTTTGGTGGGTAACCAACAGGTAACAAGGGCGCAGTAACCAACAGGATGAAGTGTAACACAAAGTCTACACCTCAACTACCTAAAGAGTAAAATATGAAGGTTAATGGAGGCATAAAGTCATCCCAAGATCTTTTATATAGCAAGAAACTAAAAACACACTGAAGACAATTATGACAACACAAAGTCTTTCCACAACTGGCTTCAGGACACCTTCTTGATTACTTCCACTAGTTCTACTTGTTAGATTGAATAAACAAGAATGCTACTAGGAAATGGACATAAGAACAGTTTCCTAAAATAACGGAAGCTATAACAGCACAATGTCTAAAAGTAACTTATTTTCTCATTTAGATAAAGTAATATGATCAACAATCTGAGCTCAAAATCTCAGTAATCGCCTTTCAATTTGGGCAGAGTTTTGCTTCTATAATTGAGAGATCTCCTTTGCATAAAACAAGAGATTATAATATATGGCAGCCAAGAAAGGCTTGGCGCTTTCTTCCATGGAATGGCCCATGCTACATTCAATGCCTTGAATGCATTTTTAGTTCTGTCAAGGGGCCATGCTTGTAACAATGTATCGGCCTTAACTATGGTGTGTCAATTCATCTCATATGTCTCCTCCAAAGTATAGGTTGCTTGGTCCTTTTCTTCTTATTTGCGTAGTTTTCACTTTGCCTTTACTTCATGGAAGAAAAATAGGCCACATCCTTGATTTGGTGTGCTCAGATGACTACTTGGTGGACTATTTCACCTACTAAAAAAAACTCCCTTGTAGATATTTTTGATCTTTTTGTGTTGTTCTCTCTTCCCTATAGCAATTTGAACTCTCTTTTCAGCTGGTTGCTTGGTTTATTTTTCAAGTTTTGTGCCACATTTGAAAATCAATAGATATTTCATTACCTTAAATTTGATGTCTATGAGGACGTCAATGGTTTTTGGTTGTTTGAAACATATTGAACCATTAACCTTTGAACCTTGGAAAGTTCATTGGTTCAATAGTTCAACGGTTCAGTCGGTCTTTATCGGTTCCCTAGTTCATTCGCTTCCCTGGTTCAATCACTTCTCTGCTCTTTGGTTGAACCTTTGAACATTTGAACTGATCTCTAGAATCTTCTGCTTCCTTCCTTTGATTGGAGCTTTCTTTGAACCTTTGAACCATTTTCATTCAAGGTTCAACAGTTCAATCTCTTTCTGAGAATCCTTTGTTTTGGCTAAGTCTTTTGAAGCCATGAAATTTCCTCAGCTTTATGTTTTTGGAACACCCCAAAGGGAAGGTTTCCCTTCGGATCTTTGAGAAAGGTCCATTTTCTCGGTACCAAGAGCCCCCCACAAGGGTACCTGCCCAACGAGGTCCTTTGGGTTAATTCCTTCAGACAAAATGTCCAAAGGAATTCCTTCAGACATTTTGTTCGAAGGAATTCCTTTAGACATTTTGTCCAAAGGCAACCTTTCCTTTGCCTTGTTTGTTTTTATTCAGGCTTTTCCTTTTGGGTGTAGATAAAAGTTCGAAGGAATTCCTTCAGACTTTTTGTCTGAAAGAATTCACCTTGTCTTTGTGAAATTCTTTCATGAAAAATATTTTTGAAGAAATTCTTTTGGCTCCTTTACTTGGTAATTTCTTTGGACAAAAATTCAAAGAAAACCTTACCCTTTTGGCCTTCTCTTTGATATTTGAACCAATGTTCCCTACCCTCCGCAAGGGCACCTGCCTTTAGTTCACTACCCTCTGCAAGGGCACTTGTTCTTTTAGCTTTGGGGTAGTCCTTTGAAATGACTGATTGAACCAACTTTGGTTCAACGGTTCAATCTTGCATTTGAAGCCTTCTTTTCTTCTAAGTCTTTTGATCTCTTTAAACCCATTGAACCCATTGAACCAATTTGGTTCAAGGTTCAACAGTTCAATGGTTCATTCATTTGTTCTTCGAAGCCTTTTTTTCTTCTAAGTCTTTCAAAGCTGTTGAACTTGTCGAAGCAGTTTAACTTTGAACTTTTGATGAAGTGCTTAACTCTTTAAACTTGCCAACGTCATTAAACCTTTAAACCTGTTGAACCTTTGAACCTTTTGGAAGTGGGGTTCAATGGTTAAATGATTCAATCCTTTGTTTGAAGCTTGCCGATGAACATTTTTGGTTGAACCGAGGCATTGAACTAAGCTTGAAAATGCCTAAGTGTTGAGAACTTGTTCCTTTGTGAGAAATCACCTGTTGAAGCCATTGGACCTATTGAACCTGATAGTCCCTTAACTAAAAAAGCTTGAATAATGAAGAATTTGAATGCTCGGAATAATTTTTTGAGAAGGGAAGAGATAATTTTGCCCTGCAGGACCAAAATAGTTCATATGTTGTCCCCAAAAATGAGTGACATATTTTTGGAACAACACATATGACCATGAAAATCTACATGTACCAAATCTAACACACATTCTACCCTCCATGATTTACCAATAGGAAAGGGTTGCTTGATTTATTTACCCAGCTAATATCCTTCACAAACATCTTGATTTTATTGAATAGATGGGTGTCCATTCACCATTTTATTTTTACTCAAGATATTTAAATAATGGTAACTTAAATGAACATACATCTCATTCCATTAAGTAATAAATTTCTCAATTGTTGCTAAATCATACTATTCTATTGATTTATGATCTACAACTTTATACATACCCCTTTCCCTTATACCAATAGAAACAATTTTATCATTGAGTGTAGTGACATTACATTTGTTTCATTCAAACTTAACTACTTGTTTATTTTTGATAATTTCACTGATAGAAAAAGTTTATTATTCATATCTAATATATATATATGACATTAATAAATGTATATTTATACTCATTATTCAAAATTATTTGTACATCCCCCGTATCCCTTAATTTTATATGTCCATATATCACCTAAGAAAATAGTTTCATTACTACTATTATCCTTAACGAAGTGTACATACCAATCTCTGTGACACGTGGTGTCATGAAGCTCTTGAGTCAAAGTACCAAGTGTGTGACTCACTAGATTGGTTTTATTTTGTTGTAAAATAAAATATGGTAGAAGCCTATTCTTCTACTTCTTTGATATTAGTGTGTCTAGATTTCTTATTTGAATTAGCCATGTCATATTTTCTCTTTCTAAAATATTTCTTAAAATGACATGGTTGCTTTCAATAAAAACACTTCCTTTTTGTTTTCTTGGAATCACTTACATTGTTCTTGTTGACGTTGTGGATTGCACCTTTGACAGGAGGCTGAACTCCTGTCTTCCACGCATCACAATGGAAACTCCTCTCTTGCCTGTGGGTCTGGCAAAACTAAGGGGAGAGTCTCTAGATAAGGGCTAGCTCCCTTTGATGTATCTCCAATTTATTCCAGTACATTTGCTAATATATATATAATGGGGGAGGGTTGAAAAGAGAGAAAGATACTGAAACAAAACCTAAACTAGAAGGTGATACACCAAAAATGGTTTGATCTACTTATCTTGAGCCTACACTTTCCACCAAGAACAAGCTGATAGACATTTCATTTGATACGAGAAATTCTTCTGTATCAGTGAGCTAGGGGTCCGTGGAGATATAGGGAGGAATAAATATCAGAGGTGTTCTAAGACGCTATGGCAGCTTATTCACATACACCTATACTCTGTTGTAGACACTTCTAGCAGACCTGCAAAAGAAAAAACTCACAATACACTAGACATGTTGGAATCATTCTGTGAAAGCATAAAAGAAGAATGACTTAACACATAACAAATCCATAGACATATTCAAAAGTGTAAACTCAAATGGAGGTAAAAATGCTATGTCTTGATTCAAGGTAAAATTTGGCAGAGCTCTACCTTACAAGCGGAGATATCCCCTTCTCAAAATGAGAAGTTTACAATATATAGAGGAAGAAAAGGGCCTTTTGGCACCCTTCAACAAGTGGTCCATGTGTGTTCTGAGCATTGGGAAGAGGAAGCCACTTGATAAATAATGTTGTGTCAGCTCTTATTTTGACTTTAGGCATTTAAGATATATTAAACATCATATCTGAAATTATGGGCTGTGTCGTTTGTCTACAAACAAGACCGTTCCTTCAAGGCAGTCAAATGGTTTGTCTGCCCATCAATGCAAAGTGAAGAAAATAGGTCATGTCGTTCACTATTTGCACTCCTTGATGACCACTTGGCGGACACTATTTTAACTACAAAAATAACTCGCCTCCCCTTTTGCCACCTGGGCTGTTTTGTCCATTTCTGCACTTGGCTCTTTTGCCTCTTCCTAGCTTTGTCTTTTTTGGCTCCTTCATCCTTCAAGGGATATTTTTTGCTAATTCTTTGGCTCTTTGGGATCCCTTCTCAGTGGTTTCTTCCTTTTGGCTTTAAGCCTTTGAATTCCCTTGGGCTTTCACCTCTTATTTAAAAAATAATGGCTATTTCAATGTCGTAAAGTTGACATTCGCATGCCCATCATCATTTGGTCAATTCCTTCGGCCTTGTCTTTGATCCCTTTGTAAGTGTTTCCTACCCTCTACAAGGGCACTTGTCCTTTAGGCTTTGGGAGACTCCCTTGAACCTTTTGATTGAACTGACTGATTGAACCAACAATTGGTTCAATGGTTCAACAGTTCAATGGTTCAATACTATGTTCTGCTCATTCATTTGACTACTTGAATCAACTGCTTTGAACCCTTTGATTAAACTAACTGATTGAACCATGTGATTGAACCATTTATTTAAACTAACCACTTGAACCAACTGATTGAACCCTTTGATTAAACTGACCGATTGAACCATGTGATTGAACCATTTTTTTGAACCAACCACTTGAACCAAAAATGGTTCAATAGTTTAACGGTTCAATATTTCCAAGTTCAAAGCAATTGAACCAAGCACTTGAACCAATCACTTAAACCAACTACTTAAACCAATAATGGTTCAACAATTCAACGATTCAACAGTTTAATATTTCCAAGTTCAAAGTGATTGAACCAAGCGATGGTTCAAAGTTCATGTTGTTGAACTGGTTCATCCTCTTGCTAAAAAACTTGTGCAAACCAAAAATTAAACAGGCTCAGAACAGCAAGGGAAGAAGGAGACTGATTTTGCCTTGCAGGGCCAAAATGGTCAACAACATGGTGATTCCAAGGGGAAGCATGCCTGCTATGCTTAGAAAATAGTAGCCTCAAAGTCCATTGGGCACAAAGTCAAGATGTAGCTTGAAAAAAGTTAGAAACAACCCTGATAGATCCAAGAATCAATCATGAAGCTTTTACCCCAAACACAAAGGAAAACACACACAAGGCTAAAAACACTACTTGTGCAAATAACACTTAGGGAAAATAGGGAAAGAAAAATGAAAGCAAACTACCATATATAGCTAACTGGGTATATTTGCCTCCCTCCTAGATCAAAGGGAAAACTTCTTAAGTCTCCTTCATGGCAAGGAAACTTATGGTGCCAAACAAGTGGTTGAATGGAATGGAGACTTGGTGATCTGCTCCTCTTGCCTACCACCTTAATTGGCTTGCATCCAAGTGGATCAGAGTCAAACATGCTCCCAACATATATGTACTCTTCTTGTTCTTAGAAGCTCATCAAATGTTGGCTCTTTATGCTGGCATGTTTTACCAATAAATTGATGGCTATTGGCTCATCACCATAAGCCCTTTGATGTGCATAGCTCTTCTGACATGCATCATGGTTTGACTCGTTCCCTTCTACTTCATTGAAGACCCTGTCAAACTCATCCTCTAATCCCTCATGGCTTTCTTGAATAAGGGTGACTGTTGTGATGTCTGAAATGGAATCACAAACTAATTGCACATCCCACAGAACATCACCTTCTTGTTCAAGGCTCTCTTCTTCAAAGCTATTCTCAAGATAGACAGACTTCTCCTTTTCCTGCTCAAGGATCAGAGTCTCTAGTTTTTCAAAGACAACCACCTGATCCTCCTCTAACTCAGGCTCCATGGCATGGTCATCCTCCTCATCAAAGCAACAAGGAAATTCATCAAACAAGGGAGGAGAGAGCTCACCATGCTTACTTTTTTCTTCATATTGCTAGAACATTTGCATGTATGCATGACCTGTGTCTTCTCCATTATTGATGATGTCTTCAAAAAGAGCATCCATGATGATTTCTTCCTCATTGACATCCATGAGAGCTTCTTGATCAGCTGCAAATTGGATCCTTTCTTCTTCACTTGCCTCTTTCAAAATAGGTTCCTCCTTGATGACTTTGAAAATATCATCTTCAAATTCACCAACCTCTTAAAAGGATAAATCTAGAAGCTTGCAGCCCCTTTGCATACTTATTTGAGTCCCAATGCTACCTTCTTCACCCTTAGTCAGCTCATAGCCTCCTTGAAGAAGGGTGAAACCTACCCCAATGACTTCAAACAAATCATTCAAAACATGAACAAGAGACTGTCTGTGATCCTCCATGACGTCTATGGTGATCTCCTTCTCATTTGCACTCATGGAGTCTCCCTAATCAGTCGTGAACTGAGTATAATCCTCTTCACTCACCCCTTCCAAAAAAAGTTCCTCTTTAAGAAGGGGTGAAGTGGAAGGCTGACGGACGCACTCATGTGGAAGAGGAGGCAGTCCTTGAGCTAGAATCGAATGATTTTCCTCCTTCCATTTGGCTAGCACTTCACTATATCAGATGTGGCTTGATAGCTCTCTTGGAGGTGTGTAGATGGGGTGTGTTCAAACATGGAATCTGTTGTTTGGTCTGAACCGTCCATCACACTTTGGCTGAGGAACCTCATTCTAGATTCTAACTCTACAATTTTCCTAGCTATATTTTCTTGGAAGAGCCTTTCTTGGAGCTCATAAGCATCATCATGATGAGTAGGAGTAGCTTTGTCTTCTTCAAGGTTCTTGAGTTAGTTCATGATAGGCACTCCTCCAACTTGGAATCTGGACATCATGTTAAGAGACTTGAGGATTGGTAGAAGGGATGTCGTTTGGCATAGGCTCATCTCTAAGGTTTGAAACCTCCATCTCTCCTTCACTAAGCAATCTCACCTTTGCTTCTAATTCCTCAATTTGCTTAGCTAGATTTTCTTGAAAGAGTATTTCTTGGAACTCATAGGAATCATCACGGAAATGGGGAGTGCATGAAGGCTGCCATAGAATACAAGAAGCTTCCTGAGGAAGGGTGGGATGGACTTGAAAAGGACTAGCCTCATTTTGTACCTCACACTCTTAGACAATGTCTTTCTCCTCCTTGTTGTTCCATGACTCAACTACTTTATTCCAGCTCATGATATTAGGATTGGACATCTCCTTTTGGCATGATGGGGCTATAATGTGAGAGGGTAGTGAGGGTTTGGATTCCACTTCCCTTACTGCCAAAATAGATTGCTACATTTGAAGATTTTTCAATTCATTCTACTTATCAAGATTGGCCTTAAAAACAAGCTTTACTATTTCGGGACTCTCCTCAACATGATTGGGGAAAGGACTTTGATAGGCTTGACTTGACTCATGAGTAGGGGCTGTGTATGACTGATATGAAACTTGGGGCAGCGGGTATGCAGGTTGATAGACTTGGTAAGGCTGCCTCTCATGAATACTCAGCCTCCCTTCCAAAGATGCAATCAAACCACTCACATCCAGCGTCTCATTTGTAAGCCTTTACCGATTGGCTCTTTCAATGGGATTCCATTCACTCTTAACTAGATCTAGTGCATTTCTCACTTGATGGAAAACATGATCAGGGATTTCTTGGCCACATCCCCTTCTGGTGTCAAGCTCTACTACATACTTTTTGTATCCCAATAGTGCTTGTTTAAAGGTGGAAATGGGTTGATTGGCAAAGAGATTAGGTTGAGTAGGAGAAGTGACACATTGAGAAGACTGGGTATAAGACTAATATAACTCATGATAGGGTTGAGACTGGTCATATTGGACCTGCAAAGGGAAAAACTCATAACCATATGCATCCTTGTTGCTTGAGGTGATTTCATGAACAATTTGAGCTTGATCAAAAATATATGGAGGAACACAAGACCCATGGTTCTGAGCAATGGAATTATACATACCAAACTATGATTTCTTGATGGCACCAGGACTACTTAACCAGCTAATTTAACTCAGAGTCACCATTGGTGTTGATGAAAAGCCTCCAAAGGTTGGTTGGTTGAAGAACACACCAAAACTCTTCAACTCTTTGGATAAAAACTAGTCCCACAATCGCTTGATTAAAGGTTCAATGTTGGATTAATGATTCATTCTACTGTAATAGGACCAGCACCAATCCTAGAACTTTTTTGATTGTTAAAACATGGTCCCACCAGGCATGCCAAAATCTATTGACGATGTGGATTGCACCCTTGACAGGAGGCTGAGCTCCTGTCTTCCACGCATCACAATGGAAACTCCTCTCTTGCATGTGGGTCTGGCAAAATTGAGGGGAGAGTCTCTAGATAAGGGCTAGCTCCCTTTGATGTATCTCTAATTTATTCAAGTACATTTGCTAATATATATATATATATATATAATGCAGGGGTTGAAAAGAGAGAAAGATACTGAAACAAAACCTAAACTAGAAGGTGATACACCAAAAATGGTTTGATCTACTTAGCTTTAGCCTACACTTTCTACCAAGAACAAGCTGACATACACTTCATTTGATACGAGAAATTCTTCTGCATCAATGAGCTAGGGGTCCATGGAGATACAGGGAGGAAGAACTACCGGAGGTGTTCTAAGACACACTATGGCAGCCTATTTACATACACCTATACTCTACTGTAGACACTTTTGGTAGACCTGTAAAAGAAGAAACTCACAATACACTAGACATGCTGGAATCATTCTGTGAAAGCATAAAAGAAGAATTACTTAACACATAACAAAGCCATAGACATATGCAAAAGTGTAAACTCAAATGGAGGTAAAAATGATGTCTTGATTCAAGGTAAAATATGGTATAGCTCTGCCTTACAAGCAGAGAGATCCCCTCCTCAATATGAGAAGTTTATAATATATAGAGGAAGAAAAGGGCCTTTTGGCGCCCTTCTACAAGTGGCCCATGTGCGTTCTGAGCATTGGGAAGAGGAAGCCGCTTGATAGATAATGTTTTGTTAGCTCCTATTTTGAATTTAGGCATTTAAGATATATTAAATGTCATATGTGAAATTATGGGCCGCGTCATTTGTCTACAAACAAGACCGCTCCTTTAAGGCACTCAGACGCTTTGTCTACCCATCAATACAAAGTGAAGAAAATGGGTCTCACCATTCACTATTTGTGCTCCTTGTTGACCACTTGGCGGACACTATTTCAACTACAGAAAAAACTCGCATCCCCTTTTTCCACCTGGGCTATTTTGTCCATTTCTGCACTTGGCTCTTTTACCTCTTCCTGGCTTTGTCTTTTTTGGCTCCTTCATCCTTCAAGGGCTATTTTCTACTAATTCTTTAGCTCTTTGGGCTCCCTTCTCATTAGTTTCTTCCTTTTAGCTTTAAGCCTTTGAATTCCCTTGAGCTCACGCCTTTTATTTTAAAAACAATGGCTATTTCAATGCTGTAAAGTTGATGTTCATGCGTTCGTCGCCATTTGATCAATTCCTTTGGCCTTGCCTTTGATCCCTTTGCAAGTGTTCCCTAGCCTCCGCAAGGGCACTTATCCTTCGAGCTTTGGGAGACTCCCTTGAACCTTTTGATTGAACCGACTAATTGAACCAACAATTGGTTCAATGGTTCAACGGTTCAATACTGTGTTCTGCTCATTCATTTGACCGCTTGAACCAACCACTTTGAACCCTTTGATTGAACCAAGTGATTGAACCAAGCGATTGAACCAAGTGACGGTTAAAAGTTCAAGTTCAAAGTTCATGTTGTTGAACTAGTTCATCCTCTTGCTGAAAAACTTGTGCAAACCAAAAATTAAACTGGCTCAGAACAGCAGGGGAAGAAGGAGATCGATTTTGCCTTACAGGGCCAAAATGGTCAACAGTTCTTTGATGAATCTTTGTTTGTCGGCCATTTCCCTTGCCTTTTGTCCTTGCCATAAAATAACTTTATGTAGATGTAGATGTTGAAACTATGGACCGTTCCTACCATCATTCCTTATGTATGATAAGAGTGGAAAACTACTCAAAATCTAATGTTTGTGTCTCAAAAATCATGTTTAATGACTCCATAAAGGAATCATAGAAGGTATTAAATTTTTTTAAACAAGAACAATGAGGTATTCTTCATCTACAGGGTTTTTCATTACTTTTAGTTGATCACAAATATCCTTCAACTACAACAAATATTAAAAAATATAAACAACTTCTTGCATCTTAGTAGAGAATATAAGATTTTTCAAATATAATATTCTACCAGCTTTAGAAGCCTAATATTTGGTCCTAATATGTTTCCATAATTCTGGTGCACTATTAGCATTTCTAACTTCTAGCATTAAATTGTCAACTACAAATAATTTCAATAACATTAAGGCCTCTCGATAACGTTTGTCATAGGCATCTAGTTGATTATGTGGTGTAGACTCTTTATCAAGAATAATTTGTTCAATATTTTGATACTCTAATAGTATCTTATAACTCTAAAAACTAATTTTTTTGTCATTCAATTTTTGAGAATTTGGTACTAGTAAATGTTGCAAACTAGTCATTTTTATCTAGTTTTTCATGCAAACAATTGAATGTCAAAAAATATAACTTTTACAAAAATTATTTGTGTACAGTGTTTTTATTCTAAAATTGGATAAAACTGCCACTTTTTAACAAAAAATTATTTACTATTTTTGAGAAATTAAATTAATTGTTTCCCATAAAATTGCCTAAAAATGACTAAAACAATTAAATATCAAGTTTTACAACTCTATTTTCAAAAAAATATTTTGCATATAGATGAGGAATTCAATTTAGATAATGTGAAAAAATATCAAGAGATTTAGAGGTATGGTTTTCTATCAACAGAATTAATTGTACCATATTTCGGGCAAGTGCTCAAGTAAAAGAAAAGTTATCTAATGTTTAATTGAATTTCTAAAAATTTAAAAAAATCAATTAAATCTTAATTGTTGTTATTTATCAAAATTTTAGATTAAAAAATTCATGAATTAAATCAGCCATTGATAATCCACTTGTGTGTTTAAAAAAATGGCATACTTCTCCTCCATAATGGCACCTTCTTCCTTGCCTAAGCACTTGAATGGGCTACCAAATGGACTAAAATTATTGATTTTTTATCAAAATAATCCTTATTCCGGATTATGGTGCCCATTCACTATAAATTTGGGTCGGGTTTGAGCTAAACTTGAACTACCCTTCTTTGTAGAGCATCTTCTACACCCAAAAATGCCTTCCTTCACTTAAAAAATGTTTGTATCTTCCTAAAACGTCATCCTCTACCTTCTCTCTTCACCATAAATGCCTTTAAACAGGAAAATAATTTTTTTCGTTGGACTGTAATAGCAAAAACTCTCTCTTTTCAATGTAAAATTCCTTTGTTAACAAATGCAATGCCAATCTCCACTTGGCACAAGAAATGTTTGAAGTCCAAATTTTTTTAAAAAAATTTCAACACCTTTTTTATTTCCCTCAATTGGGCGTTGCACCTTTTGGATGCTTTATACTTTCTCCTACAAATTCTCTATGTCCTTTCACCACATCTCCTCACTGAGATCTCCACTAGGGAATTCTTTCTTAACAAAAGCTTTATTCTTCTCACTCCCTCACAGGGTCTTCCAAGCTCTCTCAACCATGAGCCTTAAAACCATGAAAAATCAATTAACATAGGGTGAGCAAGAATACATAGAGTACATGATATATTAACCAATGAGATATCATATTAAATAGGCTTATAACAAGCTCCTATAAAAAAGGAGGTGGGCATAATGGTAAGTGAAAAATAGACTTACTAAAGTAACAAAAATAGCAAATGGTGGTTATAATAATACAACAAGAAGATACTAGAAGATATTAATCTTTAAATAATCTTATCCAAAAAATTATTCTAATAGTATTTTTTAATGACTTTTCTAGGTTTTGTGCCAATCAAAACTAGGTTTCTAGAACATTTCAAACCATTTAATTTCATTTAGAATTGAGAAAAATGTGATGATTTTTCTGATGTTGTATGTTTACCTCTTGTTTTTATAAAATACATAATATAGTGCCTAATGTTTCCTTATTTTATTACGAATTACGAGTTAATATTGTGAAGGACTTTATATAGCAAATAACAATCAATATAAGTACCAATATGGACTATGAATTATTAATATGTAAACGAATATGAATATATATAATTATTAACCAATTTTCAATTTTGAATATGAATGTGTGTGTGTGTGTGTGTGTGTGTGTGTGTGTGTGTGTGTGTGTGTGTGTAATGTATGTATGTATGTATGTATAAAATTGCCAATTAATAGTTATAAGAGGTTAATAGGATTACAAGGCAAGAATATTTCCAATAAAAACTTGCACTAAAATGTGTGTGTAACATAAAATGAAAGAGCTAAGTTTTTAAGATATTTCTTTTAACAATTTTATGATTGATAAAACTTTGAAGATGTTAATATTATTATTTTTTTCTTTGTATGACTATCAATAAAAATACAATAGTATTACTCAAAGACATTAATATAATTATTTTTTTCTTATCTTATGTTAATTATACTATTCAATACCAATTTACTCATGTTAGGTAGTAGTGCCACTTTAATTTGAGAAATATGACTTGGGTGGTTCTATTTTTTTTTTGGGACATGATAAACTATAATAAATATTTGAGACTTTTTTTTCTAATGAATTCATAAAACTTATGAGACCTTTGAGACTAATTTGGGTGACTTATATCTTGGGTGATAAAGTATGGTGTATTATACTAAAATTATAGTTGAGGATATATAATCAATTATTATGATGAACTATGTAGACTCGGTAATATTTAATCTTAATGATTATATAGCATGTGGTTATATTCTATATTAACATCTAAATCACTTACATCCTAGACTTAATATTGTAAGCTAAAGTAAACTCTCTATTAAGCTAAAGTAAACTCTCTATTATGTGATGGTGAGGTTATTTATCTTAAATAACATTATTTTTGGGTATTAAAACTTAATAGTATGTATGGTTATGTAAACCCTTATAATTTTAAAATAATATATTTTACGTTAAATTGAAACTAATTAAAATGTGATAATTTTACGCTTACCAAAAATTAAACAATTAGAGTTTATAGAAGCTTGTTATAACCATTAAAAATCTATTTATTTATTTGTCTCAGTTATCCAACCCTTTGGATATTATGACTCACAAGGAGACTATTCCCTTATAAAAATGGAAAACTAAATATAACCCAGATTCTGAGGAACGAATATGTAGGTTACCTAAGTTGTGTGGGAATCGAGTCTAGGAATTAGGTTAGGTGAGGGTTGTGATCTTGCAAACCCTTGAGCTAGGCTAAATATCATCTTCCAAGGATCACCTTATGAGAAGGATTTTTTACAAACTAAATTAGAAGGATCCTTGACCTTTTAACTGAGATTTTTGAGAAATGATGGTCGTTAACTTATGTGTTGACTGTTTGTAGGAATTTGTACCTATATTTAAGACTTTGATGTTAGTTTTGTATAGGACTAAAAAGATGGCTAAAGGAATCTAGAGCTGGTTGTAAGACTATGACCCTAATTTTTATAGGGCTCTAGAACTGGCTGTAGGACTCTTGAACTGATTGTAAGACTTTGGTGATAGTTTTGTATAGGAATCTAGATATGGTTGTGGGACTCCAACACCATTTTATACATGAATCTTGAGTTACTTCAAAATTACTTCTGATTTGGTATTTTTATACTCCAAACCTTTTTGTCTACATTTTTGACGTATTATAGCCTGCTTATACAAAATTTGCCATCTAATTTCCAAGAATTCTATAAATCATTAACATAGTAAATAATAATGATTTCTAAAGAATAGATAAAACATATTCCCTTTACCTTAATTTAATTAAAACAAAATTTATAAAATTACATCTAAATCCACTAAGGGACTATGGGGCCCATTAGGTCAACTTAGAGAGTGTTAGTCTTGTTGAGAGCCAATATGCCACTTTGAGTAAATGGGATCGACATGGATGTGTAAGCTACCATGTGGCCACATGTGCATTAGAATTTGTGTTGTTTAGGCATGTGTGCTTGTTCATCATTTTGCACGTATTGTGCCATGTTGTTAGCCAGCTATTGGTAGTGCAAGTAAGTAGAATATGTTTTGGACATTCTAAAAAAAATGGCCAATTTTTGTGTGGTTTCATCCATGTGAAATTTTAGGCAGGACATGAGCCATCTCATCCCATCATAATGCTTAAATAATTATTTCCATATCCTCCCAACCAATAACAAGTGTCACATCAAGGTGAAAGTAATGATTACTAAATATAATAATAAACTATGCTTCCTAAGTGCTCAAACCAAGACCAAGCCAAGTATTTTCCAAATTTTATTAGACAAGCTCATCCTTTTGAGATATTCCTTAATCAGCCAAGAAATCAACTTGTGAATTGGCTTCCTAAAAGTAATGATTTTTTGACTAAGAGAAAAATGAAAAAAGAAGCTTCCATGCTTCCTCAAGGATGTATCTAAATATTCTAAGAGTTGGATCTTTGATTACATGGCACCGACATAATCACCATTGAGTTACCCTAAAAAATCAAGTGATTAATACCATATTGGATCGCCAATTCAATTCCTAGTGTGATCACTTGCTCTTCAACTTCTTTATTAGTTCTATTAGTTAACTTGAGATAAGTTTCCATTATCAAAATCTAGAACAGTCACAAATCAGCTGCCTATACCTGAAGCTCCAAGGTTTCCTCTAGCAACCCCATCAAATTTTAGTTTGAAGAAGATTGTTAAAGGAAAAAACCCATTCCATGAGGTCATTCCTACAATGAACAAAATTGCTTACACTTGGCCCATTAATGGGATCAAATTAAACTATCATTACAATCTTATATTATAATATTTTATATTAAATGTAATGCATGTAAACTCTTATTACAAGCTTATATTATAATCTTTTATTTCAATATTAAATATAAACTATTATAGCTTCAAATGAATTAAATTAATACAAGATTTTAGTATAATATTTCATCACAATATTAAATATAAACTATTATTATAAACTTATATTATAATATTTTATTACAATATATTAAATCTAATAATAAATTAGATGTAATTAACCTTTTAAATATTAGTTTCATAAAGAACAATTCATTTAAATTTTCTTAAACTTATTTAAATATAAACTATTATTACAAACTTTTATTATAAACTTTTATTACAATATGTTATATGTAATAATAAATTAGACATAATTAACCTTTATTACTAATTGGCAAAGGTAATAATAAACTAAATATAATCTACCTTCCAAAAATTAGTTTCATAGTAAAAAAATATTTTAAATTTATGTTGGTAAATTGTGGACATAATTACCTTCCAAAAATTAGTTTCACAGTAAAAAATTATTTTAAATTTATTTTGGTAAATTGTAGACATAATTACCATTCAATTATGAAGTAAAAAGGTCTTGTTGCACTTTTCAAATAAAGGAAAACCTTTAAAAAAATCTTGTCAAAACCATGTGTGTGTCATGTGTGTGCGCTTATATATATATATATATATATATATATATATATATATATATAACATACATGAAACTACCATATGTTTAATTTATTGTGAATATAAATTTTATATTTACCAATAAAAAATTTCAATCATACATGTGATCCAATGTAGGCATAATGCAAATAAGTGTCAATCATCCTATTGAAGTATTTACATCTCTTGTCCACTACAGCTACATGGCTACTCATAATTATATACAATCATCATATTGAAATATTTATGTCCCTCATTCACTGCAACTACATGGCTTCTTTCAAATAGAACACAAAAATATATCTTGCAATGAATCCATTCCAAGAGATGACATCTCATTAATACATTTTTTCAAATAATTCACATATTTGTTGCATGCTTCTACATTCTACATACATTTACAAAATAATGGGTGGTCACCCATTCTAAAAATTATGATTGGGTGGCCACCTAGTCTATAAACTACCAAATAAGTTCAACCATATATCCAATCCATTTTAGGCATAGTGCAAATAAGTTTGTATTATCCTATTGAAGATATCTTGCAATATTTGCATTCCATGGGACCGCATCTCATTCATGGTTGTTTGTTAAATAATTCACATGTATTTTATTTGTTTTCACATCTTGCATACATTTACAATGGAATAGGTGGCCTCCCACTCTAAACATTTTTAGTGGGAAACCACCCAGTCTAAAACAATATGAAGTTTAGAGTTGCCAACAAATAAGTTCAACCATACATGTGATCCATTGTAAACATGTTGAAAATAAATGTCTATCATCCTAACAAAGTATTTATATCCCTCATCAACTACAATTACATGGTTGATTGAAATTAGAACACAAAAATATATCATGCAATCATTACATTCCATTAGAACACATCTTACCCATACATTTTTTCAAATAATTCACCTACATGTTGTATGCTTCCACATTTTGCATACATTTACGATGGAATGAATGGACACCTAGTCTCAACATTTTGATTAGGGGCCACCCATTCTAAAAACTATCACATGTTTAATTTATTTTTAATATGAAGTTTAGAGCTACCAATAGAGAAAAATAAAAATATGTGTGATCCAAGCATAGTGAAAGTAAGTGTCAATCATTTTATTGTTGTGTTTACATACTTCATCCACTATAGTTGCATAGATGATTGAAAATAGAAAATAGAATATATATCTTTCAATCATTGCATTCCATGAGACCACACCTTCTTATAAATTTTGTCAAACAATTCTTACAGTTTGTCAAACAATGCACAATTTTGATTATGCCCTAAATATGGTATACCAAATACTTTTAGTCTTTTGGCTTGGATTTAGATTTACAATGGAATGGGTGGCTGCCCATTATAAACATTTCGAATGGCCGGATACCCACTTTAAAAATTATTCAACTCTTCTCTCATATTCTTACCAATGTATAATTTAAACCAATTATAAATCTAGATGTCAATTTGGAATATTTTGACAATAAATAAAGAATTCAAGTATACCCCATGTAAAAGAAATTATCCGTGAATAAATTATTATTTCTTATAGCAACATACTCCAAGATATATTTAATATAAATATCAAAAAGTGTTATCATAATATTGTTTTTCTTCATCTATTACATATATAATTCACTGTTGCGGCATAAATATATGATGAGATTTTTGATATTTCCTTATCAAAAAAATCTAGTAAAACATTCAATTTTATTGTTGTCTCTTTTCTAATTAATATTTGTTTTCACTCTTTGCAATTATATAAAAACTATGTTTTGACAATATTTAAATTCACAGAATGTTGTCATTTTGGGCTAAGTTGATAGCTATTTTACCTGTTATCTGTGAAGTGAGGGGTTATGCCCCAATACTCAAGCTATTAGACAACATTGTATATAGATTTGAGATTCCACATACCTTTAGGTTTATCGAAAGACCCCATATTTTTATTTAAACTTAGTCATAAGAAGCCTTCGGTCATTTGTCATTTGTGGTGTACTTATAAGCAGTTAGCCTCATAAAGTTGCTCACAACCAACCTTAAAGATAGGATAGTCGACTCCAGGTACAGTTTACCCTTTATAGTTAGTACTCTAAAATATTAGGCAAGCACTATATAAGAATGAGATTAGTCTAAATATGATCCTACAACTTATACACACCTTGTAACAATTCAACCCATTCCTAAAATACTTTTTTCTCAATGTTTTTGACATTATTTTTATGGGTTTTATCTAACTTAAAAAGTTAATTGTTTAACCATAGGTAATGATGGCTCTAATTGGCTACTCTTTCTATAGAGAGATTTCATTCGTACATGGTTAAATTTCTTGGGAGATAAGAGATGAGTGGTTTGTATAGACCTATTGTGCATATAGCTACCATAATGATATGTGGTTGTTTCATTTAATAGTAGGGGTCATCATCTAGTTGGAATTATATTAACCATGAAATGTATTATTTATGATTTTATTATTATTTAGTTGGAACATAAATAACCCTAAACATTCATGTCAAATTATTCAAATAGAGCTAGAGGTGGCATTATATAAAAAAATATGGCATGGTTCATTCTAAAAAAATTCAAAGGGATTCTTGTTATTCTTATGGTTGGAAAATAGAACTATATATACATACTAACAATAGTGGTGTAGAAAAAATCTAAAATATTTGTAATGGAATTGTAATTGTATTTTAAAAAAATTTATCAAAATGGATTTACTTCATCTATCACCCACTGCTTGAATATGGATAAAGAATTTGGTAAAACAATACTTCATGGAAAAATGTTTACTTTCATGAGGACGTAAAAATTGTACAACTTGAAAAATGATGCTTCAATATCATATTTCTATGAGTTAAACACTGAACACAAGAAGAGACTTCCTTAAAATAGGCTGAAAAAGAGTTTTAAAAAGTAAGTCTTCAACAACTCAAGATATTCAACTTTTTTCTTTTAATAAAAAATATTTAGGATCGGAGTTGAGTATTGTCACGGGCACTTTTCAAATACCAATATCAATTTGATAATAGAGCCAGTGTTGATCAAATGGTTATCTTGATGTTATGTAACCTAGTGCCTCTTCAGAGAGATGTAATATTACTTATTTTCAAGAAAATAACTAGTAAAATCATAGATGTAGAGTTTGATCATGACTTGCAAGATATTGATTATCATTTATACATTATTGATGGATAACATACCATCAGAATTCAAAAAACTATCTTGGCAAACCATAATTTTTCATTTATTCATGATAGAATCAAACAGAGGTTTGCTCGTATTCTCTCTACCAAAGCCATAATAGAACATATAATCACTATTTATAGATACAAAAACATGGCGAACAAGATATGAGTTTTCCTAAAATTGATTAACCCACTAAACAATTCAAGGTTAATTGGATCATAGATAAAATACCACAATGCCTTAATACCAACCATGAAAAGGTAGAAAACTAGAAGGTATTTGAAATTTCATATTTAATTAGACTAACACTTGAAAATATATTACAATGTATGTTTGATTGAAAAATTAAAAATTTGTACTTCTATGTTACGATTCAGGCCTTTGAAATAGAGATTTTAAATATTTTTAAAAAATCAAAAATAGATAGCCTAAATGATAAGTTGTCATTTCTCATACTTTAGATGATATATGGAAAAACTAGGTGCTTTATTTTGATTTATAAACAAATGAGCTTACATTTTATCCAAAAAATAATCGTGATCTAGATTTCAATCCAAATTCACTTGATACTCTAACATCTAATTTATTTATAGGAACAATTAATAATCTTATAGATGAGCTATCCATACTTGAAGATAAATATATAAACTAAAAAAATTGTCTAAGAGCTACTATTAAACCTGGTGTCGAAGTAGAAAAATGAATGCATATTACAAAATAATAAAAGAAGATAGAATTTCTAGGGCAAAAATTATAGATTATTTCAAATTGTGAATGTTAGAAGACCTAGATATGATAAGATGCACTACATCCAATGTTCTATATAATTTTGATATTCATGAGAGTCACTTTGGTCATCTTTTTCAGGAGTTTGGAGGTGAGAAGGGAAAACACAAAATAAGAACTATTAAAATAAAAAAGATCCCAAAAAAAAAAAATAAGAAACAATGTCAAATATGCTAAAAACCTATTGAAAATGTGTATATCATATTTCACTACTAGTACCCAAGTGAGGGATAAATATATTTATGAATTCACATGTCAAAATTTATTTTTTTTTTCAACTAAACAAAACTTTGATAGGATTAAAATAACATATTCTTCCATTTAGTCAAAAGGCTTTATTTATAACTTATGTAATGTTTTGATGAACATTACATAAAGTGATATTATATATCTACTCTCTTACATTGGTTTTAGTGCAATGATTTGTATTTATATTTTTCTTTTTCTGGGGTTGAAGCACAATTATTTCATAAATTTATTTGTGTTTACATGGAAAAAACTAAAACCATGAATTAAAGTGTGTCTTGAAGGATATTACAGAATCTTAAATGAAAAAGGTGGGTTTCAAGAACTATTAATGATTTATGACATATATTATTTTCATAACTTAAGTGACATGGTTGATGAAGAGGTGGACATATAAATTGACTAGTCACACACAAAGCCCTTGGATATTAGGTGCCCAACAAATATTGAGATTTTTTTAATTAGAGCACCTATTTAAATTTGAGATATCATTACATTGTTTGTAGCACTTGATTTATAGATACTATGTGAATTCATTACCTATTATAATTATTTACAACGAGATAAATACATTGCAAGCAACTATAATTTTAAAAATAACTTCAACAATTTTCATCGTTGAAAATATAAATCATAAAATGATGTTAAAAGGCTAATACAAATATTTGATGACAAATCCAAGTGAGTATAGTAGTCACCCAAATTAAATCCATATTCATATTACAAAATAATCCCACATCTTCATATTGATAAAATTATTTTTGTTGTATGATTCTTGCTAGAATTGATAGAGCCTTTACAATCAAGGATATATGTAAATGAAAAACTAAATATGGGCACAACTTTAATTCAAACAAAGACAAGTGTCTCTATCGAATAATACATTAACATGACTAAATACCCATATGACTGTCAAGAAGATATGTAATCGGTGGTGATGGACACAACAGGTACATCAAAGTAAATACTATCAATTTTCATTATTGACTCACAATCAGGTATTAAAAATCAATTACCACTTGATAAACCTTTCTTATTTTTTTATCATATAGTTTGTTATATTTTTATACTTGTTTTCAATATAGTCATATAGACTTCATTGGAGGCCTAAACAAAAGATTGTTTAGTTGGTATTTTCAATTTATTTTTGCCTTGTAGAATAAATGTATTTCCATTTGAATCCTAATATATTATTTTTTGTAGTGCCTCCAAAAAAACACATGTTTGCTCTCGATTTAAATGGATTGTTAATACATAAATTTATTTCAAAAATGAAATAAACATTAAAAACAAATCAATACATTCAACCAAAAGGAATGATGAAGCAATTTTTAACCCTTGCATCTGCACAATTTCTACACTTTGGTCTTCGTATGATACAGGTGTCAATGTAGAAAAAATGTAGCAAAACTATTACAACAAGCTAAGGAGAAGGAATGTCCTCTATTTTTTGGGGTGTTGAGCATTGTGATAAAAAAGAAGAAACTTTTATTAAGAATTTGGATACAATTTGGAAGGATGTTCAATTTTTTTATAACATTATAAGCAGCATTTTAGTTGATTTTATCAAAAAAAATGTTCTTGAAGAAAAATATATCATATCCATGAAGGTCTCTCCAAGTCAAGAATTCAAAAATGACGGATATCTTATAATGACATTGTTTACATAACTATCCTTAATTGAGAATGAAGTGGATGCCAAAAAATTTCTAAATCATCATAGTCTATATGTAGATTATCATGTTCTTACAAGTAGTGATTAAAGTTTATGACATGGTACACAAAGTAAATTTCTAATATTTATATAAACATTCCACCAAAAAATTGAATTTGTTTTACTATATATGACTATAATTTTAATTAATAATTTGATATGTTTCCAAATTATTTTACTATCTTTGCCTACATTGTTAACTACTAATTGGATATTTCCATTTACATATGTGAATATTAAATATTTAATTGACAATTAGATATTTTCATTCATATTGGTTTCAAATGATAATGCTAGGGGATAAATTAAATTTGAAACAAAAATGCTAAATGATATATTAAATATTTTTTTCTTAATTTAAATTTTTTGATTGCCAACTATAGGTTATAGTTTCCATTTATATTGGTTTAGATATTCAAACTAAATACAAATGATTATGACATTGTTAGTGGATTGAAATATCAATTTACATATACATATTAGTTTGAATTTTCAATCTAAGTATAAATAAAGTGACAATGCTAAAGAATAAATTCAATAGTATTCACCTAATTCAAACTTTTTGATTGCCAACTGGATGTTTTCGTTCATATTGGTTTGAATAATCAACTAATTTGAATATTAAATCCAAATGCAGATGATTGTGACATTGATGGTGGTATGGAATGTTATTTGAAAGTTATATGAATCATTTGTATTGCTAAGCTTGGAATGTTAATTGAAAACTAGATATTTACATTTATATTAGTTTGAGTTTTCAATCTAAACACATACAAAAATGACATTGTTAGTGGACACATTCAATATTACTCATCTAATTCAAATTTTGTGTTTACAAATATTTAATGTTATGTTTGATTGGATCTTGCTACAATGATATTTTTTTGAATATTATTACTTACCTGATTGGATTGAGCTACACCAAGGTTATTTTGAATACAATTACTTGTCTTATTAAGAAATATTTTGTATAAAATACAATCATGACATTGCAAGTTTGACTGCATTTTGTCACAGTAATGTTTGCTTGAATACTATTACTTGCGTGATTGAATCTAGCTATACAAAGGTTATTTTGAAAACTATTAAGCATGACATTGCAAGTGGCCAAATTGAATATTACTTGCCTAATTCAATATTTATCCTTAGATATATTTACTATTATATTTTATTGTATCTTGTTACACTGATGTTCTTTTGCTTTCTTAAAAAAAAAATATTTTGTATAAAATTTCATTACAATTTTGTTTTTGATATTACAAAAAATAATTCTCTTTAGATGTACACATTGTTATGTTTTACTGCATTTTACTTCACCGAGATTAATAATAATTTTTTAGATCTTATTCCATTTGGAAGAAAATTATTAGTATTAAGAGTAGAAGGACTGTTGCTTGGAGTTATAGGGATTACCAAATTTAGATTTCCAAGCAGAAAACATAATTTTTCATGCACATTTAGCCCTGATTTATTGAAGATTGTAAAAAAATGTTTTGATGTTGGCTTATTTTTTACATATCTACAATTAAGAGTGCTTCGTTATTTCATATGTCAAGTCAATTAGCTACCAAATGTCGAATTTATTTTTACTTGTGGAATATTTCTTGTGAGATGGATGACAACTTTTTTAGAACAAAGAAATAAAATATTATGTCAATAAACATTAGAAACATACAAATAGTTATGGGAAAATACAAACAAGTGAATGGAGTAGAAAATATATTGTTTATAGATGAGAAAACAAATTTTGATTGAAACAAATAAGACATCGTTTGCTTTGAATTGTCTTTAAGTTATAAATTTGATGGCACACTATATTTTAATAGGAAAATATTCACACACTTAAATACATGGTTAGAGAATGTAGGGTTGCATCCAAATATGTCATTAATTTTAAACATATTAACAAACCATTAATGGCTTTGATTGAGTTATTTTGCATTTATTAAAGTAAACTATATAAACAAATAAATTTTATTGTTGTTGTCTTGTGTTTCTTAGATTGTATTTATTATATCAAATTATTTCTTTGTTTTTGTTATAATAACCTTTATAAACAAGATATTTTAAAAACCTATTGCTTTCTATTTGTTATGGTAACATATATAAACAAGTGACTTTGGTTAAATTTATATTTAGATGAAATTAATTACATTGTATTTATTATATACAATTATTGCTTTATTTTTGTTACAAAAAACTTTATAGAAAAGTTATTGCTGCAACTGATTGTTTTGTATTTGTTATGGTAACCTATATAAACAAGTGATTTTGGTTAAAACTTATACTTAATTGAAATTGCTCCTAAATATTCAAATGATTAATTTAGTGAGAGTGTTCTTTCGTATTTATATGGAATTTGATTACTTAGATGGAGTTGATCTTAATTACTTAATTTAAAATATTTTATTGTTTGTAGATTACAAAGTGCACTGATCAATGTTGATTGTGTATGACTTGAATAGTTTTTTAATTTATACAGTTCATAACGAAGAAGATGCTACAAATAATTTTGACATAATGGAGGCTATTGAGTTCAAAATAAAATGCTACTTCCTCCAACTAAACTTAAAATATTTCTTCTATTTTTTTATGTATCTTCAAAATTTGGATATGGACATCAACTAATTCCAAAAATGTAAATGACTTAATTTATTGCTTCAAAAAATAACAATGAAATAAAATAACTTCAAATTTATATATACCTAAGAAAATTGATTTTGTTCAACGAGTTGATTATAAAAAATTTAAAAATTTGTAATATTCTGCAAACCATTGTAGTTAATGTAGAAACTTAATAGGGGTCTATACAATCAATTCAATATAGTACTAATTAACAACTCTTACAAGAAAAAAATTATAATACTAAGGGTAATTATATAATCACAAAAATATTAAATAATCATTTCTTTGAATAAAATTAATTCCTACATGACTTATGGTAAGTTTTGATATGTGTAAAAGATGTCACAGATGTAAGACAAGTTATAAATAAATTGCATTCAATGTTCAATAAATAAATTATTTGTGTTAATTTTTTTAAACATAAAATGTTTATGAAAAATATTTTTTCATATGATTTGTGATAATAATTCAATACTTATTATATTTGTGGTAACTTACACAAGCTTATATTTATGGTACAAAAAAATCAATATGTCTACCACTATATGTAAACTATTTTTAATCAATTAGATATATTAATTATATGCCTGATAATTTTAAATTTTGAATTGGTAAATAGATTTTATTTGTTACAAATTATTTGCACTAAATATTACAAAGATATGTGTGAAAAATTCACTACTAAATGTTACATAGATATTTGTCATATCATATTTGCACTTATATTTATCGTAATTTGTCTACACTAAACGTTGCACATATATTTTTATAATTTCACTACATTAAATATTATATGGATATTTGTGATATTTTTCTTATATTTATAGGTAAAGTAATACAAATTTAAAAAAATGATAGATGTCACATGAATATTTATGATTTTTTTCTTACACTCAAGAAAGGTTATATATATATATAACCTTTCTTAAGTGTGTGTGTGTGTGTGTGTGTGTGTGTGTGTGTATATATATAACAATTACATCATAATGAAATATTAATTACGACCATACTCTATAACGAAACATTAAATTAATTTAACAAATTAAATTCAATAATCTAACTATTTAATATTGAGTTTCAAAGACCTTCAAATTGGAATCCAAAAATATGATATCTAATATTTAAAAACTTTAAATTATAATGTTGATAATAACAATATTAAATTGAGAGAGGGGGAACGGCGGGCTGTGCGCATGGGAGGCTTCGGCGCCTCAAGCTAGGGCATCGGGCCCTAGCTTGTTTCTGATCGTTGGTGGGCTGCGTAGGATACTAAGACGGAAAGAGGAGACCAGGAGCAACAGTAGAAGGAGATTTCATCAGGAAAGGAGGAGAACCAGTTGCAGTGACCATGGCTTTGTAGGGGTCGACTCAGACCAGACTGGAGAAGAGTTACAGGGAGGCTGTAGGGAAGGGTCGACAGGGGGAGAATCAGATAGCAGAGGCTAATTTGGAGTTTAACCAGGTTCCAAAAATTTCTGCCACTAACACAGTTGGGGGATTGAGGATTTCAAAGGTTAATGACTGCCTGGAACGTTGTCAGGAAAGACCAAAGCTTGTTATTCCATTTGAGTTAATTGCTGAGGATGTGGAGTATTACTCCAAACATTCACTTTATTGTAAATTCCTGGGGCTGTGAGTCTCCCTTCCATTCTTGGAGAATTGGGCCAGACGTGTGTGGGAACCAGAGGGTGATATGGAGGTAACGTTGCTGGCCAATAATTTTTTCATGGTCACATTTGTGTGTTTGGCTGACAGGAACAGGGTATTTGAGGGAAGACCATACTTCTACAATCAGGTGGGGCTCTTTGTTAAGCCTTGGCATGCTGGCTTCAACCCCACAGAGGAATTGCCAAATAAGGTTCCTGTTTGGGTTCGGCTGCCCAGAATGCCTATTGAATGTTGCCGAGAGGATGTTCTCCAAATGATTGCTTCAATGCTTGGAAAACCTGTGGGTTCTTCCACAAACTCTAGGTAGGAAAATCATGACCTTTGCTCGAATTTGTGTTGAGATTGATTTAAGTAGGCCATTACTAGATGTAGTTGAGCTTTTTGCGGGTTCATACTCATGGGTTCAGTAGCTGGACTATGAGACACTCCCGTTTAGATGCCGCTTATGTCATGAGTATGGGCACCTAGTAAGACGTTGTCCAAAGGCAAAAATGAATGATCAGTAGGCTTCGACCCAATCTTCACCAAGTAACACTGCTAGTTTGGACAAAGGGAAGAAGATTGGACCTGGTACTGGTAAGGATTCCCAAGGCTTTGTACAGGTCAAGTCTAGATGCTGAAATAGGGGACAAAAGAGATCCTTTATGGAACGCTCGGAGGAGGATTCGATTAATAGATTTGGGATTTTGGAGGAATTGGGACAGTAGGAGGACTGCATGGATTTATTTAATGGTGGGTAAGTTGTGGGAGGTTCTGGAGAAATTGGTGACGCTGCCATGGAAAAGGAAATGCCCCTGGTGGATGTTGTCCTTCCTATGATTTTGGAAGGACAGAATGGGGAGCAGCAGATCATTAAATCAAATACTGATATGGGTACAGAATTTGAAGCCTTAATTCCTCCGGTACAAGTTGAGGCGCCTGAGTTGGAGAAGAGAGACAAGGCCTCTTCTCACTTAGGAATTTTGCAGAAGGAAGGGAAAAAACTAGCTTCAGAAAAAAATATTAAAGTGGGGAGGAAAAAAGATACGGAGAGGATAAAGATGATTGGGGAAAATCTAGTTGAGTCAGGTGCGATCAAGACCTTGGACTCCCATTTCTTGCCTCCTCCAAAATGATTGTTAGATCTTGGAATGTGAGGGGCTTGAACAGCGGCCCCAGACAAAAAGTTGTTCGGGAGTTGATTAAGATTCAGTGTCTAGATGTTCTTTTTTTGCAGGAAACTAAAGTGTCAGTGGATTTCATGATGAGTCTGACCCCCAGGCTTTGGAAGCATGGATCTTGTCAATGCGTAGGGGCACAAGGGTCAGCAGGAGGTGTGGCTTGTCTTTGGAATCCATGCAAGGTCCAGCCGGTGTCATGGATAGCCTTCAGGGCCTCTCTTTCTTTGGTTTCTTTATGCAGTGAATTTGGAAAGTACATTCTCTTGTCTAATGTCTACGTGCCCACTGATTTTCAAGGTAAGCAGCAGGTTTGAAATAATATCCATTTAGTCAGAAGGGGCTTTCCTTTTCTGCCATGGATTATGGCTGGTGATTTCAATGCTATAATGGACCTAACAGAAAAAATGGGAGGTAATGCTAGATTGGAACCATCATCCTATTTGCTTCGAGACAAAGTTTTGGAGCACAACCTAGTGGATAATCAAGCCTTGCAATGGGCAGTACATCTGGAATAATAGGAGGATAGGGGACAACTTTATTGCGGAGCATATTGACAAATTCTTGACTTCTTGCTATTGGATGGGTGGCTTATGGTCTTTGAATTTTGAAATCCTGGATTGGAGATGCTCCGACCATTGGCCTATTAAGCTTCACATTTCTTCTAATTGTTGGCAGAAGAAACCGACTTTCAAATTTCAACTAATGTGGCTCAGGGATCAGTCTTTATTTGATCGTGTTGCTAATTCGTGGAGAATTGGGAGACCGGTGGCTGGTACAGTGATGTATACTTTTGCTAAGCTCCTCCAGTATGTGAAATATCAGCGCAAAAAATGGAATGTATTGAGCTTCGAGAACATTTTCTGGGAGAAGAAAGAAGCGTAGGAAGAGTTAAACTTGATTACCAGGATGATCCAGGAGGAGGGGTTGTCGGAATCCTTGTTGAGAGATGAAGCAAGGGCTGTCAAGAGGGTGGAAGAATGGGAGTTGAGAGAGGAGGTGTTCTAGAAGCAGAAAGCCTGAATTGAGTGGCTGCAAGAAGGAGATAGGAACATGGCCTTCTTTTTCAACTCAATTAGAGCCAGACAGCATAGTAATAGGATAATGGCTTTGGTTTCGGGCAACGGGGAGACTCTCTCGTCCATGAGAGCCATGTGTGATGAAGTTGTCCAGTATTTTGCTTTTATGTTCAGTGAAGAGGGACCGAGGAGTACTGTTGCTGAAGAGCAGATTATATCATGTATTCCCAACTTGGTTTCTGGGGAGATGATGGAACAGTTGATGCGCCCTATCAACCTTGAAGAGCTTAAAAAGATTGTTTTCATGATGAAAAAAGGTAAGGCTCCTGGCCCAAATGGTTTTTCGATTGAATTTTTTCAGGAGTTTTGGGAAATCATCAAACTTGATCTTTTGGTTGTGGCTCAAGAGCCTCAAATCAATAAACAAATGCTTCAAGCCTTGAACTCGACCTTCTTGGTGCTCATTCCTAAGAGAGAAGGTGTTGATCACCTTAGTCAATTCAGGCCAATCTCTCTCTGTAATGTTGTCTATAAGATTATATCCAAGCTGATAGCTGAAAGATTGAAAAAATGGTTGGGGGCGTTGATCTCGAAGGAACAAAGTGGATTTGTGGAGGGGTGACAGATTCTTGATGGAATTGTGATAGCTACTGAGGCTATTCATTCCATGTCCAAATCCAGGGAGAAGGTAATGTTTATGAAGTTGGACATGTTGAAGGCATATGATAGGGTTCGGTGGTCTTTTCTGCAGAAGGTTTTGGCTACCTTTGGTTTCGGAGAGGAATGGATCAGATGGGTTATGAGTTGTGTGAACTCGATCTCATTCTCTATTTTGGTGAACGGGGAGCACTCACAACTCTTTGGCGCTTCGCAGGGGTTGCGGCAAGGGGATCCATTATCTCCATATTTTTTCCTTCTTCTAGCTGAAGGTCTTGGACGGCTGATCAGAAATAAGACAGGAGAAGGGGTTATTCAGGGATAGAGGTGGGTGGCAACCTTCCTGCTCTTTCTCACCTTCAATTTGTGGATGATGTGGCTTTGATGGGATTGGCCTACATGAGGGAGGCAACCAACATTCACAGTAGTCTGGATGCCTACTTGGTTGCCACGGGGTAGGTGATTAATGAAGATAAATCATCTATTTTTTTCTTCAACACTCCGCCACCTATTTAGCGAAGGGTGGCTGACACTCTTCGATTTCAAATCTATAGACTTCCGGTTCTTTATCTTGGCATTTCGATATCTATTGGGAGATAGTCTAAGGACTCATGGCAAGGAATTCTAGACAACTTCAGGGCCAAAGTGAATCATTGGACCAACAGATAGCTGTCCTTCGTGAGGCATGTCTAGCTAATTCAGTCGGTGGTGCAGGTGCTTCATATATACAGGTGTATGCTACAGGTGGCATTGGTGGGCTTTGTTCAGGATCTTGATTCCTTGGCAAAACAATTCTTATGGTCTGACAACTTATCTTCGACGAAATGGAGCCTAATTCGGTGGGAGGTTGTTTGCAGTCTAAAGAGGCTGGGTGGTTTGGGTTTGAGGCAGTCTATTCTGGCTGGTACGGCCTTGGCCTCCAAGTTGTATTGGAGATGGTGTGTTGAACAAGATCGCATTTGGGCAAGGGTCATGGCGTTTAAGTATTGTGCTGGGATTCCTACGAGAGATATCCCCAGATTCAGCTTGTCGAGTAGTGGATCGATTATCTGGGATACTCTCAAGAAGGGTGTTGCTTTGATTAAGAGAGGCATGTTCTAGATTTGTAGGGGAGGAAATGAAGCGCAATTTTGGTATGATTCATGGGATGGATTTCCCCCCTGGTGGTTCAGTACCCACATCTCGAGGGCCTGGCATGGAGGTTTATTGAGGCTGGTTGGGTCAAGGTGGGCGATTACAAATCCTTCCTTCTTCAGGATCATTTGACAGTGGTGAGGTGGAAGGAGCAAGAAGATTGGCCGATTATGGATATGATGGATGAGTGCACTGAGCTTCAGGATATCCTAGCTGACCGGTTTTGTTACGCTCTTAGGGGGAATGATGTGCTGGCTTGGTCGCCTCATCCCAAAGGGAAGTACATGATTGTCGCGGGCTACCAAGAGCTGATTGCGCAAAGATGGGGTGATGGTGGGGAAGTGTCGTGGTGGAAAAGAGTGTGGAACAACATTTCTTGGCTGAAGTGCAAGTTTTTTATCTAGACTTTGACATGGAACCGCTATTTGACATGGGAGAATATTAGACGGAGAGGATTTGCTGGTCTTTCTTGGTGCGTCCTATGTCAGGGAGCAGAGGAGGATTCATCTCACTTGTTTTTTTGCTGCCCCTTCACACTTAGACTGTGGCACGCTTGGTGGGATGCCTAGAGATGTCAATGCCTACACACCTCTTCCTTAGTCGAGTTTTGGGATAGATTGCGCAGGCCGCCTCATGGTGCGCATTTTCTTCAGGAAGCGTGGTATGCAGGTCCCATTTTTTTAATGTGGCAGGTTTGGCTGGAGCGCAACCGTCGGATTTTTTTGGGGGAAAGATTGGCGATCCACCAGGTGTGGACTAGGATTATTGGCATGATTCAGGAAACTGTGGAAGCTAAGAGCGAAATTGCTACCTATGGCACAAGGGGATGCTGATTGGGTGAAAAGGCTTGGCATTTCGGTTATTTCTCCAGCTATTGCTAGTGTCAGGTGTGGTCGTGGGGGGAGGAACAAAATTTAGAGGAATGGGAAATGGACCCCTCCTCCAGAAGGTTATCTAAAAATTAACACGGATGGTTCGGCCAGAGGTTATCCTAGCCCGACGGGGATTGGAGGGATTGGCAGGGATCACTCTAGCGTTATTGTTTTCATTTTATCTACCCACATGGGAGAGCAGACGGTGAATATGATGGAGGGTGTTGCTATTCTGTATACTTTAAGGAGGGCTTATGAGCTAGGTTGGCGCAAGGTGGAGTGCGAAGCTGACTCGCAAATCTTGATAAATTTGATCCGAGAGAGGAAAATCGATGATGTTAGTTGGCAACTATCTTTGGTGGTGCAACAGATTCTTCAAATTAGTATGCTTATGGATTTCGTTTCCTTTTCTCACATTCCAAGGGAGTGGAACGATGCGGCTGACTGTTTGGCCAAGTGGGATTTTGTGAATGTTGGTGGACGCAGAGTGGATGATCGAGCGTTGTTGCCGGAGGAGGTGAGTCGAGATTTTGATAGAGTTCTTAGGGAGGATGGTGATGTTATTGGATAGTGTCGGTGCCTAGTGCTTGTTTCATCATTTTTCATGGGTTGTTGGGGCTCTGGCCCTTTGTTGTACTTTATTTTTCCAGTTTTTAATAAAGTTTTTACCCCTTTTTTTTTTAAAAAAAATAACAATATTAAATTATGATATTTAATACTATAAAAGTTAGTAAATATAATTTCAATTTTTAATTTGGGGGTAAGTGTACGGAGATGGGGGACCAAAAAGCGAACATTTTTTTTCAAAAAAAAACTACATGCAGTTATTATACACCACATATGTGGTTTTTAAAACTATGTACATGGATTTATGTCATAGGCTCAGTAATCACCGAGCCAAAACTATGTACGTGATTTTATACATATAAATTATGTACGTAATGTGACCGCATATGTAGTTTTAAAATGGCAGAACCACGTACACAGTTCTATCATTTTAAGACAAAAAAAAATCATCGATGCCATTCATTTAGCATCGACGAAAATTGTGAGTAGAAGAGGAGAAGAGAAAATAAACGCAATTAGGGCAAGCAACAAATACTCCAAAAATCCAAATTTGACAATGGCACATCAGAAGAGAGATATGCAAACTTATTTCAATGCATTTACAAACAAAATTAGTTAATTTCATTATATTTTTTTTGAGATTTTTTTTTTTTTGGTTTTTCATCACATGCAGAGGCAAGTGGCACTGAACAACCTAACCTTCCTATCCCTCCTCACCCACAAAACCCTCTTATCCCTCCTCACTCACAAAACCCTCATAACCTTCTTGTAATTCCTCAAACCTCCCAAAGTAGTAAAGAGGATTTAGTAGCCCATACCATTAAAAATAAGTTCAAACTTGAGAATTGATTACGACATTGATGAATCCCCATGCAAACAACCTCCACTAAATTTCTTGGTAAACATAATACAAACATTATTAGGTGAAGTTGAGTCATTAATAGGTCAAATTGATAGGTGGGCTGACTATAGAAATAAATATAGTGCATACTATTCCAATCAATTATCTGCAACCATTGTGAAAGATAAAAATATAATTGAAGCTCAAATTTTTTCCTTATTCATTGATAATAAAATTGGTGCACCGTTAAATGTGATGGACAAATAGATTCCAATCCACTGGTGCACTCACCATTTGATCAAACTAAATTTTTGGGACCAATGGTGGATAGTCTTTGATCACTTGACTTACAAAAATAATGAGGTCCCAATGTATTTTTTGAAAAAATTATATTGTGAGTTTGTGTTAAATGAAATTCCAAATTATTTTGATTTCTCAAAGTTCTTTGGTAGAGGAAAGGGCTCTGCATAGGATAGGCTAGGTGCACATTGTGCACCTAATCAACGTGTGAGAGTACATATCGACAAACCACTTACCTTCTATAGTTAATGAGACTATAGAGATTAATACTTTGCATGCACTTAAGGCACTTATTGACACCCAATCCAGATTTATCATATTCATACTAGTGAGGGTGGATATGGCGAGGCTTCGTCTAGTGATGCTACCCAACGAGATCACTATTGCAGATCATGTGGTTCTATATGCATTGCACCTGAGGAGGAGGAGGATATCGTGTAGCCCACTCATAATGGTATTTTTTGGACCTAGATGATATCGACCTCACTATGTTATAGCCATCTACATTTGATATGAACATCTTGGCTGCAACTTCCCAGGTAGCTTTAATATTTTACTTATTATAAAAAATTGTCAAGCTTGTTAAATTTAAAATATTTTTACAATTTAAAAAGTAATAATTAATTTTCATGTAGAAAGCTCAATAATGTATATGAATATTTTTATGTTGCAATAAGATTTTGGATGCCACACAAGCATGTATGATACTGTTATTATACATGTGTATAACTATACAAAAGTGTGTTTTAAGAATTAATTAATGTTATAGTTCATTGTACATGTATGGTATTGTATATATATGTTGAAGCGACACAATGATATTTTTTTGTTCAATTGATTACCACACTAGACACTCCACCATCTATTTTGGAGGGAGCAAACGTAGGTGTTACTACAATGATTTCATCTGCACAACAACTCACTGAGGTACATTAGGGTTATTACAATATTTAAGTGTAAATATAGATGTGTGTTTTGTAATATTCTTTTGTATTTATGTAAATAGTTGATGCACAAAACAATTGTCTATGCAGACTCCTCTGACAATGTATTTTGGTCATGTTGAAATGATTAGCAAGTGTGACATGGTACAATTGACAATTTAATTTTTAAATTTTTATGTTATATTTCTATTATTTAGTCAACTAGTTTAAATGTTTAAAAGCTAATTTTAAATTTATATTTTGCATATATACATTTATATGGATCCATCCCTTCTATTATCATGAGCACGTCACTAGCTCCTATTAGTGATCCATTTCACACTCTCATTCACTAGCTTAAACTGATAATTGATCCTATCGAGTGCTAGTCCCAAATTGAGCATGATTGTCAGCTTATGGTAAGTGCACCTATTAATTATTTTTGTATCATTTTAAAAACTTAACTCATTAATTTTTTAAGTATCTTGATCCAGTACATGTGAATTTGATGATAATATTTGCATATGAATAGTTGTTACAAGCGAGTTTTGAGTACAGGAAGACTCATAGTCAGCCATATCTGACACCCCTCTAACTGCAAGTAAGGCATCTAAGGGAGAGGCTTATATAAGAAAAGAAAAGAAAGTGATGCATTTTGATGATTAGGATCATGTATTATGACATTTTATCGTATGTCTATATGGCTTGAAGTATAGATTTTTGGCATTGAATGCCTATGCAAAATTGACCCAGGATATTGTATCACTTGTGTTCACATTTTGTACACCTTTATATGGATTTTATGGATATTATATACATTGTATATATTCAGCATTTCACTTTATAAATATTCTCATTGATTATTGGTTTTGGATTTTATTTTAATTTATTACATATTCTATTACATGTTCACATCATTGTATGCCTTAAAATTTTGTTAAGCATTAAAAATATACCTTGCAGTGATTATAGAATATATTTTTTGAAGTAGATATAACTATTTTTGTGTTATGGTTTGGTTTGGTTTGTTGTTAAATAGATGAAATACAATACAAAAGTTAATGTGATTGTAATTATGGAAAATCCATTATATATAGCATATCTTATAAGTATGTGTTTTGAGCTTTGCTTTAGAATTTTTTAATTTTTTCCACTTTTTGTCTATGTTATTGCATTAAGTAGAATTGGCAAGGCAATGGGTTATCTATTTGTAAATAATATGTTTCTAGTCTAATAACTATTTTTGATAAGGCTAGCCATTATATGGTTTTTTTAGAACTCTTGGCCTTCTTTAAGAAAATTCATGCATCAAAGACATATCTAGATGCACATGAAGCTCTTGAGGTTGCATAAAGGATAAAAGTAGCTAGAAGTTTTGATGCAAGCATCAACCCATTGATAGAGGGGCATATTTTCAACATGAAAATGTTTTGAGAGAGACAATAAATGAAGGGCTTGAAAAAAACACTAAAATACCTTTGGTGCATAAAGTGTAATGAGGAGGGGCAAAAATTGTTTTTGCACAAGCTTTAATATAAAAGTGGTTTTCACTACATGTGAGTTCTATCACAAGGCATGAACGGACTATTATACTTATATGATAAATTTAAAAGAACAATGCTTATACTTATACTCATAGACTATTACTTCTTGAACAAAATAATATTCTTCTAAGTGTCTGCAAATGACATTGAATGCACAAAATAGGGTTGCTTGAAGGTTTCAAATACTTAGACCTTGAAACAAGTGCAAATTCTCCTTAAATTGAATTGATTACTCTTTATTTAGGTAAGGACAAGATGAATAGAATAAATCTAACTAGCATACCCCTTTTGGTTGTAAGAAAAGCAAGTTTCTTCATACACGAAACCTTGTTACCATGGCAGATTGTCAATAAAAATTTGTTTCTTATCTCTGAGGCCTCATGGCTGAAAACTAACATCATAAGTTGCTTGAAGGTTTCAACTAATTAGACCTTGAAAAAAGTGCAAATTCTCGTTAAATTGAATTGATTAATCGTTGTTTAGGAAAGGAAAAGATGAATAGAACAAATCTAACCAGCATATCCCTTTTGGTTGCAAGAAAAGCAAGTTTCTTCATACACAGAATCTTGTTACCATGGTAGAGTATCAATAAAAATTTGTTTCTTATCTCTGAGGCCTCGTGGCTGAAAAATAACATCGCCACCATGTCCAGGATGGTGATTAACTCCTATGACCACATTCTTGGCATTTAATTACACCCAGTTAGGAGATGGAGTACATGTTTCAGCCTCAAGATGGCATTTCCCTAAATGCAAGATGCAAGCCATAGTGCAAGATCTTTATCTCCAGGGATCGTGGGTGAAAAATGATATCGCTACCACATCAGGGGTGGGGATTAACCTATAGGATTGCATTTATAGCATCTAAGTATGCCCATTTAGGAGACAGAGCACCTGTTCCAGCCTTAAGACTACTTGTCCATATAAGGCAAACTAGTGTTTGTTAGGCAAACTTTGGACAACCATAAAAAGAAATATGTAATTTGTATCCACAAATTAAAAAAACCATCACATACATGTAAAATTACTCTACTTTCACCTCGAATCTCTCAGATTATAAATCATCAAGGAACTCATGGTAGAGGATTCAGTGATCAGTCCTAAAATATAACTTTCATGTAGTTAAGAGATAGGTTATTTGCCTCCAATAGAAATTTTTGCTTCTAGGACCTCTGCTTCTAAATCCATCACTTCCAACACCTCGATATGTGCAATTTACATGGGTTACCATATACACAACCTCTGAATCCATGCAAATACCCTTTTTTGTAATAATTTTGATCTCAAGCAACATTGACAAGAAATGTTGTCAAGATGCAAACCACAGTGCAAGATCTCTATCTCTAAGGGTTAATGGGTAAAATTTGACATCACCACCACATTAAGGGTGGTAATTAACCTCTAGGACCCCATTCTTGGCATCTGAGTGTGCCCAATTAGGAGACAAAGTACCCATTTTAACCTCAAGACCACTTGTCCCTAGATGTAAGATGCAAGGCACGGTGCAATATATCTATCTCCAGGGGCTTGTGGATGAAAAATGATATCACCAGCACATCAGGGATGGATATTAACATTTAAAACCACATTATTGGCATACAAGTATGCCTAGTTAGGTGATGGAGCACCCATTCTGGCCTCAAGGCCACTTGTACCTAAATGCAAGATGCAAGCCACAGTACAAGATCTCTATCTTTGGGGGCTCGTGGGTGAAAAATGACATCACACCACCACATTGAGAGTGGGTATTACCCTTTAGGACCACATTATTGGCATCTGAGTATGCACCGTTAAGAAATGAAGCACCTGTTCTGATCTCAAGACCACTTGTCCCTATAAGGCAAAAATAGTGTTTTTAAGGCAAACTTTGGACAATTATAAAATGGAAATCGTAAGTCGTATCCATGAAATGAAAGAACTATCACATGCATGTCAAATTCCTCTAGTTGTACCTCGAAGCTCTTAAATTGCAAAGCATCAAGGAACTCATGGTAGAGGATTCAATAATCAGTCCTAATATGCAACTTTCATGTAGTTAAGAGATTGGTTTTTTGCCTCCAATAGACATTTCCACTTTTGAGACCTCCAATTTAAAATCTATCACTTCCAACACCTCAGAATGTGTAATTTACATGTCTTCCCACAACCACATCCTCTGAATCCATGCATATACCCTTTTTGCAATATTTTTGGCCTTGAGCAACATTGATAATAAATGTTGTCAAGATGCAAACCATAGTGCGATATATCTATCTCTAGGGGATTGTGGGTGGAAAATGACATTGTCACCATGTTAGGGGTGGTTATTAACCTCTAGGACCCCATTATTGGCATTTGACTATGCCCGATTAGGAGATGGAGTAACCGTTCTGGCCTCAAGACCACTTGTCTCTAGATGCAAGATGTAAGCCACAGTGAAAAATCTCTATCTATGGGGGATTGTGGGTGAAAAATGACATCACCACCACATTGTGGGAAGGGATTAACCTTTGATACCACATTCCTAGCATTTGAATACACCCAATTAGGAGACGGAGTACCCATTCTAGCCTCAAGGCTACTTGTCCCTATATGCAAGATGCAAGCCACAGTGCAAGATCTCTATCTTTGAGGGCTTGTGGGTGAAAATTGACATTGCCACCATGTTGGGGGTGGGTATTACCCTCTAAGACCAAATTTTTAGCATTCGAGTATGCCCAATTAGGATACGGAGCACCCATTTTAGCCTCAAGACCACTTGTCACTACAAGGTAAAACTCGTATTTTTTAGGCAAACTTTGGATAGCCATAAAATGGAAACCATAAGTAATATCCACAAACCAAAAAAATCATCACGTGTGTGTCAAAATCCTATACTTGCACCTTGAAGCTCTCAGATTGCAAAGTATCTACGAACTCATGGCAGAGGATTCAATAATCATTATTAAAATTCAACTTTCCTGGCATCTGAGTACACCCAGTTAGGAGATAGAGCACCCGTTCGGGCCTCAAGACCACTTGTCGCTAGATGCAAGATGTTTCTCTACTAACGGTGTCAACCACGTGAAGGTGAAATCATCTACATGAACTGAAAGGTAAAATAGTAACTCATCTACATGAATCAAAATCTTCTCTTAGCTTTGAGAATATGGAATTCTCTACTAACAGTGTCAACCATGTGAAGGTGGAAGCTAATTTGGCACCACTAACCTACAAAAAATATGTTATTATGCAATTAAATTGAAATTTATATGTAGTACCTAAGAAATAAATAAAATTTGATAAAAGTAAACACATTTGCATTTAAGAAGTCAACATGCCTTGGGATTTTAATCTAAGGAACCACTAGGATCACCTCTATTCTTTATAGTATCAAGAATTATTTCATGATCAGATTCACGAACCTTCCATAGAGTCCTTTTCAATGGCCTACCTTGAATATTATGCAACTAAATATTTGTTGTAAGAACCAAATTTGAATAGTGAAGTATCTTTTTATGTACTTTGTAGTCTTCTAACAACCATACATTTAAATTTTTGATAGGATAGCATTGAAGCCAAGTTCCATTAACTACCATAGACCCAATGGGATAGTGAATGTTTCTCCATTTGTGACTATAAAAGTCAATTTATATTTTTCATCTACACACCAGCAGAAGTAGTAGTTTGTCCCCTCCTCATTATCCTCATATGCAATAACTACATAAGCATGCCCTATATCGTAAAACAAAACATGATTTATGAACATGATCTATTGATATATTTACCAAATTTAGTACATGAAACACATATTAAATAGATGGTCCTTGGTTTCACTAGATCATATACATGGTCAAATTTATGTGATGATATGAGCTCTGTAAGTCATAATATTAGTGGAACTTGATAAGTGTCAATTGGAAATAAAGGCCTATAACTCTATTCATCCACCTATTCTTATGACTTGCACTCATTCCAAACAATGTCAATGATACAGAATAAAAGCATGCCATGTGCCTCATATGAACCATCTAAAAAGATGTGTTTGAGCTATGAAATGAGTGTAACTCACTCAATCCTATTATTATCATATAATCTTCATACATTTCCAATTTTTCATCCTCCATTAGCCATAAATATCTACAAATAATGGACTTTTGTTGAGCACCATGGCCCATTATTTCATTACAGTATTCAACTATGTTTTTTTTCATTTATCAAATCAACGACCTCTTCAATCTTTAACTCCTCTCTTGCAAGGCCTCTTTTGACACATGATCCTACACCATCATGCTCCCCTTTTTCATGGCCTCCTTTAGTGAAATTATAAATATGTTATACACCAGTGGTCACATGCATCCTACTTAGCCAGTAGAATATCTATGCATTCTTAAATTATGACATGCATTCATCTGACCAAATATAATGTTGATTAAATGTAATGTTCTTTTCACTCAAATTGCCATAAAACATCTGAAAACAACTTTTCACATGCTCTGAAGAATACATTTGATCATCGATGACATAGAAGTGGTACTCCCCTAACTTTTTTTATCATGCTCTGTACTATCAGGTGAATGCATGAATGTTATATGCACAAAAAGGGAAACCTCTACTGAATGGTAGTATTGTGATTGAACCTCTCTTTGTGGTTGCAATGTGTAATTCTCTACAAATTTAACTACTGAAATAATAGTACCAACTGAGAATGTTTCCTTAATTTGAATTGTTCATCTAGCCATCAAGCTTTATGTGTGTGCCTTGCATAATCATATACAATTTTCTCCTTGAATTTTTCTATAAATTTGGAAACATGTATTTGTTCAGTAACAATCTCGCACCTTTTAGATTCATTTCCATATTTTAATTGATATGTCATAGATTTATATTTATTAAAACCAACTAATTCTTGTCCAATTCAATGCACTCTCCTCATGGTTACATTTTCTCAATTTTGGTAATTCGCCACAAATACTGCAAGTTCCATCCAAACATGCCTTATTATAAAAAAATTGTTCATCTCATCAATCACAAAAAATAGATGGAATAAATTTCCTTGGTAATTTTGGTGGGGCTTCCACTCCACACTCTTGTAAAATGTTGTCAGTATGTAAGGTACAATGAACATGACAAAAAATATCATAGTGCATCAAAAATTCAACATGTTTTCTACAAGTAGTGTGTGTGTGATTGATTTTCACATAGAAGAGTTTGGCCATTTCAAAATATCTTTGACTAATAATAATCTATAGATATTTTTAACAAATTTAGATTACAATTGTGTTTGAGTCATATCCAAAAAGTTTAGAATGTGGTTCACAGTTACAAGAACCAACTCTTCTTTTCGTTACATCTCTAATATTAGGCAATACCCTTGTGTTATCTTTCCAAAATTTTGCAAGTAAATCTTTTAGGGCATTGTCTATAGCCTTGTCTTTTCATGGGAGTCTACCAGAGAATGCCCACAATTCATTATTATCGTAAACATCAAGTCTTCTACATCTCCCAATTGCTTTCATTAGTGTTTTTCTGTTTATGTGTAATGCTCAGACTATTTGTCTAATCAATCATTGATTCTTTGTTTTACAACTTACCACAAAAGTTGTAATAATGTGTTGGGCAAGTTGCCATCTTTGGTGCATTTGTTCACACCTACTTGATAGTATGCATTATGAAAATGTTCAATAATTGCCTTATTTACACCATAAATATTAGATGTTCTTAGTCATAGGGTGTTCATTTTAGGTCTCATCTTATGCACTTTCATCAATGTAACAAACAATTGGCATCTTTGAGTTTCATTTAATTTGTGAAAGTGTGAGTCCCAAAAAAAATCAGATTTTCTTCTCATATGGTGCTGAGACATTTCTTTAGGCATTGGTTTCAAAATGTTTTCATCAATTTCAAAATATTATTTTCTTCATTGCTAGTTTATTCATTCAATGGTGTTTTGTTGATTGTTACTTTTACCAATCGATGTTTTCATGCAATTTACATTATCATGCATTCTATCATCATCATCAAAATTAAAAACTATAAAATTTGAATGTGGACTTGCATTATAATTTAATATACTATCACAATTTTCAATTGTACTTTAAAATTTTGGTATAATATCATTGTTCATTTCATCATTATTTGTGAGATTCAATTCATTAAGGATAATATACTTGCTTGCATGAAGTTTTTGCATTCATTGTGTTTGTTTTTCTCTCTGCACTTGTAATTCCATTGGTGTTTTGTGCTTTAACTTGTTCTTCTTGCTATTACAAAAGCCATCACCCGTGATTGCACAAAGTTGTCAACTTTTGAGGGTGGGGACAATAATCTAATTATTAAAAATCAGACCTGCTTGATGTGTAGTACCAAGTGGGGACAATAATCAAATTATTAAAAAATAAACATGCACTCTTTAGTCAACCATGAGTAGACAATTTTTTAAAATTTTGAGCATGGGGACATGCATCAAATCAGTAAAAAAAAATAGACCTGCAATGTACAAAACCAAACAGAGCAGAGTACCTAGGGGACAAAAGTCTCAATCCAAAAAAAATGACGTTGACCTAAAAAATAATCTCTTTTATCACTAACCAAACAATGTACACAGTCTTATCGCATACACAGTCTTGGATGTATGCATAAACACCCCTAACCTAAACCCTTAACACTAAAACCTTAATCTCTTCCATCTTATACCCTCAAAACTAAGCCTTAATCCCTAAACCTAAAGCATTGAAAACCCTAAACCATAAATCATAAACTCTTAAAACCCTAAACAAATCATTTAAACCCCAATTACCTTCATTTAGGCTAAGAATTAGGTCCACATGGCTCAATTTGGTCCAAATCGCACCACTAACTGCCCCAATTGACTATTTTGCTCTATGTGTGATGGCATAAGGGCTAATCGAACCCAAAAACACATTATATGGTCACAAATAGGTTCAAGAAGCTAAAATTGTCCTCAATTGCCTTCGTGATTGGACCCTAAACCCCAAATTTTAAACCTTAAACCCTAAACCAATCAATTTATCCTCAATTGACATCATTTAGAGTAAAAATTATGTTCATAGGGCTCAATTTGGCCCAAATCACATCACTCATTCCACCAATTGACTAATTGGCAATCTGTGATGATGTGGGGGCCAATTGAGCCCAAAATCATATTTTTTAATCAAAAATAGGTTAAAGGAGCTAAATTTATCCCTAATTGCCTTTTCTATTAGACCTTATACCTTAAAACCTAAACCCTATATACCTTAAGCCTTAAGCCCTAAACCCTAAACCTTACATCATAAACCATATTTACCTTAAACCATTCGATTTAACCTCCATTATATTCATAGGGCTCAATTCAATGCAAATCATATTACTTATTGGCCTAATTCACTGATTGACTCAATTTGTGATTGCGTTGGGGCTAATTATGCCCAAAATCACTTTTTATAGTCATAAATGGGTTCAAGTAGCTCAATTGCCTTTGTGATTGTCCACCCTAAACCCTAAACCATAAACCAATCGATTTATCCTCAATTAACATCTTTTAGAGTAAGAATTACATTCATGGGGCTCAATTTGGCCCAAATCGCATTACTCATTACCCCAATTGACTAATTGGCTCAATCTGTGATGATGTGGGGACCAATTGAGCCCAAAATCACATTATGTAGTCATACATAGGTTAAAGCAACTAAATTTGGCCCTATTTGCCTTCATGATTAGACCTTGTACCCTAAAACCTAAACCTTATATACCCTAAGCCTTAAACCCTAAACCTTAAACCTTAAATTGTAAACCATATTTACCTTAAACCATTTGATTTAACCCCACTTAATTATGTTCATAGGGTTCAATTCAATGCCAATCACATTACTTATTGGCCTAATTGGATAATTGGCTCAATTTGTGATAGTTTTGGGGTTAATTATGCCCAAAATCACTTTCTATACTCACAAATGTGTTCAAACAACTCAATTGCCTTCACTATTGGACCCTAAACCGTAAATTTTAAACTCTAAACCCTAAACCAATAAATTTATACTCAATTAACATCATTTAGAGTAAGAATTATGTTCATAGGGCTGAATTTGGCCCAAATCGCATCACTCATTGCCCCAATTGATTAATTGGTTCAATCTATAATGACGTACCCAGGCCAATTAAGCCTAATATCATATTTTGTAGTCACAAATAGGTTAAAGGATCTCAATTTGGCTCATGTGCCTTCATGATTAGACCTTATATCCTAAAACCTAAACTCAATATACCCTAAGCCCTAAACCCTAATCCCTAAATCGTAAACCCTAAACCTTAAAACAATCAATTTAAGCCCACTTAACATCCTTTAGAGTAAGAATTACATTCACATGGCTTAATTCAATGCAAACCACATTACTTATTGGCCCAATTAACTGATTGGCTCAATTTGTAATGTTGTTGGGGCTAATTGTGCCAAAAACACATTCTATAGTTACAAATAGGTTCAAGCAACTCAAATTGTCCTCAATTACCCTTGCAATTGTACCTTAAACCCTATAACCTATACCTTACACAAGTTATAAGTTTGAATTGTAATTAATATAAAAAAACTATAACAAAAAAATAGGATGGTGAAATGCATTTCACCACAAACCGCATATATGGTTCTTATATTTCAATTTTCAAACACATGCTTGAAGGGTCGGGAATGGCTTGGATTCCCAAGCCTGAGGCACGACCCTGCAAACACATAGTCGAATGCATGTTTTTGACTAAAAAAACAAAATTCAACTTCGACCATGGTAAACACTATGAATTTTATCTAACTTTTTCTTGAAAATAGCACTACAACATCGACTACACTCTTCTCTTCCTAAATATATATATTTTATATTTTCATTACTTTTAAGTTTGTTATCTATATTTATTTCTAAGTATGTCTTTTTATAACGCTGTATACCGCAACTATACATGTTCATATTTGTTTATGTATCTTTTTATTCGTCAATTCAAACCATGTGTGTGTGTGTGTGTGTGTGTGTGTGGGGGGGGGGGGGGGTTGCAAATTAGACCTAATTCTATACACATTCAAAAAAAAAATCTATTTTTTAATATTTTTTGAGGTAGTTAGGGGGGCTGCACAGTCGGCTATATGTTATTGATCATATTTCAGGGTCTATTGACTTGTGAAATTAATTAAAAAATAAATTCATTAATTAATTTAAAAAATATATAGGTTGCAAACTAGATGATCTTATCTAACTTTCCACCAAAGAATTTTAAAACAAAACTAAGCGATGCTCAAAAAATGATGAACCATACAGAAAGCTATCTTATTAGTTTTTTCCAAAAAATAGTACTACCTCTTTGAATTGTTGACATTTGACCTACTTATACTTGACTATTTTTTAAAAAAAAATAGTAATTTAAAACTAGATTCTAAATGCTACAATTCATGTTCACATGACATCCTCAAATTTTGAATGTAGATGCCTCAAATAATTCGTATAAGTTGAGATTTTTTATTTTTTAGAAAAAAATATGTCCACTTAAGACTCCCTTTTGGCCCATCATTTCCCTACACTTACCCTTGGACTGGAATATGTCCAAAATTAATGAAATGATAGTTAATTCAATGATTTAAAGATTGAAATATATGTTTAAATAATTGAAAATATCAAAGCAAACCCATACAAATGATCACTTTCAGGTCTTCAATGGGCAGAGAAAAATGGACATTTGATTCAATGAAAATAACACTTAAAAGAGAATATGAATGAAATAAAATAGATAATGAACAACATAAAGACACTTAGCAGGTTACTTGAATAAAGTTATGTGGGATTTGTGAAGAGTGTGAGGTAAAATATATGGAAGAATCTCACCCAAACCTTTTAACATCCATTAATGTGACTAATTAGTTAGCTAATACAATGCTGATAACAAGATACAATATTAAACATGTAAAATTTTAGAGATAGTAATATATTTACAATCATTAAACAACAAACAATGAATAAAAACTAATCTAAACAAAGCAAGAAACTAAAACCTCTAACCTATCAAACACTAGATGACAAATCAAAAGATGAGTTAGATGTGTAATTCTATCCTCACACTGCAATCTCCAAATGATGATGCTCGTATAATCCAAGAAATTTGTTGAACAAGAGTGAGAGAAAAACAATAATTGACATAAAGCTATGATGAAGGGAAAAATTAACAAGTTATCGTTGGTGATCACAATATAGTAGAGTACTTACTGCAACAAGTGATTTTTTCTGATCATTTGAAGGCCCAAGTGGGTTAATTTATAAAATTTAAGGGTAATAGGAAGTTGTTGAGTGAAAGTGAAGGGGGTTGGGAAGGTACATGAAGTTCCAAAAGACAAGTAAATGCCTCAAAATTACATCTCATCCATTAACTGCATATGTAATTGTCACAAAACTGCTAGTTTAAGTAGACTAACAATTGTGAAACCATCACAGAAGTTTCACAATTTATGCAAATAATATTAACAAGAGGAGTATATAGGTCAAAAATTTATGAGTTTTGGCACTTGGGAAAGAAAGGAACAACATGAGGACAAAGGAAGGCTACACAAAGGATTTGAGCTTCTTTCGTTTACTTGAGGTTTTGTATTCATCACCGAACTTTTAAAATGTTGCACCACGCAAAATTGAGGTGGAACAATTTATGGCTACACAAATATAACAATGGTTGGAACAAATTAAAGCCATCATCAATGATCCAAATAAATGTCTTACATTCAATTTTGAAAATAATACAATAAAAATTAACTAGATAGAAAGGATGAACAACAAAAATCAAATTGTTCAAGAACATGTATAGTTGCATTGTTTAATAACATAATGTTAGAACCCACATGTGATGTTGAGAGAAATGTAATGCTTGTGTATATGCATCTTGGGAGGACATAGGAAAATGTGACAAACATTCTTGGGGTATGATGACTCTCATAATGATCACATGTCGACATTTGATACGATTCTACATCCAAAGATAAGTACTTTGGTAAGAGATCAAAGGTTTGCATCTAGGCATCCCCCGAATGTTCTCATAGGTTAGTTAAGACGTAGTTCATTCAAAATTTTCAAATATATATATACACAAAATACAAGACCAAGACCTATGCATTACATGATTTGTTGATATATAGTTTATTGATGTTATTTGTTATATAATGGTGAGTTACATATCCATTTTCTACACGAATGATTTTCATGGTAGATGCAGGACATGAAGGTTATATCTAATACACGGATATACAAATGTGTGACATTGCTTAGACCTAGGGAAACATTTCTACATTAGGGGTGTGCCCATACTGGGGGGAATCTTCATACGTTTTCAGGTTATATTTTTCCATACTGGTCCATTGATCATATTATACTATTATGCATTACTTGTTCTTGTTCATACTTTCTAAAGTGACATTTCTTATGGATATTGTGTTTTGTTATACTGTAAGATGACATAGATTGATTATGCAGAATGACATTGTTTGCTCTGTGTGTGCTTGATATTGATGATTATAACATTGCTTGATCATTGATTTGTGTTATATTGATTCTTCTATGGATATATGTGTTGTGTCTTGCCCCATCAAGTGTCAGTTGTGGCAAAAGATCATATAGTCTATGTCAAGGCCATGTCATTTTTGTGTCATGTCATAATCATGTCATGTCTTATGTGCTTCTTGATCATGATATTATGTGTGTCTATGTGGTTACATATATGATTGTTAATATGAGCTTAGTGTCATAATTTATATTACACATTTCTATTATGTGACATTGTCATTATTTTTATAATGCATCTATTATGATTCTTATCATAATGTGCTTAATTGATATATCTACCATACATTGACACTTGTATTTCCATTTGCTTAGATTACATGTTTCATACATGCTTGCAATGATCAAATTTATTCTGAGGGCGTATTATATCATATTTGTATATGTACTTTACATGATTATATGTTTTTATTTAACACATGATGTACATAGCTATTTATTTTAAGATGAGTGATTCATAGGCTTCATCTCTCGTATTAAAAGAGATTCATATAACAGACTTGTTTCAGAGATTCAAGCCATGATAGACAGACATTTCACACTCCAAGATAGATTATAAGATTTAGATGGGTTAGATTGAACAAATTGAGATATATTTGGGGCATTCTACATGATTGTGAGGAAAAATTGAGACATTTTATAACATTTTGATAGACATGTTGGCACTCTATATCACTTTGAGGGACATATGATCATATTGGGGCATGGACTTTGTCTATGCAAACACACTTTTATTTTCTATATTAAGGATTGGTGGAGAAAGATGGTACTACATAACACTTAAGAGTTTATATCCATCTATAGCGGTTGGTTCTTTTACATACAAACTTATTTTGGGGCTTCAATTTTACATACAACCCTAATTTTGTATTCTAATTTTACATACAAACTCGTTTTGGGGTTCTATGTTTCCATACAAACCTAAATTGCAATTCCACTTTGACATACAGACCTAATTTTTGGGTTCCACAAAAGAATTATTATGATATTCAAAGCAATGTGGTTACGGTTACTACGTCGTGCAACTTATAACACTCCTCTTTCAATGGTAGTCTGGGCATTTACGCTCCTCAACTCACAGTTTCAATGGTTTCATCTCCTTGGAGCACGATCACCCCATGATATTCTCCGAACAAAGTTCAAGTGACAACTTGGTTTGCATACCATCAGAGGTATTTGTTCCTTGGCTTCTCAATTTCATAGGATTCAATGATCTAAATTATTTCATATTTATTATCATGAAAAGACATTGATGTGTGTATGTGTTTGTTTTCTTTCAAGTTTCACATGGAGCAAATAGCCCATTATAGGCATACTTGTCAACGCAAAGTATTGTCATCAGAGGTACCAAATTTCTTCTTTAATCCTTTTAATTTAGCATTTTCAATATTGAATTAAAAGGAGGAGCATTTATAGACACCTAAATTTGGTATTAGATATTTTGGAAACATCAAATTTAATATAACATACTTGAAAAATTCTCATGCATGTGACTCTTAAACACACTTTCTTTATGACCATTTACCTATGTTTTGTCTTGGCCACCTCTATTTTCTAGGTACACCTATTCATGATCAATTTAGTCTATACAAGAACATCCCAGATGCCAAGATAGACCATCTCTATATCTTAGATCATTGATTTACATTGTCGATAATGCCTTGGCAGTGTCTGCTACTGCAGGGGTCAATCTATAGCGGTAGTGTCCAGGTACATTCAACACCTATTTTTCAAATTAGGAAGTCTCTAGATCATCTTAGACACGTTTCAAGGATCAGTCATAGCTAGAATTAACGAAGAGTCAGTTACAAAAATAAATTCTTAAGATTATACTCATTTGATCGCTGAAGAGTCAGTTATAAAAATAAATCATTCTTAAGACTATACTCATTTGATCACTACTTGGAAATCACTTGAAAACTTGAAGAATCTAATAACATTATCTTTGAGATATTATCAAAAAGGCATACACCTTTGAAAACTCTTCAAGGAGTAGCCCTAAAGTAGTCCATATAGCCAAGTTTTAATACACAATAGTCAAAGTTGCATGGTTTTAAGTGGCGAAGATCAAAACATTGCATTGCATTCTAGATTATTCATGATGTTACACACGCATGGGTGGGAAAACTATCTACAATTTGAGCCCTCTTCAAAGAACAATATCTTGATATAAATTTCAATTTTGATTAGTACATTATTATTATATTTTACATAATTTGATTACTGTGTAGTTTTACATTATTTTTACATCACTCATATCTACAATAAATCTGAATAGGTTGTTATCTTCCTATTTTACTCTATTATTGGTTTTCATACACATGCATAAGATCATAGTCTTGAAGAAAACAATGAATGCATATTTGTTATAAATATCACGTTATCAAGTAAATTATTTTCAACAAAAATCTACACAAACAAAATTGCAGTTACCTTAAGAATAAAACAATTACACCAAGCTACAAAAAATAAATCTAATTAAATCATTTCTTTGGCGATGATATAATATACCAAACAATAGATTAAAATGGGAGCAATTACAATTTTTTCATGGTATATACCAAAGAATTATGAAAATGCAACATTAAGGACAAGTACACTTCAAAACAAAAGTAAAATAAGAAATCATTCACATTTATAATCAATCATGGAACTCCAATCATTTTATAGTTTGTAACTTATAGCTTGGGTTTGATGTTTATGTTTTTAACTAGCTCCCGTCGAAGGATCTTCCCTGATGCAGACTTAGGTATCATTTTTACAAAAGTTACATTGTGTAACCTTTTAAATGGTGCTACCTAGCCGATAGAGGAAGGTGTTAGAAACATAAAACATGAATACTTTGAATGGATTAATAAAATTATAAACCTTAATACCAAAGAGGCATTTTATTATTAATCTAATTTGGACTAGTACTTACCTGTTTGGAAACAAATTCCTTCACATCTTCTTCTTTCAAAGAGCTTTGTGGGGAAAGAACAATGTATGCTATAGGAACCTCTCCTGCTTTTGGATCAGGTTTCCTGCAATTCTCAACATCATACTTACAATTTCATTTCCCAAATATGAGTTTATTAATTCAAGATCTATTTAAACCATAAAATTTTACATACGGTATAACTCCTGCATCCACAATTTCTGGGTGTGTAAGCAATAGTGCTTCCAACTCAGCTGGGGCTACCTAATGACAAAATAAGTATCATTTGGGTTAAGTTTAAAGAATATTTAATTAGAAAAAATCAATTTAAAAGTTATATAATATTGTTTTCCACGAGCTTAAACATATTCCTTTTATTATTTTATTTTAAAAACCTATTTGATATTATGATTTTTTTTTAAATGTTGTTTGAAAGACAATTCAAATTAGATAAATTCCTTTCAAGTCTATATAAGGAAATAATAATTTGGAATTATGTTTTTTATTATTGTATTTTTAGGTCACAAAAAGAGTATTATTATATATTTATTATCGTATACCAAGTCAGTATACACAATAAATATGTAAATAATTACATATTAATATATAAATAAAACTCGGTATATAAAAAGCTATGAAATAATGAAAAGTGAACATGTTTACATATGATTCAAGGGTTACATGTGAGGTTTTAACCCTTTAGTGTGACTATTCAAAAGGGTCATGTCATTACAACATAACTCTTGATAACTAATCATGCCTAATTAGGTATATACCATGACCTCTTTTATTGGGAAATGTTCAACCTCAAAGCACAAGTAGAAGACAATAAGTAATAAGTGTTATTCTGCTTAAAGTAGGAATTCTACAATATAATAATCCTTTAAATAGGTAAAGGTAGAAATCCATTCTAAATCCAACACATAATAGGTAAAGTCAATCTAGGGCTATAAAGAAGCACTGTGCATTAAGGAGGTTGGAATGGATTTATATCGGGAACCTACTCATACGATCTTTAATAAATGACTATAATAAATGTTAGTAAATCTAACAAAATGAAAGTACATAAATAAAATTATGTATCGTCATTTATCTAATTGGATCTAAGAATCTTATCCTCTTTAATCATTGGTGTTAGGTTAGGTCAGCGAATAAGTATCGGGACATATTTGACAAATTGAGTTACGACATGTCTGATATGCCTAAAAAATTAGTTGATTTTTTATTTTATTTTTTACAAAAATAACCTATTAATACCATAGAATTTTTTGGGATGCCAAGATTATAGTGCTTTTCCCAGATTATCAATAAGACCTACGGTTAGCAAAGATATGGGAATTCTAAAAAGTATGACTAATCATTTTTGAAAGTTTGTTTTTTAATGGTTTGGAGGCTATATAAAGAGGTTAAAGCCTTTCCTTTGTCATAATGTGTTTAGATATTTTGAAGCTCTAGGCAAACCATTTTTTGCGTGAGAAGAGGTTTTGGTGAGAGGATAGAGAGGCAAACATAGAAGACCACTTTTGGGCCCAACAACAAAGATCATGCAAGAAGGTTTTGTATTTGAATGTTATAGTACGAGTGGATGGGCTAGATTTAGAAATGTGCATCTTGAGGTAGATTTTCTTGGTAAAATTTGCCATGGAGTTATTCACATTCATTTACACATTCTAAATTTCCTATATCGGTTTGAATCGATACAAAGCTCAAGTGACCAAATCTACATTGGGTCAAATCCCTCTAGGGCCTTAGTTTCTCTATATATATGAAAACACTTGTTGCCATACTATTTAGGCCCTATGTATATATCATGAACCAAGTGTAGTGAGCGATCATAAGATCGCGTGTCCCCATAAATATATATATATATATATATAATTGGTCGACCTTTGTTCATATATTGTCATCTAGCGATACCACATCCTCTTTTAAAAACTACATGTAGACTATATTCTTACAAACCGAGTCTATTGATTTCTATGAGCAATATTGATATTATCATTTTATTAGTACCTGCCTTTAGGGAGGTACTATTGTTTTTGCCGGAGGCTTTTACTTTTTCAACAGATCCATACGTACCAATGATTCATTGTTTACTGTATGTAAAATTTACGATTTTGTAATGTCTATGAATATTTAATTATTCGACTGATGGATCTCATAGACTGCTGTCGTCTCGTGGACGTTATTAAAATCCTCCATTCATTCATTTAATAACCTAAGTTCCAAAGAGTGCAGGCAATCAATGTTTTGGAAAGTCATATGCATGAAACATAAAATAAGGCGTGATGGAGGGCTTTAACAGCACAGTTTGCCCACACACGGCACTGGGATAGACGGGCGAGCTGACAACTAAACAGTGACGCATTGTACCTGTTATACTGCTTGTGCCACGAACCACATCATATAGAGCTAAATTCTGGCCGAAAGTCTTTGACACTGCAATTAAGTATGTCTCAGATCTTCGTGAAAATTTAAACCCAAGCTTTGTTCCTCCCATGGTAGTTGCATCATTGATATTCATAGTTAAAGCGCTTGGAGCCACTATCAATATTTATCCATCGCTTTCAAAAATTGCTAATGTCGTACAATATTTCCCCGTTTCAAAGAAACAACAGTCATTATATTGATCAGTCGTATTACAGGTATGTATGCTGTAACTCCAAATTAAAAGATAATTATACTTTAGAGTTTTGAATTTTCAACTTCTGTTGGTCTTATTTGATTCTGCAGGTCTGTTTTATACGTCTTGGTGTAAATTGTTTGCAACAGAACCCATTTACAGTAGAATTTGGATTGTGTGTTTAGAATTCAAAGTGTTCGATGTCTTTCCTTTAGTCAGGCTCTTGTGTTATATTGTCAATACAAAACTCATTCCATTTATTGGAAGGTAACAAATTCTTGCAGGCCTGGTAACTTTGATGCTTGTGCTGGTTTTCACGAAATTGTTTACACTTTTCATTTACAAAACCAATTGCTTCAATTGGAAGGTAGCTTTGATGCTTGTGTCGGTAGTCATGAAATTGTTGCAATGGAGAACCTATCAGAAGAGACATTATTTCCCCACTCAAGCACTTCGCTTTGAATTCAAGGATTAATTTAAGATTATGTTCATCTTCAAGAAGGAAAAATATGGTTACAAGAAATAATTTGCCGGAAACATTTCTTCTAGTGGTACATCTGGTACATTATTTCTATTTTTTGTTTATTGCTTGGACTAAGCTGGAGAATGATGCCAAGACTGCAAAGAAATAAATATGGAGGCAATTCAATAGGCTTATTAATGTCTAACGGAAAAAATAAAATAAAAAACTTGTGAAATTTGATCGTATTGTCAGCGTTTACCGTGGATTCAACATATCATGTGTGGAAATTATTATATATAGAGTATCATACTTTAGAATGTATGATTCACTTATGCCAGTTTTTTTGGGTGGATATTTTCAACATAATCTCAACTATTTGGTTGATAGGTTTTAAGCTGTAATTCTGAAGATATGTACAAACCTGAGAAGTGGCTTTTAGTATAGATTTATGTCAATGTAAGAGCATAGGTAAATAAATATATTGAGCTTCGGGCATCCTATCTTTGATCTAAGTCTTGACAATTTTATTTAAATAGTTCCCTTGAGATTTTTTTAATTTTATAAAAACAGAGTTCTGCTCAAGATTTTCTGTAGCGTTACAATTATTCTTGATCCTAGACAATGATGATTTCTATGTGTATGTTATTCATAAGCCCATGGGCCAGATATGTTCCCTGTGGACTTTTAAAAGTGTGTAACCTATTTCTTCTGCTCTTAGCTTAAATCTTAACAAACAGTTTGGGGTTTGCAGGAGATAGATATGGAAAGCGACCAGACCAAATAAATCCAACGACGTACAAGAACCTGGTTGGGAAATATGACGGTCTATGCAATAGTCTGTTTTAGAGATTGGTCTCAAAGATACAATGTATATAAATAAGCCTCGAACACAAATATGAAAATTTGACATGTACGCAAAGTATTAAACATTATTTGTTTTATTCATATCATAAAGGTATGGAGATAGGATGTAACACTCCTTGCAATGGCTTCAACATGATCCGATATGCAAGCAATGGGTCTACCTGAAGATTTTATTTACTTGAAATGCAATTCATCTCCAACTAAAATTTAGGACAGTGTTTAACGTAACACCGAATATGCATGCATATAATTAATAACTCTTGTCATTCTATGCTTTGTTTCTAAGGCTTTAATTAGGTATATCAGATACTCTTGTCATTCCATGCTTTGTTTCTAAGGCTTTAATTAGGTATATCAGATATGGCTAAGAGAAAAGCTATATAAATTTATTTGTTGATCATATATTTATATGAATATTTTGTAAGAACATATATTTTTAAGAATTATTAAAATATTAATAAAAATAATTATATTGATATACTAACCAATCATATTAATATGATATCTAAAATAGATATATTATAATAATAGGTTCTATTATAATATTATTAAATTATATATTCATATATTATGTTATCATATTTATTATTAGATATTTTTAATAACATATTCATTTATATTATATAATTATATTTATTATAATAATCGATTTTATTATAATATTATTAAATTATATATTTATATATCATGTTATCATATTTATTGTTGGATATTCTCAATAACATATTCATTTATCTTATATAATTATATTTATTTATGTATCATAATATTATATATTATGTATTTATATAAAAATATATAATATTATAAATATTATTGTTGCCTCTTAAAAATAAATTTTAAATTGAAAGTCAATAATTAATGTTAACATCTTACAGATATTATAATCTACCACTATCTTCAAGTATCTACCACCATCTTCAATTGTCAGTGTAAGTTATCCTTATTAACATAATTAAATTTTATAATTTTAAATTAAAAAATTAATTTAATCTATATTTTTATAGATATTAAGTATTATTTTATTAAAATTATTTTAATAAATTAAGTTTAACAAAAGTGTCTTCAATGCACCATATTCTCAAAAACCAAAAAAATTATAAAAATAATATTAATAAATAAAATTATTATAAAAAAAAAATTAAGTTATCTTAATATAAGATTCCTAAATAATCATTATTCTATCAATATTTTCTCTCATGATTAAAAGGTAAGGGACTTCCTTAACACAAATACATTAGTTTTAAACTATTCTAAGCATCTATTCATCTCCTCTAAACACTAGAAAAATATTGTTCATCATTCAAATCCTTACCACCACGTGAATAATCCTCCCTCTATCAAAGCAACCGAACACAATTACCAAAGTTAATCCCCTTTCTAAGCAGGTTTAAGATGCAAACACTCAATGATCAATCATTGTGTCATGTTTAGACATCTAGGTAAAAAAAAGTTTGGGATAAAAAAGAGGATGCATATCGTTACTTTGTAGACTTCAAAATAACATTTGATATAGTGCCAAGGAGTAAATTATGGAACATAATGGAGGAGTTAGGGGTCCCGGCGCATTACAGAGCAGTAGTTGAAAAATTATATGAGCAAGTCAAAGCTAAAATCAAAATGCAAGCAGGGATGTCTGAATGTTTTGAGAGTAATATAAGCATCAAACAAAGTTGGCCTCTATCTCCAACTTTATTTGGGCTATACATTGACAAACTAAAAGACTAGATAGACAATTTTAGAAGGGAAAGAGTCCACTTGGCCAAATATATGGTGAAACTCCTACTTTATGCTGATAAAATAATTCTAATGACAGAGAAACTAAAATTTAAGAGAACATCTTCGGACCTTAGAGTTCTTTTGTAAAGTAGAGATGTAAGTGAACATCAGAAAAAATAAAAATTATGATTTTCTCAATGAAAAGGAAGAAGCAACATCTCGACTTTTAGTTTTTAGGGGAGTCTCTAAAAGTAGTGTTCGAATATAAATATCTCAGCGTCGACTTTCATGACAAGTTCAGTTGGGACACATGCAAGGTGACAAGAATACGGGGTTGGAGAGTTCTTTATGCGATGCAAAATAGGGGCATGAATGTTGAGTTATGGGATTGGAAGACCATCAAAGTCCTATTTGGGTTACTTGTTACGTTGGTGTTGTTGTATGGTTGCGAAGTATGGGCTAGTGGAACAACAAATTTGAAATGGAAACAAATATAAAGGATCTAAAAGTGGATAATCACAAACAATTTCATAATTAAGGTTTTAGTTACCTATGAAATCATTTTTGCCAAAATAGGAACTTTCCCATGAGAGACAACTACTATGACCAAGGTTGCTACTTGAAATAGACAGAAAACATGAAGATTGACAAGGAACCTAGGATCACAAGATATGAAGCATTGCACATAAGAAGAATACATAGATGAAACAAAACTTCAAATGAATGAGTAAATGAGATATCAGCCTAAACAAATGCCCAAACCTTAATACATAAAAAATTATATGAATGAAAAGTGCATAAGAATGATGTGGAGGAAGAAAACAAGCAGGAAATGAAACACTACATTACACAGTCCAACTCGACCTATGAGCATTGCGAAAAAATTTATATAGGGGTTGGAATTAAATGGAGGGAAAGTATCATCATTGCTCAACTAAGGACTAACTCCCATAGGCTCAAATTTGAAACAAGTAGATGCATGTCACCTAAGAAACAATGGAATGAGAAGTTTTGTGTTTTATGCACTACAAGGGTCTAAGGAGCATTTCATCTTGAAATGTCCAAGGTATGCAGACATTCGAGCCAAATATGCAGAAACATTAAAAATTGGCTCCATGGTAAAACTATTTGAAGAAAACAAAATAGAAAGGTTGGGGGAGATGTTAACCCAAATCATCAAAAGGAGGAGCAACCCTCTAAAGGGCATTGTTGGGCCCACGAGTCTTTGAGTTGGTGGAGCAATCGATGGTCCCATAGTCCATTTCGTCTTGTGGATGTAATTAAAACCATTTCATTTTCACAACCATAATGACCTGAACCAATATTAGTTGGACATACGTGAGGGCCAAATTTGATGGTTGTATGATTGTAATTCCTCCCCCTCCCCTATAAAATACAATTATATTTTTTAAATTTGTATCAAATGCACGCTGAAATTTTAGGCAAATCATAAAAAAAAAAGTAAATAATTATATTGTCTTTTATGTTTCCTCTCTATATTATGAATTATACTAGCAGTTGTCTCAAAGGTGCAAAGTACACCAAGAGGGATGTGATTTTCTATTTTTGTAAAGCGATGTTTTTAATGCAATTAAGTTTAAAACGGTGAAAATATAAAACAATAGAATTCTACAAATGATTGAGAAAAAGTGTGTGAAACACTCTTCTTAGAATTCAGGGGAAATTTTATATTGGTTGTAAATGCAACCAAAAAAGGTTTTGCATTGAATCTTGTTTTTTCTTCTTTTTTGGTTTGTACATATGTATTATCTTTCATATTTATATAGCAGTCGAAGGAAAATGCGGAAAGATATGCATCTCATATAATGAGTGCACTCTTGATACTGTATAGAAGGTCAAGCTTTAATGATTAATGTTGTTGATATCAATTATTGTTTTGTTGAGAGTCATTCTTTGTGCTTTATGTATGGTTGGCAATGCCATTTTAAACAATATTTGTCAACGATTACCCTGTGACAAGATGAATTGACAAATATGTCAAATTGTTTATATCTCATGGAGGCCCAGATAATTTTTTGAAGGCAACAACCACATACATGGTTAAGTTAGGTAATTTTGAAATGAATGAAATAAAATAATTTTAATTACGTTCATAAAACCTAAAAATTTATGAGACCACAAATTGTTCGAACTACCTCAACTACTCAAAGATTTACAAATAGAATTGGTTATGTAAAAAGGTTATTCCTTCTCTTAATGATTCGGGTTATTAGCACTCTAAATCCTTTATTCTAACCTTTCCCCCTTCTTCGATGAGAATCTCACATATATTGCAAAATCTGGAGGAGACGCCTTGCATTACATTGCATGTAGAGGAGGCATATTTTGATCCCTTGTACACATTAATATGATTTCATTTCATTTCTGAAATGTTTTCTAAATTATTGAGCAGCAACCAATCTATTTCACTATGAGAGGCATAAAATGATAGGCAGAGAATTAAGTTTCTCCATGACTACCTTGAGAGTTTGCTTGCAGCCATAAAGTACGCTATAAAAACTATACCCCATACGTACTACAAACTATCATTTTAAATGCTTTGAATTATTTTGATGATGCTTAGTTGACCTATTTTCTGCGGATTATTTTTTCAGCTCGCTGGTATACCAATTTTTTTAAAGAGAAGAAACACATTGAATACTTGTGAAAGGGGTGCTCAGGCTCACAACGGAGTTCATCATGTCCAGAGAAAATGGCCACTTGATAAATGATGGAACCTTGATGCTGATCTGAAACAAGCAGCATCCAAATTAAAGAACCCCGTAGTTTGTATTTATTTTGGGTGAGAGGTTTCAAAGATTCCATGGATGCACGCTGTCAAAGGCGTAATAAACAAGATTATACTTTATCTGAATGTCTCCCTTTAAAGTGCTGGGGCATTTATTTTCTTTTGGATCGTAGTTAGAATTTGTTTTTGGTTTGACTCATAGTCAATTTTTTTTGGTGTTAGCCTTGAAAATTTATAGAGTGAAGAGTATGCACGCAAGATTAGACCTTAGATTTAATTTCTTTTAAATGGTTGTCACTGGCCATTGAGACTTAGCGAAATTTAATCAGAAGTTACAACCACTTGCAAGCAGATCAAATTTACAAAAATATCCTCTTTCGAATATGAATTCAATGCTCTGTTATACAATTTTTTCCGAGATGGGCCGGATTGAGTATTGAGTGTAGGAAGAACCCATTAAATTAAAACATGCAACACAGAGCAAGTCAATAAAGAGGATGGAATCGAGGCAGAGATGTTACCGGAAGACTATGAGAGATTAATGCCGATGACTGTGTCAGAATGCATGAGGTATATATGTCCATGTGTCCTCTTTTCAACGGCCAAAAAATACTTGAAGAAATGCGGTTACATCTAAGTAGCTGAACACCTGGCTGAAATCGAGCAGGGAAGAAAACGCAAATAGGCTCGGAAGCTGCCCAGCTAATCAAAAGGCAAGGAGTTTGGTGGCTCCGCTGAGGATCGGGTAGGTGGAAGATTCCCAAAGAAGAGTGGGCCGAAAGATCATGCATTTTTTTGCGACAAAGGGGTGGTTGAATCGGAATGGCATTACATCACTGAGTGTGCTGCATAAGCAGATATTCGTGGATAGTTTGATAACAGTTGGAATGTGAACAGCCTTAGTGAGTTATTCGAGGAGCCTCAGTTCTTCAATATAGCGAGTTTACTGGTCAAGATTCATAGCAGAAGCTCTGATCTCGAAAGGAGGTTGAAAATATCGAGGGTTTCTTCCCGGGTCCTTTAAACTACTTGGCCTCGTGGACGTCATTAAAATCTTTCATTCATTCATTCAAAGATTACAAGAAAATTAACGTATAAGTAAATTAAGGGGGTGGGGCTTCAAACTCGACATATTCATTAATTTTCTATTAAAGTGTCTGGTTAAAACAATCTTTCTTTTTTCTTTTTTCTTTTTCTTTTTTTAAAACAACTTTCATTTTATAGTTAAGATACTATAATTTTTCGATTGAATTTTTGGAAAAAAAAAAAAAAAAAAAATTGTAAATATTGTACAACACTTTTAAATATAAAAATAATTTATTAATAATATATTTTATTATTTATCGTATTTAAATTACAAATCCCATAAATAATTTTTTATTTTAAAATACTTTTCAAATATTTCAATACTATTGTTAACAATTAAAGTGATATATTCTATATAAATTTAGGATTTTGTTTCATAAGAATACTCTTTATTAAAAATAAAGTTTAGGATTTTGTTTCACTATAATATTCTATTAAAAAAAATGTGTGTATGATTTTGTTTGACGTGGTCTTATGTACTTATTAAGTGGTTATAATCTTGTTAGGAGACTGCCCTGTTATGTGTCCCAACGCTGATTCTTAACTCTAGTCAAAAGCTTTTTGTTAGAGAGAAGGGCCCCTCTCAAAACCTTTATTTTGCCAATATCAAAAAATAATTTCACGTGTATAACAACTATGAGCAAAATGTGATTTATAAGTTACTATTAGTACCAAAAAAATCCAATAGGATAAAAGGCTAAAGGGTAAAAACCCTAAAGTAGTGGGTTATAATTAGCATCACTAGAGGTTTCTTTGGCTTGATTTCGTTGACTATAATATTCTCTATCTTAAAATTTTGTGTGTATTAGTAACCTCACATATATAACAAATGTAAGCAAGCGGTAGTTTATAAGGCACTATTGGTCACAAAAACTTTTCCAATAGAGTTAGAGGTTAAAGCATGAAAAACCGAAAATAGTTGATTATACTTTTCGTGACTCTCGCTACTAACATTATTAAAGATTTCAGTCATACTTTATGAACCTTCTCTTACACATGATTTTTATCTTATAATATATATCCTACATAAATTAAAGATTTCATTCCACTAAAATATTCTCTAAATAATCAAAATTATGTTTTATATTAATATAATACTCTTTATATAATTGAAAGGATTATAATCCAATACTAATTTTACCATATAAATTGGATTGGTCCTAGGAATTATAATAAAATAAAATACCCCTAAACACTAAGCTAAAGAAAGTCAACCAGAAAAAATTTCACAGGGACGTTCCATATATGTATCTTGATATTTTCTGGATGTGCCACTCGCTCTTTCATTTTCCGTTTGTGCCCACTCCAGTCTTATGCAGCAAAGAAAGCAAGGATGAAGACTACTTGAGCATAAAGAGGTTGGACCATGCCGGCCAAGTACGTCCAATATCTCTCCTCTTTTTTCTCTGCTTTTATCCCAGTTTCATCATCAACAAAAGAAGACAAAATCAGCATTTATTATTATCTCTATCACACAACCAGCTTAACAAATTTGTAAGTGCCATACCAAGCACCCCGGTTTGGTGTTTTGGTGGGGACTTACATTTATAAGTTAATTGTTCTAAGCCCTCCCAAATCATCTGCAACAATGGCCGAATAGGTATCTGTCAAATGAGTGACGAGTAATTTATTTTTAATCTGATCTGCTATTATGGCCAGAAAAGCTGCAATTTTCTCCACATTTCGGCCGTGCAGATCAATCAAATGCTGTCTCCATTTGAGTTCATTATCACTCCATTTATATATGCAATATGCAATCTGGTCTCTTCGTTTATAGAATCTGGCCACCCTTTTCATATCATTGAAAATCCCCCCATTTTTAATTTAAAACGGCCTATGTTAACCCAAAACCTCTTATAACTTGATCATACACTTTTCCCTTAAGCTCGGTTTTGCAGATTTCATTGCATGTATTGTTACTTAGGTATTGTGTGTCTCTTTCTAGTGTCAGTTGTGGAGGTGGGGTGCTCTCATATGCTTCAGCATAGTTTCCGCTCAACTGTAGAGTTACACCAATAAAGATAGTGATTCCCAATGTATTTTTATTTCTTTTTTTGGGGCAAGATTCCACTATTTCCTATTTTCTTAGCTTTTAGGTTTAATGGGACCAGTCGCATTAAAACAACTACCAAAAAATACAGCAGCAGCAGGTGGCTCCGTGGGACTGTGTGCTAGTATGGATATTTTAAATATATTTATCTGAAAAATATTGAGAGATGTCAATTTCGAGGCACCTATCTTGGATTTGTCACATACCGCCCGATTAACAAATATAGCTGCAGTTACACCAAATTCCCATTGACTGTTAACAGATGGCCTCAATATAACTACAGTTACACCACTATGTCAGGATCCCAAAAATATTTTCAGGAAAAGAAACAAAAAGGGCTCTAACTACATTGTATGCCCAAGACATCAGGGTTTTCCAATCTCCTCCAAGCAAGAAGAAAAGCTTCTATATGACGATCAAGTAGATATTTAATTTAAAGTCAAACCTACCCTCTGACGGCCAAATTGATGTCAAATTTAAAGTTAATCATTTTATTGACATCTAACACTATTACACTCCACCACCACCCGCTACCATTGTAGATTACACTTATTGGCATAACTAACCATAATCATACCCTTAATGCAATCCAATTCCCATCTATAGTCTACACTCTTGTCAAATATGTCTTTATAATACTAAAAAGCTATGTTGTTTGGATACGGGTACGGGTACGATTCGGGTACGCGGGTACGTCATTTTTCAAAAACCTTGATTTGGATACGTCGTGGGTACGTCTCTCTATATATATTTTTCCGAAGACATGAGAGTGGCTCTTCCCTTGCGTTTAATACTTCCTCCACAGACCAATTGTAGAACCCCACCAAAGTATGTCTTGCGGTCCCATCAGGAAAGCACGGTCGGACTACTAATTTTTAACTCTACTCTCTTTGCAAATCAAAGACAACTGATACTTATAGCAACATATTAATTGTAGAATATGTTTTACCAGCAACCAGTTATTCATAGAACTCCTCTAAATATAAGACCTAGTTATTCATAGGACCCCTCTAAATATCAGACTTGCTATTTACAGAACTGTGTTCACACTGGCGTCTCCACAATCCTGCACCCATGGATACAGATATGGTGTATATAGATATGCTCAAAACCAAATGGAATAATCTCAAAATGCTCTGCGTACAAGTAAGTGACTTAACAGTGACACATAGAAAATGTGTCTCACAGAGCTTCTTCCAAGTGTCAGATTATACATACAATATCTGATCTCTATCTCCAATGGGAAACACTCATCCTATGCATACAACATCTCATCTCTACCTTTAAATGGAAACATTAATCCTAAGAAAAGTGGGTTGCTTAAGGGCTTAAATATGTATAGCCAAATCATAGATCTCTTCCTCTAGCAAATTCGATATGTATTAGCCAAAATTATAAATCTATTTGCTATTGTAGAAGTAAGATCTTCCAGTGTAATTGTCAGTGAGTTTAAGGAGTCTTCCACAATAATAATAGAAACGTTGCCCGGTATTGGTCTATGTTGCAGATAATTCCAATAGGATGGAGGGCATTTTCAAATTATAATTTTGTAAGCTTACTACTTGTGAATTAACAATACAAGCATTCAACACCAAAACATACGGCTGTGATTTAATGTGCATATTAAAATTGCACGCTAACAGCTAAATTTTTCTATTTTTTGAAGTTGATATAAAGAATCATACTCTCTAGATATGATATTACCTGGAATCCTTTACACTTGATTAGTTCCTTAATACGATCAGAAATAAATAAGTTTCCGTTCTCATCAAAGTAGCCCAGATCTCCTGTATGCAGCCAACCATCTTTGTCTATTGTATTTTTAGTTGCGTTTGGGTTATTGAAGTATCCTGCAAGTTACATGGAATTTTTTAGATATTTTCAAAGTTAATGCCTTCAGAGCATTCTCAACATTTAAGTAGACAAAATCAAGCTCTTCTAGTTGACTAGTTCACCCTAAAGAATATGGACATGGTGCATTGTAAAATTTTACACTACTTGTTTAGAGTACAGGTTTATATTCTATCATTGTGGTGTGCAGAGATTTTTATTTGAAGCATAATCGTATGAACTTTTTAATAGGACGAGTGTTATGCACATTTATAATGAGTTATTTATATCTGATATATGTAGCTCTTGAGATGAGAAGAAAACAAAACATTGAGATCAGAATTGTCAAAATATCAATCTAGAGAATAAAGTGTAAATATGGCATAACATGTTCACAGTGGTCTTCAACTCCAATGATCGTGCTACTACTATTCCACGATATTTTTTTTGGACAATTTGGCTCTAGTTGTTCCATTAGAGAGATTCCATATAGCTCCCACCAAAAAACCTTGTTTCTTTCCCTTTTCCTCTACTTTGTCTGAGAAAATATCCTTTCTAGTATAAGATCTTCGATGATGACATTGTCTAGGAAGACCCTCCTACCTGATTGGAAGGTCTTCACTAATAATCGGTTCCAGGGTGAATTTCTTGCCCACTACACATTTGTTACCCACTTGTCTAGACATCTAGGATGCACATTGATCCATAATTATATTCCACAACTAATTCATCAACACGAATCTTTATAGTTGTCTTTCCAAAAAACAACTCAATTGATTGTATGATTGTTCCCTTATTTTTTGCTTAAGAAAACAACAGAATTCTGCTTAGAAATGAAATGTTTTAAGTGCTGGAAATAAGATAGTCTATTGTACTAAAACAAACATGAACTAGAAACATCACAAAAAAATAACACTGCACGAGATTGCCCCGGAAAATCCAATGTGGGAAAAACTCCAAAAGAGTAGGGCTTTGGCTTTTCTTGCCATTATTTTCTTTGCAAATTTACAAGATTACTGCCTCCTAGAGACCTTCAAGGACACCAATCAACAACAACAATTTCTCAACACTTAGAATTTCTCTGTAAAATGCACACTCTCCTACTGCATTCAACTCCCTCTGACACTCAACCAAGAATAATTGACTGGGAAAGATTGATTTACAATGATCCTTGAGGGTGCATATATATAATTACAAGAAGTTTGGCTTGAATCAAGAAGGCTATAGCCAAAGATCTAGAAGGGGCACCATTTGCAGTTGGTACTTTTCCTGTGAGATTCACTCTAGTAAAACTCTCACATATGTAAGGGCAAAACTACCATGACACAAGCACAACTGCCATGTCACAAGCGTAACTACCACCTTTCTAAATCTAGCAGTTTCATCACTGACAAAACCATTCTTTATTTCTGTTTTGTTTCTTAGGAACTTGCGGCAGCCACATTTGACTCCAAGGTATTTGCATCACCTCAGAGCCCTCTACAACCTCTTTAGAACCCTGCACAACTTGTATGCTTCGTTATTGACTGAAAATCATCATATTAGAAGTGTTTGAGAGTGTTACAAGTTGCATACTTTGTCAATTTTGAATAGAGGATGAGAATAGTTACTTAGTTAGCTGATTTTACTTTCTTGATCTAGTTTGGATCATACCTCCAAAATTAGGAGGCTTTTGGTTCTAAGAGGCTTAGAGACTCAATAGATAAGAAACCTCCCTTCTCCTTCCCCCAGCCCCCCTTGCCTTTTCCTTTGAATACCACTTGGATTTGCTAGTCAATTGTCCTTTCAACCCCACTTACCGACTTTTCTGCTCCCCTCTCCTTGATTTTCTCACCTTTTTGGCAAAACAACATCCTTATCCAACTCTTCTTTAGACTTTGAAGCAAGTTCTTCAATTGAAGGTAACAAAAAGCCTTCTTTATCATCTAGCATGGAAGGCTCAAAGAGACGTAATTTTTTGACATTCACAACAAAATACTACTTCATATACAGAGCCAAGTCTAATTTGAATACACCAATGCCCACTTGTTTAAGAATCTCAAATGGACCATACCTAAGTGATTTTAGTTTATTTGCTTTATCTTGAAGAAACACTTTGCTCAAGTACAACCATACTTTGTTCCCAACTTGGAACTTGTGAGCCTATGCTCATCATGTCTTGCTTTGTACGTAGCTTGAGGCTCCTTCAGCCTCTTGCACTTGGAGTGTATTTGCCTAATCTTCTCAGTGAAGATTTCAACTTTGCAGATTTTTTAATCCACTCTCTCTCTTCCTTGGTGGCTGTCCCATCACTACATCAAAAAGACTAGGAGGTAAGTAACCAAACATGTCTCAAATGAGGAATGGATTGCTCTATTGTAAAAATGATGGATATCTGCCAAATTTCCATCCAAGTCTTAGGATGCTTGCTATTATATTCTCTCAATAGCTGCACCAATGTTCCATAGACCACGTTTGTTGACCATAAATACGTGGATGAATTTTTTTTTTTGATCTATTCAACCTTGTATTCATCTTCTTTCACATTGTGGTCAAAAAATTGCCCATGAACCTTGTATCCCTATCTGAAACAACAGAAATAGTAAACCAAAGTGAACCCAAACATTGGTGAAAACAACTCAACTGCATCTTTGCCATTAAAATTCTTTTTAAATTGAATGAGAATGCACATCTTGCTAAACCGGTCTCCAACATCAAACAAGTATTCATTCTCTCTCTTTGACATAGAAAAACATTGAACAAAATAGATGAAGGTGCTCTCCCATAATCTAGAAAAAACTGAGGGTTGCATATACAATCCCAACTTTCTATTACTCAGCTTACTTCTGCTGCACATAAACACTTCCCTTTAAAAATTCTGCAATATCAACTTGTGTGTGTGGCCAATATACATACCTTGCAACATCAACTTGTATGTTTGGAAAACGTTTCAAAATATTTGACACACGAAAGTGATATGCAACTTTTGAAGTATGAGATTCCCTCATTATCTGAATTCTTCCCTCTTTACACACACACAGCGTCTCCAACGTGTAGAACGAAGCTTCTTGGAGACAGTAGTCTTCTTGTTCTTAAAATCTGCACTTTTTGAACTATGTAAACACAGAAATATATCCCCAAAATCTACATCATGCTCACATCCTTCACCTTATGACATGGTAAAATGTCTCAAGCTGAGGTACAGTGCCCAAAGCTGAAATTAAATATTGTTTAGACAACGTATCAACCAAACTATTAGTTAAACCTCTTTATATTGATAACCCTCTTTATATTGATAACCAAATGAAATTGTTGCAAGAAACTGTCCATTTCTAATAATGTGCTTGCTACCCATTTGATTGTGATTGCAATTATTGGAGTGGTTTAAGATCCATGTAGATAATGGTTTACTTTCCCATTATATGGTGCTTCAATTCTCTAGCAGCTTGGACAAGAGCATACATTTCCTTATCATATGTACAATATTTCAAAATTGCTCCATGAAATAACTTTGAATGAATGGGCTTAACTCCATGCAATAACATAACCCCCATAGGATAGCCACTTGCATCCATTTCCACCTCAAATGGTAGTTGAAAATCAGGTAGTGGAAAAATTGGTGCATTGCTAATATTTTTTGCTTCAATTCAACAAATGGATTTTAGATAAAGGACTTAAAACTTGTTGTTATGGAATGCAAAGGCATTAGTATTGCGGAAAAATATTTGATGGAAATTTTCAGATACTGAACATCCCTTACAAATCTCCTTGTCTTGGTCTCATTGAAAGGCTTGGGCCACTTCAGAAAGGCTTTCAATTTTGTTGAATAAATTCTCAACTCTCAATCTCCAAATACATGCCCTAAATAGACAAGTGATTGTTATCCAAACTCACATTTCCTCTCATTGAGCAACATCTTATTCTCCTTGATATCTTGCAAAATCTGTTTCAAATGCATTTGATGCTTATCATAAGTCTTGCTAAAAACCAATATGTCATCTAACTGAACAATGAGACAAGAATCTATCAAATGGCTTGAATAACTAATTTATCAACCTTTTGAAAGTTGTTGGAGCATTGCACAACCCAAAATGAAGTATAAGCCACTCATACAAACATTGCCTTGGTTTCAAAGTCGTTTTCTACACATCCTCCCTAATTCTTGATGATACTCAAATTTAAAATCTAACTTTGTAAACTACTTAGTATGTTCAATTTGGTCCAATAATTCATTAATACATGAAAAAGGGTACCTATTCTCGAATGGTTATGCTATTTAAAGCCTTATTATCAATACACATTCTCCATGAACCATCTTTCTTAGGTACAGTAACAATAGAACTACATGGGGAAGTGCTAGAATGGAGTACACCTTGATAAAAAAAATTACAAATACTTTCTTACCTCATTTGTTTCCATTAGTGATTTTCTATAAAGACTAATGTTTGCAAAGAGGATGATTCTCTCCCGATGGTTCAAACATACATCACATGTCATCCCTCTAATGTTTGCAGAGAGGATGATTCTCTCCCGATGGTTCAAACATACATCACACGTCATCCATCTATTTGTTATATACACGATACGATTCATTGCATCTCATACCACATATACAATAAATGACGGCATCTACATCCAGATTTATCCTTTCCTTTATGTATGTGACTCTCTCTCTCTAATGATTGTTAATGAGAACGTAAACTCCAATCATTTATGTGCTCAATTGACGTAAGGCCAAATCATTTATGCACTCAACTACTTCTAGAGTGGGTTCGAGGAGCTCGAGGGAAGTTCTCGTTCTATTGGATGAGTGTCTCCCCTCATCTAAGTGTATCAACCTCCTTTCGTCAATTGAGGTCATTGGTCAAGTCCTTCATCAAGGGAGGGTAAATGTCCCCCCCTCCCCCTCCTTGGCCTCCTCGTGTCGGCATGGGTGCCTCTCCCTTATGGTTAATAGGATAAGGCCCTCAACCTCCTCTCATCGTTCGAACACCACACCATATTTGTTGTATATGTGATTCTAGACATCAATTGTATCACATACCATTCTTTATTATATATGTGATACCATACATCAGGGTAAATGTCCTCCCCCTCCTTGGCCTATTTGCGTCAACACGAGTGCCTCTCCCTTATGGTCAATAGAAAAAGACTCTCAACCTCCTCTCATTTGTCAAACACCACACCATGTCTATTATACATGTGATACGACTAATAAATGGTACGTGATACGAATATTTTTTTGTATCGCATACATAATAGAGGGTATGCAGTAAGAACTGAATCTCATGCTCTACCACTATCTTAAAAAGTACACCCTTCGCTCTTGGAAATCTTCCTTAAATTGCTGCAACAACTCTTCAACATGTTTTTAGTCTTTGTTAGTAGATATGCTAAGAGAAGCCTTGTATTCAATATCTCATTATCCTGTTTATCCCTCAACATAAGCAAGACAAACTTCTCACTAGTGTTAATCAATATTTTGGCTTTATTAGTGCTTATAAGGAGAATTTTTATTTACTTTCATATGAATTGATGGTACAACTTTCCCTTACTTTAACGAAATGGTACTTGTTAACTCTCTTGATGAAGATATGATCTCTAACATATATGTATGGGTTGCCAAAGATTACACACCATAAACTTCAAGAAGTACAATATCTACACCAAACTTGTCAATGAAAACTTGATTATCCCAAACTTAACCTTGCATTGTTTGGGGGCTTCTCTCTCTACTTCTTGTTTCACCCAACCCAAAGAATACAGATTAAGATGATCATATGTAACGAAACCAAGCTTGTCTACCAACTCCTTGGAAATCAAATTTGGTTGTGAGAAAAAATGAAAAAGAGCATCAACTTTTGTCTTATAAATTTAAAAGTTGATGTAAAAGAGTTTGGTAAGTTGACCTTTATCATGAGCCTCATTGATATTCAGGCATAACTCTCTATGAATGGAAATGCAAACAATCCCCTCATGCACATTGGAGTTACATCCAACCTTTCTTCCTTTCAAGAAAGTCATAGTTTTTTCTTTATATTATTCTTATATGGATGCAATTTTGTGTGTAATCTTCAACAAGTCTTATCTATATGACCACCAGCATCACAATGCCCACAATGTTTAGAATTTTTCTTAGAAATGGTAGTAATAGCATTACTCGTACCTTTCCGTTTATCTTTCCTTTTTGGGTTGGAATCACCTTGTTTTGATGTATTTGAAGAGGATGATAGACCCTTCTTGTCCATCTCAAGATAATGGGCTTAGGGGCATGCCTCATCTGTGTCATTAAGTTTGGCCAATTTAGCACAAGCCTTCTTAGATGACTATCAAGCCCTCCAATATATTTCATCAAGATATCATTATCTTGAACAGCTCTGCTAATTTGAATAGTCATCTTTTGGTATTTGCTTGTATATCCCTGCACACTTTGCCCTTGTCTTTGCCTGAAATATCATCAATTAATAGACCTTTCCTCTTCATAACAAATACGAGAAAAAAAGTCTTAATCAACTTTTTAAAATAAATACTATGTAGTTGGTGGTTGTTTCTTTAAAGTGAAAGATTCAAACATAACCCTCTAACCAAGTGTATGGATGACTTAACAATTTCAATTTTGCAAAAGAAATTTGTTGTTCTTCACTAATATTATGTAAACTAAAATATGCCTCAAGTTCAGCAATGCTAGTCAAGTTTTTTAACATTTATTTCATCTTCATATGGCAAGATTTCAATCTTGGCTTCTACTTTGAATGGAGGTTTTGTTGGACGTGCTAGGTTGGTATGTGGTTTCCCTTTCTCATGGGCTTGTGGCTGCTGTTTTTTCAACTTCTCATTTGCTTTAGAAACTTCTATAGAAACTCCTTAGCTTTCCATTGAGAACCTGCATAACCTTCTCCAACCGATCAAACTTTCCATCGGATTGAAAAATGCCTATCATATTTTTTTTTCCAACTTAATAAATCTTGCTTCATCATTTTGAGGCACTCTCTCTTCTTCATTATCCACGCTTCCTAATTCTCTATTCCACTTCCTAGTAGATATCTCTAATTACAATGGAAACAAATCTTCTCCTTCTCTTGCACTAGTCATTCTAGTAACATAAATCAATTTGTTAAATTGGTCATGTTGACGCAGTGGATTGCACCTTGGGCAAGAGGCCGAGCTCCTGCCTTCCACATGTCAAAATGAAAACTCCCTTCTCGCCTGTGGGACTGGTGAAGCTGGAGGGGAGAGTCTCTAGATAAGGGCTAGCTCCCTTTGATGCATCCGAGTTATTCCAATAAGTGCTAATATATATATATATATATATATATATATATATAATGGGGGGGATGAAAAGGGAGAAGGATTACAGGAAAACAAAACCTACTCTAAGAGAGTGATGCACCAAATAACTTCAACCTACTCACACTCACACTCTGAACCATAAGACACATACATACACTTTAACTGGTAAAAGGACCAGACTGCAGGAAACTTAACAGGGAGGCTTTAATGGAACACACAGAAAAAGCGACTCACCATAAGTGCTGTAGAAAAAGCACGCTGTCTAGTAATCTCCTTCTGTCTCTGCGTTCCAGGTACAACTCTTCTTGTCACCTGCAGGACTCTAACCAGAATAGAGGTAAAAATGTGTTTTATTGATTCCAGGTGAAAATTGCTAGGGCTTCGCCTTACAATGTGAAAGATAGATTTTTTTTAATGAGAAGTTACAATATATATAGAGAAGAGGGAACAACAGCGTCTTCTTTGAAAAAGACTTTTGGCGCCCTTTGACAAGTGGCCCTTGCACGTCCCAAGGGCATTGAGAAGAGGAAGCCGCTAAAATATAAATGTTGTGTCGGTTCCTATTCTGACTTCAGGCGTTTAAAAACATAGGCCACGCCATTTCTCCATAACCAAGACTGCTCCTTGAAGGCACCCACGCAATTTGTCTGCTCAAAAATGCAAAATAGAGAAAAAATGGGTCGCACCATTCACTATTTGCGTCCATTTATGACCACTTGGCAAGCACTGTTCCAACCGCTGGAATAACTCTTTGAGTCGACGCCTTCTTTCGCCACTTGGACTGTTTTGTCTGTTTCTACACTTGGCTCTTTTGTCTTTTCTTTGCCTTGTCTCTTCTGGCTCCTTTGGCCCTCGGGGGCTATCTTCTCGTCCTTGTTGGCTCGTTGGGCTCTTTTATTAGCAGGTCGCTGAGTTCCTTCTCAACTTTTGTCCTTTTCTAGCGTTGTCTTCCTGGTTTTGCCGTTTGCTGGTTTCTGTCCCTTTGTCTCTTTGTTCTCTGGGCTCTTTTTTGGTTGGCGCTCAAGAATTCAAATATCAAACGGCTATTTCTCTGCTGTAAAAATGACGTTCGCGGGCCCGTCACCGTTTGAAGGAAAAAAAAAAACAACGGCTAGTCTATTTCCTTGAAGTTGACGGCTTCGGAGACGTCACTGTCCTTGGCAATTTCTGCGGTCTTCTCTCTTCGGCCTTTTGTCGCTCTTTTACCTTCGGGCTTTGCTTTGGACCATCCCGAAGGGGAGGCGTCCCTTCGGCTTCTTGTTGCTTCCTTTCCGAAGGGAAGGTGACCCTTCGGCTTTTGGAGAAGCGTCTTTCATTTGGCAGCCGAGAGTCCCCCGCAAGGGCACCTGCCCTTCGGGGTCCTTCGGCTCCCTTGGTCTTCGGCTAATTTCCCGCGGACTTTTTTTCCGCGACAAAAAGTCCGCAAGAATTGTTTTGAGCACTTTGCCTTAGTCTTTTCGGAATTTCTCTTGGGCTTTTCCTCCGAATTTCTTCGGACTTTTTGTCCGAAGGAATTCCTTCGGACAAAAAGTCCGAAGAAATTATTCTCGCCTTTGCCTTAGTCTTTTTTTTTTGCGGGATTTTTTGTTTGTGGCCCTTCCGAATTCCTTCGGACAAAAAGTCCGAAGGATTTCTTCCTTTGCTTCTTCGACTGCCTTTGAAAGTGTCCCTTGGGAAAGTTGAAAACGACCCTTCCGAAGGGTGCTGTCACTGACCAAGTGCCCTCCGCAAGGGCACTTGTCCTTCGGGAGGCTCTCTTGAACTTCTGATTGAACCGCTCCTTTGAACCAACCGTTGAACCAACACTTTGGACCAAGCTTTGAACCAAGCCGACTGAACCAAGTTGTTGAACCGACTGAGTGAACCAAGTGATTGAACCATCTGATTGAACCAAAGCATTGAACCAACTGATTGAACCAAAGCATTGAACCATTTGATTGAACTAAAGCGATGAACTTTTTGATTGAACTTTGCCGTTGAACCAAAGCGATGAACCAAAGCATTGAACCAAAGCGTTGAACGGTTCAATGGTTCAACGGTTCAAAGATGCTAACTCTTGAAAAGATCATGTCGTTGAACCCCGACGTTGAACCACTTTTCCAACCTTAAGGAAAAGTGTCTTGAACCATTTTAGCTCTCTTTCCTTATGAATTTCTTCGGACAAGAGTCTGAAGAAGCTTTGTAAAACCTTGCACTCTTTGAACTGGCTCTTCATCTGCCGAAAGACTCGCCTGCAGAGTCCGTAGAAAAGTCTACAGAGTCCGTAGAAATGGACCTGCAGAGTCCGTAGAAATGGACCTGCAGAGTCCATAGAAAATCCCAGACTTGTGCAAAATCAAAAAATGAAATTGGCTCAGGACAACAAGGAAGGGGACCGATTTTGCCCTGTTGGACCAAAAATGGTCAATAAATTGGCGATTCCCAGGGGAAGCATGCCTACTATGCTTAGAAACCAGTTGCCTTAAAGTCCATTGGGCACGGAGTCAGAATGTAACTTAAAAGATCAGCAACAGCCCCGATAGATTCAAGAATCAATCACGAAGATTTAACCCAAGAGGAAACGAAAACACACACAAAACTAAGAAAAATACTAACATTTGCAAAAGGCACTTAGGGAAAACAAGAGAAAAGCAAGGGAAATATATACATGGTGGGAAAGGGGCTCAGTGGTAACGCTTAAGATGTATCCCATTAACTGGGATATACAGTTCTTCACCATCAAATCTGGAGAGTTGGAATGTATTATGTTGCTTGCACTGAGTGATGACGTATGGGCCACTCCATAGGGCATCGAACTTCGTGTGTTTTCCAGGCTTAGCTTGGTCCTCATCCCATTTCAAGACAATGTCTCTTTCAAAGAAACCTTTTGATGAATATTTCTTGTTGAAGTGTCTCTTCGTTTGTTGTTGGCGGCTGGTCATAGAAGCCATAGCCTGGTCCCTTGTCTCTTGGAGCTCCATTAGCTCGCATAGCCTAACCTCCATGCTATTTCCTTCTTCTAATTGCAGCTGGCGAGCAAGGTCCAAGGCTGGCAACTCAAGTGAAATGGGGAGCCTAGCTTCCCTTCCATAGACGAGCGTGTACAGCGAGTTATCAATTGCCCTCTTTGGAGTGACCCTATCTGTCCACAGGGCTGTTTTCAACTTGGCATGCCAAATCCTCTGATTCTCTTCCATGGCTCGCTTGATGATCCTGATCAGATTCTTATTTGTAGATTCAACCAGCCCATTCCCCTGTGGGTAGTAGTTGGACGAAGTGCTAAGATAAATACCATATCTCAGCGCCCATTCACTTGTTTTAGTTCCTAGAAAAGCTAACGCATTATCTGAGATTATGGTAGCTGGAACTCCGAACCTTGCCACTAGGTCTTCATAAAAATCCAGGATTGCACTTTCGTTAGCTTCTTTCAAAGCGACAACCTCTACCCATCTTGTGAAATTATCTGTGGCAGTCAGGACCCACTTGTGTCCAGCACTGGAGGGAGGGTTAATCATCCCTATGAATTCAAGGCCCCATTGCATGAATGGCTGCTCTACCTAAATACGCTGTAAAGGCATGGCAGCGAACTATTGCTTCCCATCAAAAAGTGCACACTTCTGGCACCTTCGTACCCAGGCATGGGTGTCCCTGAAAAGAGTAGGCCAGAAGTAACCAGCTCTCATTATTCTTGCCGCTGTAGCCCTAGGAGCAAAATGACCGCCGGTTGGCCCATCATGGAACTCAGACAGCACTCTGTCGGCCTGACTTGAGTCTAAACATTTTAAAAAGACTCCTGAGAGATCCTTTTTGAACAGTACTCCATCAATCAGGACATAAGAGAGACACTGGAGTCTGAAATATCTCCTCTTGGTCCTATCAAGGCCCTGCGGGCACTCACCAGTGAGAAGGAAATGCCTCACGTCTGATGTCCAATCCTTCATTACAGTTGGTTCTTCTGTTGTAGCTGCATCATGAATTAGCAGACTGTCATCTTTTTGTTGCTTAAAGTCTGCAGCAAGGTGCTCACACAGGCCTCTCCCTCTTACCAGTTTGGTGATCTTGATATCCACGTCGTATTCCATCACTTTAGTGATCCATCCCGCTCTCTTTTCATTTAGGTCTCGGTTGATCAAGAAATCCTTGATGTCGGGATGTGGAAGCATGAGATGGATTCTGCTATTGGACAGCATATGCCTGAATTTCTTCAGACTCCGTATGACTGCCAAGACTTGCTTCTCCACATATGTGTATCTGACATCAAAACCCTCTAGGCCTTGGCTAAAAAACGCAATTGGTTGCTCAAGGTTATCACCATTTGCTTGGGTAAGCATGGCGGAGATTACCTCTTCATTGTCGAAGGTGTAGAGGTTGAAGTCTTTGGTGAAATCAGAGCTGATCAAAGTAGGAGCCCGGGCTAGGGCCTGCTTGATTTCTTCAAAACTGTCCTTTCTTTGTGTTGTCCATGTGAACTCCTCACCCTTCCTCAGCATAGAGGTCAACGGCTTGACTACCTCTGCAAAATTCGGGATAAATCTCTGGATGAAATTTATCTTGCCGAAGAAGCTTTGCAGGCCTTTCTTGTGCTTAGGCAAGGACAGCTCCAGGATAGAGCGAACTCTCTCTGGATCAATAGTTAAGCCTTCCTTGGAAACAATGTGACCAAAGAGTTTTCCCTCGTGGACAACGAACACGCATTTCCAAGGGTTGAGAGAGATACCGAACTCTATGCACCTCTCAAAGATTTGTCTGAGGTGCTTCATGTGCTGGCTCGCCTCTTTGGAGAAAACTATCACATCATCAAGATATACCAGCACAGTGTTATTTATCAGGCCTTGAAAGGCCATGTCCATAGCTCGTTGAAAGGTGGCACCAACATTAGACAGTCTGAAAGGCATTTTCCTGTAAGCAAACGTCCCCCATTTGGTAGTGAACGCTGTCTTGTGCTGGTCACAGTCTTGCACCAAAATTTGGTTCTACCCTGAATACCCATCCAAGAGGGAGAAACGCTCGTTGCCTGTCACCATTTGAAAGATCTGCTCCACGCTTGAGAGAGGATAATGGTCTTTCAAAGAGACTCTGTTGAGGTCTCTGAAATCGACGCACAGTCTGATCTCCCCATCCTTGTTTTGGACAGGAACAAGATTGGCCAGCCAAAAAGAGTGTTTGATTGAAAATATTATCCTAGACTCAATCAACTTGGTGAGCTCCTTTCGCATGAGAGGCTCAATCATTGGGTTGACAGGCCTCTGCTTCTGCTTGATTGGCCTGGCGCCTTCTTCCAACTCAATGGTATGCTGGGCCAAATTTGGGTCAAAACCCTTCAAATCACTATACTCTCAAGCGAAGATATCGGCAAATTCTTGGCACAACAAGATGAAGTCCTGCCTTTCACGGTCCGTGCACACTTTCCCAAGTGCAAGTAGCTTATCCTTGAATATCTCCACCTTCTCATGGTGTTCCTCCTTCGTTGCAATGCATGCCTTGTCGCTTTTCAACTGGTCATCTCCATTGAAGATACTCTCTAGAGTGACCAAACCTTTGGGGAGCTTATTGTTCTTCAGCTGAACAATTTGGCTGCCATATTGCTGCTGTAGCTTTGCCTGATTTTTAGCAGAAAATTCAGCTTCTTCTTGCAAGAAGAGCACTATTTGTTGGTCGCTGTCGAAGACCTGCCAGTTGGTGATGTTGTCAAGTACAGAAGGCCGGATTACTATCTTCAAGTGGCATGAGCTATGGTCTCGGCCTATTTCTCTAGGGACATCAAATTGGGCACCAACTGCTACCAGCCTATCTGCTTGCTTGTTCTGCTCTCTAAGAATGGAGGTAATATTGAAAGCGAATAAATTTTCCACCAAGTCCCATACCCTATGTTTGTAGGACTTCAGTAAAGAATTCTTTGTCAAATTCTGGCCTCTTCCCTGATTGACAATCAGCTCACTGTCACCAAAAACTTGCAGCGCTTTGATTCCTCTTTTCCTCGCCCACTCCAAATCGTGGATGAGGGATTCATATTCTGCAACATTGCATGTGCAGGAAAATTGGAACCGAAAAGTTGAAAAGTATCTCTCCTTTGAAGGAGAAACTAACATCGCTCCACCACCAGCTCCCAACTTATTTCTTGAACCGTCAAAGAACAACTGCCATAGACCTGAGCTTTCTTGGCTGGCTTTCATCATATTTGGTACAAAAGTACCCTTTTCATGCATGCAATAAATTCCAAGGCCTGCCTCCTCTATGAATTTGTAAGGATCATGCTCAAAGTTGTCACTTCCCCATTCATCTAAGAGCAGGTCTGCAACTCCTTCAAGGGCAGAGGATGGATATTGGTCTACTTGGAACTCTTCTTGGTCAATGATGGCGTAGCTGACATTTGTTGCCTTGAACGAGTATGGTTCCATATGATCTCTGCGGAGTGGCTCAGATTCAATCTTAACTTTAGTCCCATACTTGGTTCTAAAAATCAGATAAGACCAATTCGCTGCTAAGTAGCCGCCTATTTTGGATGTAAAATCCCTGGATAAGCAGATGGCAAAGTAAGGAGAGACATCCGCCACTACCACATCATGAGGAATTGAGAAGGTCGGGCAAGCGTGTAGCGTCAAGCTCAAACCTTTCACCACTCCAACTGTCTTTGTTGGTGTTCCATCCAGCTACAGGACTCCCTTAGTCATTTCTTCGTATTTCAAATCCAGCTTGTCGACTATGCATTTGGGCATTACCAAGGTGCTTGTTCCACTATCAATGATACAATTGTGCACCAAGAAATCTCCTATGACCAAGGACACAAAAAAGGGGAACCTTTTCTTCTTTCCTGCCTTGCCCTGAGGTGGAAGGTTGTCCATTCATCATCAAAACATTATCGGCTTTTGCTGGGACAACTTGTTCATCTAGCTCATGCAATTCCTTTTGCAGCATGTCCTTTTGCCCCGGTATTGATAGTGAATCCCACAAGGAGATGTTCAAGTCCAGCTTCTTCATCTGGTCAACCACTTGACTCGAGGGTTGCCTTCAAATTTTCTTTGAAATTTTTTACAACCTGAGGTGTAGGCCGAGGCGCTGAAGGTACAATCGGCGGTCTGAAGCTTGGGACCTTTTGATTTACATGTGATAAAGAAGGTATTGCTGAAGTTTGGACAGTAGACTGAGCTTCTTCCATTGCTCTCCTTTTGAATCTTGTGTTGGCTGCGACACAGTCGACCTGATTGTCCGCAACACCCACGTAATTGACTGAATAGAATTCACCTTCCAGGTGATTCATGACAATAGAATCACGCTAGGTCTGACTGTTGCTCGTGCTGGGTTGCATTGAAGCCTCAAAACCTTGGGAATGGGCGGCTACCTGATTATCTTGTACATTTGGGTAATAACCCATCATTTCATTTGTATAAATAGCCTGCTCTTGACCATATCCCATGGTTGAACAACTTGGTTGTTCCTGCACCAGATTGTTTTGAACGGGCACCATAACCTTGGATGATGAAGGGGCGCCTGGATTGTAGCCTTGAAAGGGTCTGGTCTGTGTAAGCTGACCCTGTCCTTGATTGTAATTTTGGAAAGGGGGTCTATTTGCTTGACCATACTGCTGGTATCCTTGGTTTGGTCGGTTGCTTTGAGCTTGCTGCCTTTTAATAGCCACTAGTTCATTTGTCATATTTTGCAACAAACTCTTGGCTTTTCTATGCTAGGCAGAAGAGCTAAGGTGGGAGCAGCGGTCTGAATTGGAGGTAGCATTTCAAGAAAAAGTGGCATATGGGGTCTAGGAGCTATTTTCACAGCCTGCACTAGGCAATTTTCAGCTGCTATAGCTATATCATAGGCGGTAGGCAGCACATGTCCTCCCATGGACTGTATCATAACAGCGATATCATTGTTCAATGCTCTTAAGTAATACAGGAAAGCATAGCTAGGAGTCGGTCTTACCAGACTGGGGATTCTATCCCATGTCTTCTGAAATCGAGTGTTGAAATCCTGCATATATTCATGTGGAGCTCTTTTCATTGTAGTCAGTTGCTGGGCAAGTGAAAGGTGGTCGCTCTTCTCCCCTAAATGATCCGTCAAGCGAGTGCCCAATTCATTTCAAGAACCGACTGAATTTATGGTTAAAGTCCCATACCAGTCCAGAGCTTTGCCCTTGAGAGACAGCCAGCAATCTGGTTGCAATATTATCCTCAGTAACATTGTGAATATTGCAGAGGTTAGCAATATTTTTGATGTGTTCAATAACTGTAATGGGCCCCTCTCCATCAAAGGAACATTTTTGAGGATTGCTCCTGGAATTGGGTCATAACACGGGAGATTCAGGGGGCTCTGACCACGAAAAGTCACAAAAGGTAATGCCATAGCTATGACAGGATGTAACCGCGGCCTTCTTGCATAGGTGTACTTTATAGCAGGTTTGGGAAAGTGGTTTGCTGAATAAGGATGGGTCCTCTCAAACCTCAGTCGCTTTGCTGAGTTCAAAGGCAATTCAATGAATTGAAGGGGACACCCTTAGCAACAGACCGTGTAGTGATTTTAGGCATAAGAGGTCAGACTGGTCTTTGATTAGAAATTGAAGCTCTTACTAGTGGAGTCGCCAGATGCTGAAAATAGTTGATTTTGTTGTAACAGGTCCAGCATCAATCTTGAAACTTTACAGAGTGTAAAAATTGAGTCCCACCGGGCGTGCCAAAAACTGTTGACGCAGTGGATTGCACCCTTAGCAGGAGGCCGAGCTCCTGCCTTTCACACGTCAAAATGAAAACTCCCCTCTCGCTTGTGGGACTGGCAAAGCTGGAGGGAAGAGTCTCTAGATAAGGGCTAGCTCCCTTTGATGCATCTGAGTTATTCCAATAAGTGCTAATACATATATATATATATATAATGGGGGGGGATGAAAAGGGAGAAGGATTACAGGAAAACAAAACTTACTCTAAAAGGGTGATGCACCAAATAACTTCGACCTACTCACACTCACACTTTGAACATAAGACACACATACACTTTAACTGGTAAAAGGACTAGACTGCAAGAAACTTAACAGGGAGGCTTTAATAGAACACAGAAAAAGGGACTCACCATAAGTGCTGTAGAAAAAGCACGTTGTCTAGTAACCTTCTGTCTCTGTGTTCCAGGTACAACTCTTCTTGTCACTTGCAAGAATGGCGCCTTATAGATACCAAATGCATTGGTGTCAACTCTTTGAAAGCATTAGGAAGCAATGACTAGACACAAGACTAACACTCAGACACACTCAGAGATATCTAACCAAAATAAAGGTAAAAATGCGTTTTATTGATTCCAGGTGAAAATTGCCAAGGCTTCGCCTTACAATGTGAAAGATCTTTTTTTAAATGAGAAGTTACAATATATATAGAGAAGAGGGAACAACAGCGCCTTCTTTGAAAAAGACTTTTGGCGCCCTTTGACAAGTGGCCCATGCGCGTCCCAAGGGCGTTGAAAAGAGGAAGCCGCTAAAATATAAATGTTGTGTCAATTTCGATTCTGACTTCAGGCATTTAAAAACATAGGCCGTGCCGTTTCTCCATAACCAAGATTGCTCCTTGAAGGCACCCACGCAGTTTGTTTGCTCAAAAATGCAAAATGGAGAAAAAATGGGTCGCGCCGTTCACTGTTTGCATCCATTTATGACCACTTGGAAAGCACTGTTCCAACCGCTGGAATAACTCCTTGAGTCGACGCCTTCTTTTGCCACTTGGACTATTTTGTCTGTTTCTACACTTGGCTCTTGTCTTTTCTTTGCCTTGTCTCTTCTGGCTCCTTTGGCCCTCAGGGGCTATCTTCTCATCCTTGCTGGCTCCTTGGGCTCCTTTATTAGCAGGTCGCTGAGTTCCTTCTCAACTTTTGTCCTTTTCCAGCGTTGTCTTCCTGATTTTGCCGTTTGCTGGATTCTGTCTCTTTGTTCTCTAGGCTCTTTTCTGGTTGGCGCTCAAGAATTCAAAGATCAAACGACCATTTCTCTGCTGTAAAAATGACTTTCGCGGGCCTGTCACCGTTTGAAGAAAAAAAAACAATGGCTAGTCTATTTCATTGAAGTTGACAGCTTCGGAGACGTCATCGTCCTTGGCAATTCCTGCGGTCTTCTCTTTTCGGCCTTTTGTCGCTCTTTTACCTTCGGGCTTTGCTTTGGACCCTCCCGAAGGAAAGGCGTCCCTTCGGCTTCTTGTTGCGTTCTTTCCGAAGGGAAGGTGACCCTTCGGCTTTTGGAGAAGCGTCTTTCATTTGGCAGTCAAGAGTCCCCCGCAAGGGCACCTGCCCTTCGAGGTCCTTCGGCTCCCTTGGTCTTCGGCTAATTTCTCGCGGACATTTTTCCCGTGGACTTTTTTCCCGCGAACAAAAAGTCCGCAAGAATTGTTTTGAGCACTTTGCCTTAGTCTTTTTGGAATTTCTCTCGGTCTTTTCCTCCGAATTTCTTCGGACTTTTTGTCCTAAGGGAACAAAAAGTCCGCAAGAATTGTTTTGAGCACTTTGCCTTAGTCTTTTCGGAATTTCTCTCGGTCTTTTCCTCCAAAAGTCAATTCGGAAGGGCCACAAACAAAAAATCCCGCAAAAAAAAAAAAAGACTAAGGCAAAGGCGAGAATAATTTCTTCGGACTTTTTGTCCGAAGGAATTCCTTCGGACAAAAAGTCCGAAGAAATTATTCTCGCCTTTGCCTTAGTCTTTTTTTTTTTTTGCGGGATTTTTTGTTTGTGGCCCTTCGGAATTCCTTCGGAATTACTTTTTCCTTTGCTTCTTCGACTGCCTTTTAAGTGTCCCTCGGGAAAGTTGAAAACGACCCTTCTGAAGGGTGTTGTCGCCGACCAAGTGCCCTCCGCAAGGGCACTTGTCCTTCGGGAGGCTCTCTTGAACTTTTGATTGAACCGCTCCTTTGAACCAACCGTTGAACCGAACGTTGAACCAACACATTGGACCAAGCTTTGAACCAAGCCGACTGAACCAAGTCGTTGAACCGACTGAGTGAACCAAGTGATTGAACCAAAGCATTGAACCAACTGATTGAACCAAAGCATTGAACTATTTGATTGAACCAAAGTGATGAACTTTTTGATTGAACTAAAGCGATGAACTTTTTGATTGAACTTTGCCGTTGAACCAAAGCGATGAACCAAAGCATTGAACCAAAGCGTTGAACCGGTTCAAAGATGCTAACTTTTGGAAAGATCATGTCGTTGAACCCCGACGTTGAACCACTTTTCCAACCTTAAGGAAAAGTGTCTTGAACCATTTTAGCTCTCTTTCCTTATGAATTTCTTCGGACAAGACTCTGAAGAAGCTTTGTAAAACCTTGCACTCTTTGAACTGGTTCTTCATCTGCCGAAAGACTCACCTGCAGAGTCCATAGAAAAGTCTGCAGAGTCCGTAGAAATGGACCTGCAGAGTCCGTAGAAAATCCCAGACTTGTGCAAAATCAATATATGAAACTGGCTCAAGACAGCAGGGAAGGGGACCGATTTTGGCCTGTTGGACCAAAAATGGTCAACATGTCACACCACAAGAAAAACCACAAAAACCAAGTAACATGACTACAATGATACCAATCAGATCTGTAATTTGTACAAATGTTCCATAAGTAATCGACACGATTCTTTATCTTTCCAATAAACAGCTTAGCTGATTATAGAATAACTATTCCCTTATGTTTTGCTTAAGAAAACAACAAAATTGTGCTTAGAAATGATTTTTTTATGTGCTGGAAATAAAATAGTCTATTGTATGCATAAACTGAAACAAAACATGAACCAGAAAAATTACAAAAACATAGCACAACTGATCCAGGCATCAATTTAGGCAACAATTCGGGTGACAGTTCCACCCCAATTGATGACGGAACTTCCGGGAGCCATAACTTTTGCACCGTAGCTCCAATTGACTCGCCGTTTGAACCGTTGGAAAGCTAAGAACGAGGGGAACATCGTGAAATGGCATTGAGCTCCGCTCAATGAAGTTTGACCCCCGAAAACCCAACGGAAGTGCCTCAATTTTCAATTTTAATAGTGCTGTCTAAAAATAGTAAGTTGCTAAAAATAGTAATTCCTTGAATTATGTATTGTTTTAAATATTGGAAGTCGTACCACTTCATCTCCCTCGAGATTGGTGACCTTCCACATCCTCCCCATGCCTTCAAATTGTGTATAAAAGAAGAGGTAACCAAAAATGTAAAGGGAGACATCTCTTCCCAGAGATAAGCATATATTTGTATTGCGAATTTGAGTAATACTACATCTCTTCTCAGAGAATTCATTGTTACTGTGTTATTTCTATGTTATTGTGATATTTATCAACCAAGACTTCTGAGTTTTGGATCCGTGGTATCAGAGCGGTTTGTCTTGAGAGTGTATGATCCCGAGGACGAGGTCAGGCTATAAGAAGCTTGGGTGGGAAACAACAGAGCTTCCAAATTTTCCACCTGTTCGCTCCAAACGACCTCAAATGGCGGACGACACCGAGACACCTGATCCTTTTAAGGAAATGGTGAATGAGGCCCTCCAACGGCAACAAGCACAGATGCTGCAACAATTTGCCCAAATTCTTCAAACACTTCCGATGGGAAATCCTAGCTCCGCGGCTCCACTTCCTGGCTCCTCATCCAGGGAACGACCTTTCAGTGCCCCAACACCCTTCAAGGTCCAGGTAAATTTTGATATTCCTACATTTGAAGGTAAAATCAATGCTGATGCTGTAGAAAATTGGTTAGATCAACTGTCTTCCTACTTCTCTGTAAATAAGTTCACCGATGGAGAAAAGATTACTTTTGCTCTTTTGAAATCAACATTGCCTGTGAAAAACTGGTGGGAAGTGTGCAAAAAGAGGTTCAGCACAGATGACATTGGTCTTGAGGCAGAACCTACCTGGGATGATTTTGTAGAAGCAGTGAAAGAAGAATACTATCCCATCGAAGCATATGATGATCTCTACATACAGTGGCAACAACTTCGCCAAGGTAAGGACCAATCTGTTCAAGATTACACAGACACTTTTCATTCTTTGTCTGCAAGGTTGGGCATTCAAGAAAGTGAAAAACATAAGACTCTCAAATATCGTGGTGGACTACAATGGTACATACGGGGGGAAATGGAACTCTTCAATTTGGAAACCCTCGGTGAGGCATACAAATTTGCAGTGAAGATTGAACAGAAGAATGGCAGAAAGAATACGAAGAGTCAACCCTCAAAATGGAAAAGTGATAAGGAAGGTCAAACTCGAGGCCCAAATTGGAAGCAAAAAGAGTCTCAAGATAAGAAATCTCAGAAAGGGAAGGCTGGAAAATGGTGTGATTACCACAAAACTGGGACTCACTCCAAAGAAGAATGTCGAGCCATCAAGTCATTGCTTTCTGAGTCACAATACTCGACGTCCACTACTCTGCCTCATACACAACCCACAGTCGAAGAGGATGAAGAAGAAATTGTAGATGCTGAGCCTGACACCATTGTTGCTTCATCACAGAACCGTGGGGAAAGACCAGATGACAAGGAAAGATTGTTCCACTCCAAACTATGGGTAAAAGGTACGCCTTTACATTTCATTCTTGATAGTGGGAGTCAAAAGAATTTGATATCTGCTAAAGTTGTGAAAAGTCTAAATCTATCTGTGAAGCCTCATCCAAAGCCCTATAGTATTGGATGGTTAAGCCCAGGGAGAGACCTCCGTGTCACCCATCAGTGTCTTCTTTCATATGCCATAAAACCATTCCAAGATGAAGTCTTGTGTGATGTAGTCAATCTGGATGTTTGTGATGTACTCCTTGGTCAGCCATTCATGTATGAGCGACATGGCATCTATGAATCACGAACCCGAAGGATTACCCTCACCCTTGGAAAACGGCGCTATAGGGTACCAGAGGTACCACCTCCCACATCTGTCTCCCTGATCAGTGCAAAGCAATGTAAGAGATTGGTGGAGAAAACAAAGCAATTTGTCCTCATGGTGGTCAAGCCACAGAAATCCACGAAGGCCGATGTTGCAGTCCTGACTACGCAATCAACACAACAACAGAAGCAGATAGGACACATCACAGAAGAATATGATGACTTATTCAAGTCACCCACAGGAGTTCCACTACATTGTCAGGTAAAACATTCTATCGATTTGTTCCCAGGATCACCTTTGCCTAACAGTCCTGTGTATCGCAGATCAGTTTTGGAGAATGATGAGATAAAAAGACAGATTCAAGAATTGATCCAAAAGGGTCACATCAGGCCAAGCTCTTCACCTTGTGGTAGCCCAATTGTCTTGGCACCAAAGAAAGATGGAACATGGAGGCTTTGTATTGACTATCGAGCCCTGAATAAAATCTCTATGAAGAATCGCTATCCTCTCCCCAGGATTGATGATCTGCTGGACCAGCTCCGTGGTGCGAAGTTCTTCACCAAAATTGATCTCAAATCTGGTTATCACCAAATTCCCATCGATCCCACTGATGTCTGGAAGACTGCATTCAAATCTAAGGAGGGGCTCTTTGAATGGTTGGTTATGCCTTTTGGCTTAACTAATGCACCTGCAACCTTCATGAGGATGATGGATGACATCCTACGACCCTTCACCAACTCTTTTGTGGTTGTCTACTTAGATGACATACTCATCTATAGTAGAACATGGGATGAACATTTGCAACATGTTCGTAAGGTGCTTCAAATTCTTCGGGAGCACAAGTTGTATGCAAACCTTGACAAATGCACATTCGGGATGACAACAATTCAGTACCTCGGGTATGTTGTGAATGCAGAAGGGGTCCATGTTGATCCAGAAAAGATTCAGGTTATTCGAGAATGGCCCACACCAAGGACCCTCACAGAGCTTCGTAGCTTTTTGGGTCTTGCAAATTTGTACCGCAGGTTTGTTCTTGGATTTTCACATATTGCTTGGTCACTAACCCAAGTGACTAAAGGAGGAGCAGAAGCTACATTTCAGTGGGGCGAAATACAGCAAAAGGCATTTGAGAATTTGAAGAACAGACTCTGCTCAGCCCCTGTTCTTGCCTTGCCAGATTTGCATCAACCTTTTGAGTTGATGACAGATGCATCTGAATATGCCATGGGAGCTGTCATCATGCAACATGGCCATCCTGTTGCATATCACAGTGAAACTTTCACTGATACAGTCAGGAAATATCCAACATATGATAAGGAGCTCTATGCCATTGTGCAAGCTTGTAAACAATGGAAACACTACATCTTGGGGAAAGAAACGGTCATCCACACTGACCACAGACCATTGGAATTCATCCAGACACAAAGCAAGCTCCGAAATGAGAGGCATCAGAAGTGGGCCACATATCTTCAGTAATTTCACCTGATAATCAAACACAAAAAGGGGAGCTCAAATATAGCTGCAGATTGTCTGAGCCGCCCACCAATTATTGCACTCACAACAGTTTTGGATCTGTGCGGACATGAGACTGCCACTTGGGGTACCCTGTATGAAGCAGATCCTACCTTTGCTGCTACATATCAAGCACTTAAAAAAGGTACACATGTTTCTGATTTCTATTTGCAAGATAATGTCCTCTGTCATATGGGACACATCTGTGTCCCAGTTGTAGAGCAACAAAAGATGATATGGGAAGCACACTTCAGTAGGACAGCTGGACACTTTGGTGTTGAGAAAACATTGGCAGTTCTTCAAAAACACTTCTACTGGCCCCATATGCGAAAGGATGTGGAAAGATATCTCAAATCTTGCACCCCATGTGCGATAGCCAAGCCGACTAATAAGAAGCAAGGATTGTACACGCCATTGCCAGAACCAACCAGGCCTTGGGAATCTGTCTCAATGGACTTTCTATCAGGTTTGCCCACTTCAAAACATGGTAAGGACTGTATTTTTGTGGTAGTTGATCGTTTTTCAAAAATGGCTATCATGATTGCTTGTAAAAAAAAATATATCTGCTGAGGAAACTGCTCAACTATATTTTAGTCATGTATGGCTCCATTTTGGTCTTCCCAAGTCCATTGTCTCAGATCGAGATAGCAGGTTCTTGAGCATCTTCTGGTCCACTCTATGGAAGATGATGGATACTAAGCTGATGAAGTCCACAGCCTTCCATCCACAAACTGATGGTCAAACAGAGGTGGTAAACCGCTTGATTGTTCACATGATTCGGATGTACCACTCTAAACATCCACGCACATGGGATGAGGGACTTCTTTTCATACAACATGGATACAATCGGGCACTGCACAGCTCGACCAAGCACAGTCCATTCCAAGTATGTTTTGGGTTCCAACCCATGGCACCAGTTGATATAGCAGTTCCATTTTCCACCATGGAATACACACCTCATGGAAGATCTGAGGCAGCAAAAGCTACAAAGTTTATTGAACAAATGCAACACCACCAGCAACAAGTTCATGACATCTTGGAGAAGATGAATCAAAAGTACAAGCAACGCCATGATAAACACAGGATTGCACACCATTTTGCTGTGGGTGACAAGGTTTGGTTACGGCTCCAGAAGGAACGACTTGCAGGCCCACATAGAAAGATTCGGCCTCTGCGATATGGTCCATACACCATCACCAGAAGAGTTGGAGAAAATGCTTTCGAGTTGAACCTCCCAGCCTACCTTGGTCTGCACCCAATATTCAATGTGGAGCTCCTCAAGCCATATCATCCACCTCTCTTGGACACTTCAGTTGTAGCAGAACAACTTGACATTGATGAACTTGATCCACAGAGTTTTGCTCCAGTGGAAGAGGATCAGATTGTGGATACCTGGATGAAGACAACCAGAGGACGTTCTATTCCACTTTATCGAGTGGTCAAAAGGGGCCAGCTTAGCCACCAAGGTGAGTGGCTCACAGAGAATCAAATCAAGAAACAACTACCACACCTAATGGGGAGCATTGACGCAATGGGGACCATTGCTTTTCAAGGAGGGAGGAATGATCCAGGCATCAATTTAGGCAACAATTCGGGTGACAGTTCCACCCCAATTGATGACGGAACTTCCGGGAGCCATAACTTTTGCACCGTAGCTCCAATTGACTCGCCGTTTGAACCGTTGGAAAGCTAAGAACGAGGGGAACATCGTGAAATGGCATTGAGCTCCGCTCGATGAAGTTTGACCCCCGAAAACCCAACGGAAGTGCCTCAATTTTCAATTTTAATAGTGCTGTCTAAAAATAGTAAGTTGCTAAAAATAGTAATTCCTCGAATTATGTATTGTTTTAAATATTGGAAGTCGTACCACTTCATCTCCCTCGAGATTGGTGACCTTCCACATCCTCCCCATGCCTTCAAATTGTGTATAAAAGAAGAGGTAACCAAAAATGTAAAGGGAGACATCTCTTCCCAGAGATAAGCATATATTTGTATTGCGAATTTGAGTAATACTACATCTCTTCTCAGAGAATTCATTGTTACTGTGTTATTTCTATGTTATTGTGATATTTATCAACCAAGACTTCTGAGTTTTGGATCAACAACACAAGAGATTACCCAAGAGAAAGCCAACATGGAAAAAACTCCAGAGGAGTAAGGCCTTGCCTTTTCTTGCCACTACCTCCTCTACAAATTTACAAGTTTATTGCCTTCTATAGTTCTTCGAGGATACCTCTCAGTAGAAATAGTATCCTAGCACATGCAAATGCTTTGCAACTTGCTTCAAATGCGCACTTCCCTATTGCACTCAACTCCCTATGACATTCAACCAAAAAAGAACTGAATAACGAAGATTGATTTACAGTGATCCCCACGGGTGTTTATATACAATTACAATGAAATAAGCTCAAATCAAGAAGCCCAAAAGCCAAAGAAGTGGAAGAGGCACTGTCTGCAGCTATTATTCTGCTTGTTCATTTCACTTGGGCAAAACCACCACATATGTTAGGGAAAAGCTGCCATGACAAAAGTGTAACCATCAAGCAGTTTTGAAAATACCATGTCACAAGCCTAATTTCCTTGTTACGTCTCATGGTTTCATCACTGTCATAACCATTCTCTGATTCTGCGTTGTATTTCAAGAAACCGTTTCAGCTATGTTTGACTCCAAGGTATCTGGATCGCCTCAAACCCATCTGCAACCTTTGTAGACCCCTACACAACTTGTATACTTCATTTTCAACTCAAAAAGATCATATTAAGAGTGTTTCAAGTTACAAAGTCCGTTTTGGCTAGAGAATGAGAATAGTGGCTTAGTGAGCTGAATTTTTTAACTTCATGATCCAATTGAGATCACATATCACATCCTCCACCTCCTAAACATACTAGCAAGAAATTTTGCTCCTTTGTATTAAGCAAGTCTAAAAAGATATATGTTGGCCCGTGTTTTAACCCAGACACAATTAGGGGGTGAAATACCCTCCCGTTTTGGGCCTAAGAAACTAGAAAGAGTACAAGGTGCTAAAACCAGCTGAAGATACAAAAAAAACAAGGAATTTAAAAAAAAAACTCAACTAAAATACACATTCAAAATCCTTCTCTACTTGTTTTGGAGCTTTAACGAAATAGTTACTGTATTTGTTCAAAAACATCAACGAAATCACCCCTTGAATTAATCAACCACAAAAATATACAAAACCAAAGTTATTTCTCTTAGAAGTATAATTCTCATAAAATTATAACCCATTTGATGTAAAAATAACGTATGCCGAAATCTACATAGAAATGTGCAAACCTTAAAAAGTAATAATTCATGAAATCCAAGAACATAAGCACGAATAACTCCTCAAATTTCACAATTTTACATATGAATGTAAGTAATGAAATTCTTAAACAAAAGCCAATTTTTCAAAAAAAAAATACTGGTATTCAAACTAATAATGGTACTTAGCAACAATCAGGTGCATCTGAAACAACATTAGCCCAAATCAGATCCATATGCCAATATGGATATGGGTATGGATACGGGGACAAAGATCAAATACGTGGATACGGGGAATTTTTTTTGGGCCTAGATACATTTTTGGATACGGCTGTACAAAAATATATATAAAAAATTAAAAATATAAAAAATATAGCCATATAAGCAAAATTAACCACATGATATGCATAATAGAGGAAACAAAATAAGTTAAATAACCACAAAACATACTAAAAGAAATATATAAATCTATTATATTTTAAATCTATATAATTAAAATATATATATTTAAAAAAAAATCTATAAATAATAAATTCAAAACTATTAAATATATTAATATATATTATAAAAATAATTATAAATATATTATATTATATTAATTATAAATATAATATAATATATTAATATTAATATTTAATAAATTATTAAATATAAATATAAATGCATTAATAAACCATTAGTATTAACAATAAAGCAAGATAAAACATGATTTATTAAATATTAATGTATGAGTAGTTAAAAATGTTAATATTAAATGCATTAAGGATCAATGGTTTATTAATTATTTAATGATATGCCGTGAAAATCTTAATAAATATCAAAATATTAATGCAAGACAAAACCATAGCTCAACTGCATGGAAAAATAAAACCGATACGGCGAGGACAGAAATGTAGTGAGTGTGGACGTAGTGCTGAGTGAGGAGAACACAACACTAAGTGAGAATGCAAGCTTGTTCACCATATTACATAGTTGTTTTCATATATTACTATTATATATCGGATACACATAGTTATGGAGTTTTGCAGAAACGGTGACGGTGACGGTGTCAAGTCCCCTTTTTTGACCTAAGCATAGACATGACCCTTAGCCTAGTTCTTTTGGTGATTCCTGTCTGCTAAAAAAAAATAAAAAGGGAAACTTTGGTTCTAATTTTAAGTTATAAAAAGATACCCCTTGATATATCTTTTTTAATTATAACTTAAAAGGTAACTTGTGGAGCAAGGGTCAACTTAACCCTTAATAAAAAAGGCATGATATCTTTTTTAAATCACCTTAACCCTCCCTCCAAGTGGAACACCCCTTTTTGGGAGGAACTTGTGGGAAAGAATGGTATGAGAAGTGGTTTGATGATCATTTGAGAGGTTACCATGAATTTTGATAATTGAATTTTTGAGTGAAGCACGCAAAAGCTTGACTTGTTGCTTTGAAGATGAAAACCTTCACAGTGGCTAGAATTGATGACGAGAACCCTTGATATCCAATTTGGGCAACTTCTTGGATTGAGAGAAATTGTCATTAAAGGGTGTTTTGAACACCATTCTATCTTTTGCAGGTGTGGTGACTCGATTGAAGGATTGGGTGAGCTAATTTGTAGCTGGTTTTAGGGTAGCGAACTACGAAAAAGTGCAGTGATCCCCCTGAGGTGTAGCGAACCCTTCTTAGGATTGGGCAAAAGTCTTTAGGGGCTTATTCTAGGTTTTTGTTGGGTGTGGAACAACCACACAAATTTTTAAAAAATTTATAATAATTTCCAGCCATAGAACATTGCAAAAATCAAGTTTTTGGACTAATTCTTGTTGGCTGTATTTTTGAATAAGTTTCTATAATTTTAGGATCAATTGAGTATTATTTTCGTGTCATAATTGGGCACCTACAGCAGTCTGACATTAATTGTCTTATATCTAAGGTTTGGATAAATTTAGAAAATTGCATATTTAAATAAGGTTTGTTGGCTAACCCCTTTGTTTAGTTTTCATCTCTAAAGGGGATATTTCAGCAGTATCAAAGCTTAGATCTTGTTAGCTTGTGGGTTAGATCAAAATTTTAATGCAGCATGATGGAAAAAGTTGGGAAAGAGAAGCTCTATAGAGTAGGGAGAAAGCTAAAGCATCCATGTCAAGCAATAGGTGACTTAATCAGCATCTTGGAAGAAGTAAAAAATTAGTTATCCAAGGTAAAACAGTCACATTATGTGACAATGGAATGGGCGGAGAAACCCTCAATGATTTCCTTGGTCTAGCCCCAACTCTTGAGACACCCAGACAAAACGATAAGGCTTTTGGTTATTAGTTGTATTAGTGAAATTACAAGAATGACAACTCCCAAGGTTCCTGTTGACAATTTTACCCCGAAGGAAAGAACAGATTTATTCAAGCAGTTGAAGGAGCAAATTCTAAGGAGAACAGATGTTTTGTGGTTTTACAAAGGGGCAAAGGTCATTTCGAAGCTCTAAAGGGTTTAAATCCTTCAAACTTTTTGTTCGAAGGGTCACTAACTGAAGATTCAATTGCTTCGGCCATTTGGTCCAAAGGAAATGGCAATTGTTTAAAGCCCGAAGGATCACAAGGAGAGGACCTCAGCGAAAAATATCCGAAGAGTCAAAACTACCAAAAATGCCGAAGGGTCATTTTAGCGGCCAAGAGACCATTTGCAAAAAATATGCGGGGAAAATGACACGAGGCCGAGAGAAAGAGACCATTACAAGGAACCCGAAGGGTAGGGTACCCTTCGGAAGGATCTTTTTCAACAATCCTAAAGGGCACCTACCCTTCGAGAAGGTATGGGAACAGATTCAAACCTTTGCAAAAACCCGGGTGACCATTGCAATTTTTTCAAAGGGTGCAGAGGGAGAGCCACGAGCCCTTGCGGAAGGCACTTGGTCGGTGCCTGTACCTCTGTGCATTTTCCGAAGGGTATCTTTCGGAAGACAAGTGAAGGCAAAAGCGAAGGTCTAATTCCTTCGGAAAAAGTCTGAAGAAATTTGGAGAAATAATCACGCAAAAGTCCGAGAAAATAAACCCGAAGAAGAATTCCGAAGGCCAAAGGAAGAGACCGAGATAATTCTTGCGGACATTTTTTCCACGTGAAAATACTTAACAGGAAAAGCCAAAGAGCGAAGATAAAAGCGAAGGGTTAATTCCTTCGGACTTTTTGTCCAAAGGAATTCCTTCAGACAAAAAGTCCGAAGAAATTCGGAGAAATGGCCGCACAAAAAGCCCGAGGAAATAAACCCGAGGCAAAATGAAAAGCATAAATTCCGAAGGAAATCCAAAGCGACGGGAAGTTGAAACAAGACCAAACGGAGGAAATATAGACTGATAATCCAAATACAGAATCCCGCCAGAAATAGCCATGAACAGGCAAACCAGAATAGGATAAAATACATGCAAGTAGGGGCTATTTTCGAACACCGGTCAAAGCTTCAGTTGACTGGTTATTGAAGTCTTGCTCATCTCCGGATCAACTCCACGCATTCGAGGGTCCAACTCAGCTTCAACCGAAGTTCCAAATTCGAATGTCGAGTTGACTGTCCCAGATTTAGAGTTGACTAATTGTTAAACGCCGCATCCACTAGGGGCTTTCCATGCGAGAGAGAATGATCTCTTCGTCCAACTCAGCTTTCAAACGTTCCAACTCGGCATCAAGCAGCTCACGTAGAGTTCTAAAATTAACATTGGCGTAGATTTCCATGTAAAGAAAGGTGGGTGGTTCAGAACAAAGACAAGTTCACTTCCTCAAGCGCAAGAAACTTCATGCAAAGACAAAAAAGGAAATATATTTAATTGAAAGGCCAAGTCAGCCTTGAGTTAACCGAAGTTAATCCTTCTCTTCAAATTTTCAATGCCAATCTTTGGCCTTTTGTAATTCTCTATAAAATGGCTTTCAGCCTTGATTAAAAAATCATCCAATCCCTCTCTTGGCTAGACCAGACTCTGCCATTGGTGAGTTGTGTAACCTCTTCAATCAATAGGACTATACTTTCAGATTTCAAGTGTTGGCATAGTGTATATTCATTCAGCAATTTGCATAAGTGGTAGATTTCTCTCCCTTCCCAAATTTTGATTCATACCTAGTTGCTAGATTATCCTTATGCAGGTCATGTTCAGTGTTCTTTACGTCTTTTGCTGAAGCTGTAAATGGATGTTAGGTGGCTGCAAAGTGTCTTGTATCAGACCTCTATCCATCGTTTTTCCTAATGTTTTGGTCATTGGATCAAACCCCTTCATGAAATATTTATGCATAAGTGATTGATTGAAATCATAGGTCTTCCTTTTCCCTTGTTTGTTCAGTGTTCAAGGTTCTAAGTTGAGTGGATCAAACTTCTGGTGTATCACCCCTTTTAGGTAGGATTTTCCCTTAAAGTTTCCTTCTCCCTTTTCATGGTAGTCCGCAACATTGAGTAGAGATCCTCATTGATACATCATACAGGAACCAGCCTTCTCTGGAGGTTTTTCTCACCGTTGAGGCACCCACCCTCGTGAGAAGATCCCATTGTTCCAGCCGAATAGAGGACTAGCCATTTCACGCATGTCTTCGATTCAGGGCGCAGCTCCAGGTTGACAACAGTTCCTTACAATAGTAAGACTATGAGAGATATTTCAGCGGATTGTGGAGTGTTTTCAAGGGCTGGAGAACAACAAAAGACATTTTTTTGCTAGGAGGGTTACAATTTTAGAAATTATGACAAAAATCAGTGCATGTGTTTTAATGTTAGATTTGGAATGTGATAAACTTATTATTGAGATGTTTCAACATTTCCTTGTAGCTACTAGGGAAAATCACGCAAAAAATGTTGTAACTTCTATGCAGACAGTTATGACTTTGATGCTAAATAAAAGTGATGATATTTCCCAGCCATTATTATCTATCTTATTAGTGGGTTTGAGGCAAGAAAAAAACATTTTTCCAACTGCACATGTGCTGTTTGAAAATGTTGTAAAAAAATGTGAAGAAAAATTGCGGCCTTGTTTGACAATAGAGCATGACGAAGAAGAGAAGATTGAGCTGCAAATGGTGGGCAAAAATGCAGCAGAGCCAAGCACTTTGGGGCAGCCAAGTGCTGCAATTTCTAAGTCTCAATTTTTATTTTTGGAAGTTGTTAAAGAAACTGAAATTGAAGAACACAAACTCTATGAAGCAGAAATATTTCGAAATAATTCTATGGAAAGGTATGTTGTTAAAGAGGTGGAATTTTGCATTGATTCTAACAATAGTTCACTTTCATTGTATAACTATAGATTGCATGAGGGAGATTGGAAAAAAGAATTGTTAGTAACAGGTGAGGGAGGTACAAGTCCTAAAAAGGTTGGACAACACAAAAGGGTTTCTTAAAGAATTAATGCAAAATGTAAATGTTATAGCTTGAAATTGCACCCTTTGTGGGAGAGTTCTTCAAGATCTCTCACTTCTAGCTATAAGCATGGGAACAGCGTCAGGACGTGAGTGTCCTATGGTGAGGTTGAGCCTCTAGGATTTTTAAAGAGGCTAGTTCTTCTTGGTGGATCACCTAAAACTAATTCTGAAATGAAACTTCATGAAGAAAAGGGTTAGAAGGGAGATAAGGGCTCCTAAGAAGGCTAACCAGACGATGCACCAAATTTAAAATGAAAAACTCCCATAAGCTTGAACCCACACTAATTCTGCAGAGGACAATAATGGATTACACAACCTCAAGATCAAGCTGGTTGCATAAATATTTTATGGAGGAGGTTCAAGGAAGCGATGAATGCAAACGGAGAAGAGTTCTAAGACTCACTAGTTCATATTAATGGCAGAAAGAACACTCAACCAGACCTACAAACAACATCGAAAAATCCTTAAACAAGGTCAGAAAGGACTATGGACAAGGAATACTCTCCTTCACACGATGCCATAGTACGCAGCTCAACAGACACAAGTCCAAGGCAAGAGACAAGGAAAGAAAAATCCTTTATTGCATAAGAGGTGGTTCTTACAAATGCTTGGCAGGGTCGAGCCTAACCAGCTAAGCATATCTTGCGATATCTCTAAGAGCGTCCCATCTCCCAGAAAGATAAAAAACGTCTAAAAATTGGGAACCCTTACAATGGCAAGTCGCATGATATTTATAGAGAATGGGGAGGGAGAGAGAGAGAGTTGTGTGGCAGAAAGGAGATAGGGGAGGTCATTGACCTGGGACCGCTGCTGTCACAACTGCCTTGACCATGAAACGCGCCACCTAGGATCGTCCCAATCTCTTCAAGCCATTCCCGCATTCAAGTCTCCCTTTGCTGTATTTGAGAAGCCATGTCGCGAGTAGCTAGATGTAGTTGCCAAGTCCGAGTGTTTTGATCTTTGCATTAAAGCTTGGCGAGTTCTTTATTGCAACTTGGACTATCCCAATCGGTCCTTGCATGTTCGTTGCTCCACCTGGACGCATCCAATCCTTGTTTGACCACTTTGCATGTTTGGAAGTGAGTTGTATGTACTTGTGCCACTTGTCCTTGACTGATTGGCCCTTTGGATTTACGCTTGGAGAGGACTTGTCTTTTTGAGAACCTGAGAGGCACTTCTAAGACCAAATCGGGCTTTTGATGTCTAATTACTTATTTCGGGTTTCTGACTACTCACAACTTATGAAGTAATTAAGTAGTGCTTCTTGGAGAACCCAAAATACACTACCCAAACCAAATCGGACTTTCCAAGCTGCACTACTTACTTCAGAGTTATCATTACTTGCAACTTATAAAGTGAAATAAGTAGTGCACCCCCAGAAACCTGAAATACATTGCCCAGACCAAATCGAGCTTTCCAAGCCTTCTTACTTGCTTCGAGGTTTCAACTGTTGATTACTTATAAGGTTTCTTTTAAGTAGTGCTCCTATAAAAACCCGAAGTTGTCTTCGTCAAAGAACCCGAAGCCTTCTTTAAAGAACCCGAAGCCTTCTTTAAGAGAAAGCTTGAAGTCGTTCACCTTGGAGAATCCGATCTGCACTGTCCATGAGTATTTCAGGGTCGTAAACCCGAATTACTTCTACTTATAAAACATTTAGAAGTCAAGCACGCTGGAAACTCGATTTGCATTGTGCCCTCAGAAACCTGAAGTCTGAATACTTTGCCATTTTCTTCCTGAGTTATGTCCATTTTCTTCAAACTAGCAAAATTTTGGTATGTGGGCCAAAAATGGCCAACATTTCTGGCGACTTGCAGGGAAGCATGCCTGGTATGCTTGAAGAACCCAGCGACTTTGCCTTGCCTAGTCCATTAGGCATGGAGTCACTACTTCTGCAACTACGCTGGTCTGAAACTGGATACAAGACTAACCCTTGTTGGAACTTCCTCTTGAAGCAACGAGGACAACACAAAACAAAGTGCCCAAGGCACCAAATGAAAAGAAACTAGCCTAGAACAAAACAAAAAACAACAAACAAATTTGTCTGAAATAGCACTTGGAGGAATTTGAACAAAACTAATCTAATAGATACATCCTAAAACTATATGTAGCCTTTCCCCCTGGATCAAAAGGAAAGTTTGATACTTTTCTTGTGTTATGAGATAGGGGATTGAATAAGGCATACAACTACTTGACCCCTGGCCTTGATGTCTGCCTCTTCTTTGCTGCAACTGTCAGCTTCTTTGTCATTATGCTCAATGAGAACCAAAAAGCTCCAAATAGGTCAGCTATGTGAATCCAGACAGTCCCAAACTCTTCATATGGCTCTTTAACTACAACCTCCAATGGTGGTTCAACAAGGCAAACCTCTTTGATTTCTATGGCCCCCTGAAAAAGACTGGACTTGTCCTTTATTTTGTGTTTTTTAGGCTTATCAAGGCGTTGATAGCCTATTCCAAAGATCTGAAACAAGTCCATATCAGCAATGCACTCTTGGGGTGGCAGAGTTGGAAAACTACCCACTCCATCCCCCATGATTTGCTTGACAAAGTTGCTTTCTTTGGCTGCAACCAGACCATAGTTGCCTTGGAGAAGAACATAACCAGCTCTCAAAATCTCAAACAAGTCCTCAAATGAGCCCTCCAACTGATTGGGAACCTCTGGCTGCTCCTGAAGTTCATCAGTTTGATCAGCTACTTCATTCATTTCCTCATCGCTTTTATCGCATGGCAGCTCATCCAGGGAATTGACAGCCTCAACCCCTTCATTCTTAACATAAGGTGGTAGCTTTGCATCCTCAATAGTGCAGTCTACTTCATGCACTACTGCAAAAGAGTCTTCAATATGTTCTCCATTCAAGAAGGTTGCTTTGATATTTTGAAGACCAAGGGGGGACCCTATGGTGATTTCTTCTTCATAGTTGCTCGTGATATCCTCCTCCTCAGCCTCTTTGGATGCATCTCTTTGGTTTTCCTCACAGATGAGAGGCTCTTTCTCAAACAGTGGCATAATAGGCTCTTGAAAATGCTCAACAAGGTGAGAAGGTTCAGGGGAGCTACTATAGGTTCCTGAAGCTGCTCTACTTGGATTACCCTCACCTCCTCTTCCTGATTCTTTGTTTCTTGAATGGCTCTCCATGAAGGAAAGGCTCTAGGCTTTTGAGGGGAAAGGAATGGAGGCTGCAAGGTTTCTTGTCTGATTTCAGGAAACACCACCTCCTCCTTCGGCCCACTGCTCTGAATGGATTTCCAAGATGGAAAAGATAGAGGCTCTTAAGGAGGGAGGGATGGGGGTTGAATGACCTTGGATTTACCTGGTTGCGTGACTTGGCTCCAAGATGGGAAAGGTAGCGGTTCTACTTTCATTTGTTGATTCTGCCTTTCTTCTTCTTTCCTTGCCTTCAACTCCAACTCTCTGATTTGCTTTGCTATATTCTCTTGAAATAGCTCCTCCTTAAGGTGGTTAGGAACACAAGGGGGCTCTTGAAGAGGGCTGAAGTCTTGGGCCCAAACAGTAGATTGTTCCACAACAAGCACTTCGTTTTTTTGACAGCCCCCTTGGATGGATTTCCAAGCAGGGAAAGACTGGAACACATGATGAACTTGGAAGATTCAAAGGAGTACTTGAAATGGCCTCTTGAGGAGGAATGAACAACACATAAGAAGGTTGCGCAGGTGCGTACGTAGGCACCAAAGGTTGGTAGGGCTGACCCTGTTGTTCCTCAAGTCTCTCTAGCTTGTCCTCAACGCTCTGAATGTAACCGCATATATCCATCATGTCACCAGTGAGGTTGTTCCAATTTGTTCTCTCAACAGATGTCCATTCTGCTTTCATTTGCTGCAATGAATCCCTCACATAATGGATCTAGTGAGTAGGGACATTTTGGCCATAACACTTTAGTGAGCACAACTCTAATGCATGCTTGTCAAGACTCACTAAAGTTTGCCTAAATGTTGGTATAGATGGCTCATGATAGGGCTGATGAGGAGCAGTATTTTGATGGGCTTGTTCATATGGATGATCAGGACAATACTCCTGCATATATGGACCATGAGGAACTTGCCAAGGTTCATCATAGCCTTGATAGAAATCTTGGTAGGGCTGATTGAGCTCATATGGATCATGAGGATCATGCTGGGGCTGTTGATAAGGAGGTGAATAATAAGAATATTCATCATAGCCGTGCATGTTAGCCTCATAAGTTAAGGAGGCGCTGATTAAAACTTGAAAGAGACAAACCTGGTGTGCTCATATCCAAGAGCTTTGATTTGGAGTCGCCAATGGTGCTAAAACTTGCTTTCAAAAGCAAATAACGATGATCAGGCACTTGGGCTGCTTAAACTAGCTGATAGATGCTCGGAGTCACCATTGATGTTTGTTGAATGCCTCCAAAAGCTGATATGTAAAAGAACATCAAAAATCATTTCACTACTTTGGACCTTGGTCCCACTGGGCGTACCAGAACTGTTATAGCTAGAAATTGCACCCTTTGTGGGAGAGTTCTTCAGGGTCTCTCACTTCCAGCTATAAGCATGGGACAACCTCAAGATGTGGGTGTCCTATGGTGAGGTTGAGCCTCTCGGATTTTTAAAGAGGCTAGTTCCTCTTGGTAGATCACCTAAAACTAATGCTGAAATGATACTTCACGGGGAAAAGGGTTAAAAGGGAGATAAGGGCTCCTAAGAAGGCTAACCAGGCAATACACCAAATTTAAAATGGAAAACTCCCATAAGTTTGAACCCACACTAATTTTGCAGAGGACAATACTGGATTATGCAACCTCAAGATCACGCTGGTTGCATAGTTATTTCATGGAGGAGGTTCAAGGAAGTGATGAATGCAAATGGAGAGGAGTTCTAAGACTCACTGGAAGTTTACATTAATGGCGGAAAAAACACTCAACCAGACCTGCAAACAGCATCGAAAAATCCTTAAACAAGGTTAAAAAGGAGGACCATGGATGAGGAAGACTCTCCTTCACGCGATGCCATAGTACGCAACTCAACAGACACAAGTCCAAGGCAAGATACAGGCAAAGAAAAATCCTTTATTGCAAAAGAGGTGGTTCTTCCAAATGCTTGGTAGGGTCGAGCCTAACCAGCTAAGCATATCTTGCGATATTTCTAAGAGCGTCCCGTCTCCTAAGGAGATAAAGAAACATCTAAAAACTGGGAACCCTTACAATGGCAAGTCACGTGATATTTATATAGAATGGGGAGAGAGAGAGAGATGCATGGCAGAAAGGAGAAAGGGAAAGTCATTGAACTAGGACCGTTGCTGTCGCCATTGCCTTGACCATGAAACGCGCCACCCAAGATCGTCCCAATCTCCTCGAGCCATTCCCACATTCAAGTCTCCCTTTGGCATATTTGAGAAGCCATGTCACGGGTAGCTAGATGTCGCTGCCAAGTTCGAGTGTTTTGATCTTTCCATTAAATCTTGGCGAGTTCTTTATTGCAACTTGAACTATCCCAATCGGTCCTTGCATGTTCGTTGCTCTACCTGGACGCGTCCAATCCTTGTTTGACCACTTTGCTTGTTCTGGAAGTGAGCTGTATGTACTTGTGCCACTTGTCCTTGACTGATTGGCCCTTTGGATTTACGCTTGGAGAGGACTTGTCTTTTTGAGAACTCGAGAGGCACTTCTAAGACCAAATCAGGGTTTTGATGTCTCATTACTTATTTCGAGTTTTTGACTGCTCACAACTTATGAAGTAATTAAGTAGTGCTCATTGGAGAACCCGTAATACACTGCCCAGACCAAATCGGGCTTTCCAAGCCTCACTACTTACTTCGGACTTATCATTACTTGCAACTTATAAAGTGAAATAAGTAGTGCACCCCCAGAAATCCAAAATACACTGCCCAGACGAAATCGGGATTTCCAAGCCTTCTTACTTGCTTCGGGGTTTCGATTGCTGATTACTTATAAGGCTTTTTTTAAGTAGTGCTCCTATGGAAACCCGAAGTTGTCTTCGTCAGAGAACCCGAAGCCTTCTTTAAGAGAAAGCTTGAAGTCGTTCACCTTGGAGAATCTGATCTGCATTGTCCATGAGTAATTCGGGTTCGTAACCCTGAATTACTTCTACTTATAAAATATTTAAAAGTCAAGCACCGTTGGAAACCCGATTTGCATTGTGCCCTCAGAAACTCGAAGTCTGAATACTTTGCCATTTTCTCCCTGAGTTATGTCCAATTTCTTCAAACTTGCAAAATTTTGGTATGTGGGCCAAAAATGGCCAACAATAAAGAGGGAATCCTTGAAGGGAATTGTAACCATTGCAGATTTACCCACAATTAAGGCTGCAATAGAAACAACAAAATCAGAATATCTTCATGTGGTTAAAGACAAAGATGTGGCCATAAAATTTGCAGATGAAGCCTTAAACGTATCTAAGGCAGTGAAATTTAAGGTTGATGAGCTCACCCTTGAGTTTGAATCAACGAAGGGCTCCTTAGAAAATAATCAAAGGGCACTTCTTGAGGCAAAAAATTAGATTGATGTTGCAAAAAAAATTTAGGGAGCAAGAGAATGAAACAAGGGCAAGGGAAATCGAGCAAGTAATTGACAAGCTCATTAGACTTCAAGAAGATTTTGATTTGGGGTATTTTCCAGAAAAATCAAAAGTTGCTTTTGATTAACATGAAGGTTGGTTTGAACAAAGGGATAGAAATAACTTTCAATATTTTGACAATCCACTATTTGAGATGGATGTGGAGATAGTTTGAAGTTCATAATTTATGTGGGATCCAAGTGAAACTTTCAGACCTTGGGAAGAGGCCGCAAATTTCGAGTTGGGATAGCGACCTCAGCGTGTGGGAATCCATCCTGCACCCTATTCGGTAAGCATAATAAATTCTAGAAATTATTGTTTAAGATAGCCCTTTCAAATTGCAAAAACTCAACCCATTTCCTATGACAACAAGTTTGAATGTTTTGAATGGGAACAACCCCTTCAAAGTGTGGAAGTTCAGCCCGTTTCTAGTACAAGAAATTCTGGGAATGTTGTGATGAGGAAGCATGGTAAAGTTTGTTGCAAACGGGAACTTCAAAAAGTTAAGTTGTTAAAAATTCTCACAATTAAGGCTGATGACAAGGCTGTTATGCATGATTACAGTGCACTAATTATAGGATACCTAGCTGTACATGTCATTTCTCTCACAAAATTGAATGGTTATTTGTTAATGAGAAAGGAGGAGTGGAATTCAGAGATGTTGGGAAAGCTTCCAGCCCAAAGGATGTTCAAAATTATGAGCTTGGAAGCAAGTTGGGAGTATATTGTCAGCTATCCCATGCTTGGTGTTATTGAGTACAGCAAGGACAGCCCTTTGTTAGGAAAAGGGATAGCAATACACTGCTGCCATAACCATTCCAGCACATGTGAGCAGCACTCTCTCTATAGGTACAGCCGTAGCCATGTTCGGGATAACATAAACACATCCTTGGGAATCCGTGTGAGAAGTTATAAGGAAAGTGCAAGGCCTAGAAGAAGATTTAATATCATGCTTATAAGGCATGATGAAGTGATCAGAAAAGTGTTGCTAAACGCTCTTATTTTTACTAACATGTTTGTTCTATGTGCAAGATCACATTGGGGTACCTTCCAAAGGAGCACACATCCAAGGTACACATGCAAGGAAGAAAGGCCATAAGAGCCAGCCATAATATATTTTCCTATCATGCTGTGGCAGTTCCAGCTCACCTAAAGTGGATTGTAGATTCATGATGAATCCTCTTGAGGTTAGATACATGAAGGAATTCCCAAAAGGCGAGTTGGGGGTGAAAAGCTTAGCTTTGGTGGACAATTACAAAGCTGCAAATTGTAAATACGGCCCCCAAAACATCAAGAACAGAATGACATTTGAGGCATTTCTCTCCCAAGCAAAGGAACATATGAGTTCAAGGGGAAAGGAATGGGTTGCAGCTATGATGAGGGAACTTCCAGCCCAAAGGATGTGCAGAATTTGGAGCTTGGAGGCCATTTTTGGGAATGCTAGCAGCTATTCGATGCTTAGCAATGAAGAGTACAGTTGGGGCAGCCTTTGGTATGAGAGAGAAGTAAGAATACTGGGCTGTCATAATGCTTCCAACAAATGGGGGCAGCCATCTTCTCACAGGTACAGCAGCAAAAAGCTTCAGCATAGGACTTCCTTTGCATGGGAAGAGGCTACAGGAGGACTTTACATGGGAATAATTGTTGGGACAGCACCATAGATGTTGTTATTGCTTGAGGACAAGCAATTTTGGGTGGGGAGGATTATCATGTCCCCTTTTTTGGCCTAAGCATGGACATGGGCCTTAGTCTAGTTCTTTTGGTGTTTCCCGTCGGCTAAGGGAAAATAAAAAAGGAAACTTTGGTTGTAATTTTAAGTTATAAAAAGATACCTCTTGATATATCTTTTTTAATTATAACTTAACAGGTAACTTGTGGAACAAGGGTTAACCTAACCCTTAATGAAAAAGGCATGATATCTTTTTTAAATCACCTTAACCCTCCCTCCAAGTGGAATGCCCCTTTTTGGGAGGAACTTGTGGGAAAGAATGGTATAAGAAGTGGTTTGATGATTATTTGAGAGGTTACCATGAATTTTAATAATTGAATTTATGAGTGAAGCACGCAAAAGCTTGACTTTTTGGTTTGAAGATGAAAACCTTCAAAGTGGTTGGAATTGAGGACGGAAACCCTTGATAGCCAGTTTGGGCGTGGAGGTTACATTGAGCGACATTGTCATCAAAGGGTGTTTTGAACATCATTCTATCTTCTGCAAGTGTGGCGACTTGGCTAAAGGACTAGGCGAGCTGATTTGGAGCTAGTTTTAGGGCAACAAACTACCAAAAAGTGCAGCGATCCCTTCTGAGGTGCAGCAAACTCTTCCTAGCGTTGGGTGAAGGTCTCTAAGGCCTTATTATGGCTTTTTGTTGGGTGTGGAACAACTACACAAATTTATGTAATTCTTATAATAATTTTCAGCCATAGAACATTGCAAACATCAGGTTTTTGGACCGATTCTTGTTGGCTGTATTTTTGAATAAATTTCTATAATTTTGAGATCAATTGAATATTGTTTTCACGCCATAATTGGGCACCTACAACAGTCTGAAATTAATTGTCTTATATCTAGGTTTTAGATAAATTTAGAAAATTGCATATTTAAATAGGGTTTGTTGGATAACCACTTTGTTGGAGAAACATTGATGGTAGAATAAGCTTGACGGAGTCATTAGGTTTTTAATTGTTTTTTGAAGTCCACATTTGACTTTCTTTTAAATGAAATTGAAAAAAAAAATTAAAAATTATGTTTTTTTCCTACAGATATGTAGGGGACATGGGCAGGGTACGCCCTGTACCTTGCAGATACATCGGGATATGTCCGGGAACGTATCCGCATGGGGTAGGGCATACCCAACTTATATCCCCCTATAAATCATACATGAATCTGTATCCTATGCATATCGTATTGTATCTTGTGCCCTAAACAACAATATTCAATAACGTAGATCTCAAATATTTAATTTATAATAATTCAAAATTAGACATCTAAATCAAAATAGCATCTAGATTCTTCAAGTTTCTCCAAATCAAATTGCAAAGTATCTCCTCTTTTTGCTTTAAAAACCTGAACTCTTTCACTTAGTTTCAAAAAAAGCAATATATGAGATACAATGCCATTTAAAAATTGCCTCGTACCTTGCTCTCGTTAAATTCTTTTATCAAGTCGAAAGAAATCAACTCAACCCAATTTGGGGCTTGTCCATTCTCCAAAAGATCATGTAGCAAAGGAACCCACAATACATCCACTAATTCAGTTTTGTCTTTGCTAAATAGTCGATTCAAGAGTAACATAGCCTCTTTGATTGGAACTCGAAACAAGCAAATAAAGACATATCTTCCTTGTTTTTCCACCCATTTGGTTTCACTAACCATTCATTCAAAATCTCATACACATTGTACTTTGCCCTCCACTCATTGATCCAATCACCATTATAATTGAACTCTAGGTCTAGAAGCTTGGGCACTTGTAGAATGGAAAAACCTATGACGTCTATTATCGTATTACCATTACGAGCATAGAACTGGGCATTCCTTTCTTCATAGTGTTGGCATACTTCTAGTTTGAACTCCATCCATGGAATTGCTTTTGGCTTTGCATCTTCCCTATGCAGATATAACGCCTTGATCTTCCATGCATTCTCTACTTTCTCATCATACTCATCTACCTTCTTACTTTAGATATTTAAGTTTGGTCTGGGGGTAGTTTTAGATGTCAAATTGCATTGTTTTAGGGTGCTCATATGTTTGTTGATTGTCAGTTAATATCAAACTCTTAGTGGTGCATATTTTCTGTATTCTGGGCTCCATTTTATTCTTCTTTTGGTTTTCTCTCCCCTCAACATTTTCTCTTTCTCCTTGTTTTCTATTGTTTTTTGGCTTTTTCCCAGGACTATACCAATACAATCTTGGATAACCGAGAACATACCACTATGTTCCAGGTCAGTCCAACAATGTAGTACGATCCTGTCTCTCTGCCTTGTGGGCCCTTATGGCCCTTCCTTTGGGACTTTCGTGCCTTCGATTCCTCTTTTGTTAGCATTTTTTACCAATTGTGTGTTGGCTTGCACTCCAATCGGGCCCTAATTTGACTTTGATAAGTCTATAAATATGCATGTGCGTTAGTGCATATAGGACCAATATCAAGAAAGAAAATGAGTTATGAGAAATAAGCAAAAGTCTAATGTTTATTGAAAAAGCAAAATTGAAGTGTTGAGATTAGAGTTTAATTTGTAGTCTTCATCCAACATCAAAAAAAAAAATGAGTAAAAAGAAATAAGCAAAAGCCTAATGTTTATTGAAAAAACAGAATTGAAGTGTTTAGATTAGAGTTGGATTTGTAGTCTTCATATTACATTGTGCCATTTTTTCATGCCCACTGAAAATTCATACAAGGATTAGGGCTTGTGTCCACAATTTCTTATTGAATTACATTGAGTGTTGGTTTTCAACTTGTATAAGAACAGGTTCTCATAATTCTACAAAGGAGATCAGTTTTCTGAAGATCTACAACAAATTCTAGAAAACTGAGAGGTGTTTTCAGAGCCCATGAGTAGAGAACAAAGTCATCAAATTTGTCTTGAGGAGTTCTACAATTGCCAAGAACGTACAAGGATGGTCTTAGGAATGCAATGATAGGAGTGGTATGGACCTGGTCAAATTTTTAAAGTTATCAGTTTGCTCCAAAATTTCTAGGTTTTTCGGGTTGTCTATACCTATTTCCAACTAATTTTGGCTTCACATGGTCTACATATTGGTGACAATTCAATATTTTTCTCATAACTCTATCTTTGCACATTTTAATTATTTTAAATTTTTACTTTATGTAATTAGATTTTATTTTTATTATAAATCTAATTAGATATGATATTGCACATTGTTTATGGGTAGCCATATTGCATGTTGATGTAAAACCACTTTCCCATATTACATTTTGGTGAACCCGAATTGCCTTGCATGCTTTATTACCTTTTAGGGTTACATAAAGCTTAGTTGTGATAAATCTGATTTTTCTAGGGCTCATTCATTTTAATGTAATCATTAACCCTAGCCATTGTGTTGTTTGCAAACCTTAGTTTGTTGTGGTTGCTTTATCATTCAAATTCTAGGGCATCTTTGCATGCTATATATGTTTTTGTCTTATGCCACCTAAAGGGAATAGATCTAAGAATCCTACTACACAAACATGATAGACTGAATTGTAAACCTGTTGATTTTGTTGAAATTCTATTGATTCACACTTATGTTTATTTGAAAACAAAAATGGTCTCTCAATGAGGTTAATGCTCCTACTACTACAATGTTCTAATGAAAATGTGAATGCTAATGTTGCGAATGAATCTCAAATTGTTAATCCTTTTAGTGGTGACAATGATAGGGTTGGAAGACGTGCCATGTTTACAAACCACATCCTAGACCATCCCAAAGAAATATATGCAATGTTGTATGTGTTAAAGATTTTCAAAGCAAAACCCTTAGTCAAAAGCCTCACATTAAAGATATAAATTATGAGGTGAATAAGGATATTTGAGTGCCACCAATGTAGGTCAACCTTCTCTAGGGTAGATCAACCTTCTAGAGGGTCCCCTTTCATGCATGGAAATGTGATTGTTGCCCCTTTTTTTTTTATGAAATGGGATCTATATTGCTCTATCATGAATATTACAAACTATTCACGAAAAATGTTGGCGGTACAAAAGCACATGTGTAATGTCCCCATTTTCGATTCACCAGTAAATAGGTATTGAAGACCTTTCGTCTACTTTTCCCCATAGACTAAGAGATAATTTTTGGGGATTTTATTTTATTAATTAATTAGGATTGTTAGAACAATGATTTTGATCATTTGACCATATAAGGCAATTTTAGTTAATAGAATATTACTAAAAGTGGGTTTTACCACTAAAGTATTCTATAAAAGTGGTTTTAACCACTATTGCACTTGAGAATTCAAATAATATTGGGAGAAGGTATTTTAATTATTTGTTTGTCCAAAAGTGATTTAATCACTCTTATAAATTGGGTAAATTAATTAATTATTTATTAAATTATTGCTTTAGAGTAATTTTAATTACTAAATCTATTTTGACAATTAATTTATTATTATAAGTGGGAAAAAGAGTAAATATCGGCTAGGAGGAAAAATAAAAGAAGAAAAGATAATTTGAAACGTGATTAAGTGACTTTAAAAAGGTATTTTGCCTCCAAGAGTGGGTCGCCCCACTTTGAAGACTATATATGGACATGGGGGCTTCTATTTTGGACATGTTGAATTTATTTATTGAATCTTCATACTTAAAGAATGATTGGGATGGATGCCCAATGAATGGTATTGTTGTTTGAAGGGTGATTTCATTCAAAAATCACATTGAAGACATTATGTTGTTTGTTGGTTGTTGATTTGATCAAGTATTTTCCAGTTTTCTGCATTTTTGGTCATCATTTCCAGGCAAGATTGAGCAAATATCAGATCTGAAGGGTTTTGATCAGTTTTGAGGCACTTTCGGATCATCTCCAAGTGTGGCGAACCTCCCTAGGGTGTGACATCACACTCCCAAAGGGTGATCACCTTTTTTGGGCAACTTCTGCATTTCTTGAGGGTTTATCTTGCTCAAAAAAATGTAAAATTTTTGTAATCTGATCTGTCATATTTTATAATCAATTTGAGTATTTATTTGTCTCAATACATTTAGTTTTGAAGGAGTTATGCAATTTTTCAATTTTCAAAAAATCTGGTAAAAATTAATTATTCCTGAGATGAAAAATAAGTACTCTAGCACATTCAGATTTGGGAGAATAATTGCAATTTTCTAAATTTTATTTGGGAATTTTCTAAGTATTTTTGAGTGAAAAAGTATTGATTTGAGTCCCCAAACCCTAGCGCCAAGGCCAAGTGGGATGATTTGTTCCTGTTGACAATTCTTCCATAGGACAGATTGTCTCTTGCCATTCGGAAAATTCATGTCTCTAGCAAAGGAAGAAAGAATACATTGTTTTTTCTTTGGTAAAGGCCTTTGCTACAACAGGGATTCCTTCGGACATAATGGTTCATCAAAGAAGGCTTCTGCTAAGGACATAGCTTCGGAGAAGTGCTAAGGACATAAGTCCGCAGGAAATTACAAGTTTCAGTTCCTTCGGGGAATTTGCAGAGCTTACAACAAAGGAAGTAATTCCTTCGGACTTTTTGTTCGAAGGAATACTTCGGAGAGTCCAAGAGAAAAGTCCGCCCAAAAAGCAAGAAAAAGACGAAGGCGAAATATTCCTTCGTCTTTTTCTTGCTTTTTGGGCGGACTTTTCTCTTGGACTCTCCGAAGTATTCCTTCGGACAAAAAGTCCGAAGGAATTACTTCCTTTGTTGTAAGCTCTGCAAATTCCCCGAAGGAACTGAAACTTGTAATTTCCTGCGGACTTATGTCCTTAGCACTTCTTCGAAGCTATGTCCTTAATTCCTTCGGACAAAAAGTCTGAAGAAATCCGAATGAATAAGTCTGTGGAATTGCAAAGGGCTTTGGAAGACAGAAGAGGGCAAAACAAGAAACCCGAAGGGCAAGTACCCTTCGGAAGAGTCATTTTCAACAATCCCGAAGGGCACCTACCCTTCGAGAGGGTACATGTCAAATTTGGGACCACTGCAAAAACCCGGGTGCCCTACAATTTTTTTGACAAAGGCGCAGATGAAGGGACAGAAGCCCTTGCAGAGGGCACTTGGTCGGTGCCTGGACCTTTGTGCAAAGTCCGAAGGGCATTCTTAGCGGAGTTAAAAAAAGACAAGGACTAATTCCTTCGGGCTTTTTGTCCAAAGGAATTCCTTCGGACAAAAAGTCCGAAGAAATTTGGAGAGGCCCGTGCAAAAAAACCGACAGCAAAGTCCAAAATCAACAAAGAGCAAAGGCAAAGGACAAAGGATGAATTCCTTCGGGTTTTTTGTCCGAAGGAATTCCTTCGGACAAAAACTCCGAAGAAATTTGGAGAGGAGCCACCAAAAGAAAAAACCTGACAAAACAAAAGCCTGAGCAAAGGAAAAGAAAAGGAGTATATCCTTCGGACTTTTTGTTCGAAGGAATACTTCGGAGGATAAAGCCGAGGGAAATAAAGTTGGGGTAAAGTCAACAAGAATTCCAAAGGAAATAAGAAGACTAAGGGCCCTGACAAAAAATAAACTCGAGAAAATGCCAAAGGGTGACATCCCACGAGACGTCAAATTTTGACCACGGGAAGTAACCGTTGAAACAAAGGTAAAGCCAAAAATTTAGAATAATTAAACCACGGGAAGTTGACCTCAGATTAAGCGACGGGAAGTTGAAAAAGGCCAAACGGAGGAAATATAGACCAAATATAGACAAAATACATCCAAATATAGAATCCCGCCAGAAATAGACTTGAACAGACAGACCAGAATAGGATAAAATACATGCAAGCAAATGCTATTTTCGATCGACCGGTCAAAGCTTCAATTGACTGGTTGTTGAAGTTCTGCTCATCTCCAGATCAACTCATGCATCCGAAGGTCCAACTCAGCTTCAACCGGAGTTCCAAATTCGAATGTCGAGTTGATTGTTCTAGATTTAGAGTTGACTAATTGTTAAACGCCACATCTACCAGGAGCTTCCCATGCAAAGGAGAATGATCTCTTCGTCCAACTCAACTTATCAAACGGTGAACTTAGCCTTTCAAACGATCATCTCAAATGTTCCAGCAGCTCACGTAGAGTTCTAAAATTGACATTGGCGTGGATTTTCATGCAAAGAGAGGTGAGCGGTTCAGAACAAAGACAAGTTCACTTCCTCAAGCGCAAGAAGTTTCATGCAAAGACAAAGGGAAAACATATTTTTATTGAAAGGCCAAGTCAGCCTTGAGTTAATCCAAGTTAATCCTTCTCTTCAATTTTTCAACGCCAATCTTTGGCTTTTGTAATTCTCTATAAAATGGCTTGTCAGCCTTAGAAAAATTATCCTTCTCTTGGCTAGACCAGACTCTGCCATTGGTGAGTTGTGTAGCCTCTTCAATCAATAGAAGGACTGTACTTTCAGATTTTAAGTGTTGGCATAGTGTATATTCATTCAGCAATTTGCATATGTGGTAGATTTCTCTCCCTTCCCAAATTTTGATTCGTACCTAGTTGCTAGCATAATGTTAAGTGTTCTTTATGTCTTTTGCTGAAGCTGTAAGTGGATGTTAGGTAGCTGCAAAGTGTCTTGTATCAGACCTCTCTCCATCGTTTTTCCTCATGTTTTGGTCATTGGATCGAACCTCTTCATGAAATATTTATGCATAAGTCGTTGATTGAAATCAAAGGTCTTCATTTTCCCTTGTTTGTTCAGTGTTCAAGGTTCCAAGTTGAGTGGATCAATCTTCTGGTGTATCACCTTTATTAGGTAGGATTTCTCCTTAAAGTTTCCTTCTCTCTTTTCCATGGTAGTCCGCAACATAGAGTAGAGATCTTCATTGATACATTTTACAGGAACCAGCATTCTCTAGAGGTTCTTCTCACCATTAAGGCACCCACCCTCATGAGAAGATCCCATTGTTTCAACTGGATAGAGGATCGGCTATTTCATGCACGTCTTCAATTCAGGGCACGGCTCCAGGTTGACAATAGTTTTTGGCATGCCCGGTGGGACCTATTTTAGCTGGTCTTGATGAAATTGCAGTTGTAGCAGTGTTCTTCAAGAAGTATTTGGTGATTCCAAGCTCGAGCAATTGCTTGTAATAGTTCAGGACAATTTCCATGTAAGTCTATTTTTATTGCATTATAATGAATTCTGATGGCTATGTATGAAGAGAATTCCTATGCTATGTTTTCTTATCAGCGTAGTGATGGATCATACCAACCTGGTCATGATACCTATGAACCTCTTTATGAGCCTAATCAGCGTTATCAAGAGTATTATCAAAGCTATGTTGAGCCTTATCAAGTTTCTCATAATCAGCGTTATCAAGAGCATGAATCTTACCTTCTTGGTAAGCCATATTAGTCTTAGGACCAGATTTCATCTTTCCCATATGGCTATGATATTGCATATGAGCAGTCTTGCCTTCAAGAAAAAATGAATAAAATAGAGCTCAGAATACTAGCATATGCAAGAAATGTTTGTCCTAACTCTCAGAATGAGGAAGTGAATGATCTATTTCAAAATGTGCCCAATGATCCAGAAGAGATAAATGGACTATGTATTCTTGTATTGGAAAAGATGGAGACTTAGGAGAGGCAGAAGATTGAATTAAACCAATTGTCTATAAAGGGCTATTTTGCTTCTTATTTTCATGAAGTTCTTAACCATGCCCGGTGTGTGCCAAGGGAGTTTCCTAGTTGGAGTCAAGAGCCTGTTCAAGTGACTATTCATGAGACTAAACCTTCCTATAGTTCCCTTTCCTCACCAATCATCCCTCAAGCTCAAGTTGTCCAGGAAAACAAGCAGGTTCCAGACTTTGATGAGGTAATGGCCAAGTGGAAAGAACAAAATACAGACGTCTTTACGAGTTTCTCTTTCCCTCCTCTCCAAAACTCCCTAGATAATTCCTTTTCCCTCAAGATTCCAAAATCTGATCATGATCGACCTCCCATGCTTCATTTTCCCTCTCAAACAAATGAATTTTATCACCCTCCCACCATCCCCCTTCCTCAAGAGGATCATTTTCTTTGGAGTATTGAGAAAGAGGTTGCAGCGACAGGACAAGTTCATGTAAAGTGTGTAGAGAATGCTTCAGGAGTTTTTGAGGAAGAATTTCTTATTCATACTTCACTTGAGGTTGTAATTGAGCATCCAATTATAGCTGAGAGTGGGAAGACTGATCTTGATGTAGAGGAACTTCAAGGGGCGCTGATACAGATTGAAGTTATAAATGAGTTACAGGTATCTCCTATTGAAAAGGATCCAGATAGCGTGACCACTGATTCAGTTCAAATAAATCAAAATAAGGAACAAAAAGATGATTGGCAGCTGTACCTTGAATCTCTACAAGAGATTGAAGAGCTTTGTATGGACATGATGGCTATTGAAGAGCATGTTTATGAGAAATTTGATCAAGAATCACCTATTCAAGGTCACAGTATAGATTGGGTTTCCTACTCAAAGCTCCTTGAAGAGCTGGATTAACTTGCAGCAATCAATAAGAAGGATGTGGTCACTCAAAAACCATGCATAGATGAGATATCACTTGACAAGGTGGTAGATGACAAGCAATCTGAAAAAGATCAAGAGGTACTTGATGAGTTTGTCTTTGTTTTTGATGACTCATTTGAGAAGATGCTGATACATTTGGTGGACAAGAAAAATGCCTCATCAAAGGTTATGACTAATAAACACCCTACTTTGAAAATTGTACCATCTCTTGGAAGGAGTGAGTTCAAGAATTTTCCATTTGATCCAGGGGGATCATGCTTTATCATGGCTAGCTAGGTTCCTTATTTGTTTTGCTTTCCTCCAAGTGTTGTTCAAGCACAGTAGGTTGCTTCAGTTTTATCCAATAAGTGCTTGTTTGCACATTTGCTTCTTAGTTAGTTTTCTGCTTTCATGTGTTTCCCTTCTTATTTTGAAGGAGGTTACTTCAGCCATGATCAAAGGAAACTTTCAGTCAGAAATCAAGGTTATCATTGTTTTGGGAATTCAAATAGCGTCTATATATATGGTCTGGGTTCTCAAGCATAGCAGGAACGCTGAGCCAGCGGAGTCGCCATAAATGTTGACAATTCTTCCACAGGACAGATTGTCTCTTGCCATTCGGAAAATTCACGTCTCTAGCCAAGGAAGAAAGAATATATTGTTTTTTCTTTGGTAAGGGACTTTGCTACAACAGGAATTCCTTCGGACTTTTGTCCGAAGGAATGGTTCATCAAAGAAGGCTTCTGCTAAGGACATAGCTTCGGAGAAGTGCTAAGGACATAAGTCCGCAGGAAATTACAAGTTTCAATTCCTTTGGGGAATTTGTAGAGCTTACAAAAAAGGAAGTAATTCCTTCGGACTTTTTGTCCGAAGGAATACTTCGGAGAGTCCAAGAGAAAAGTCCGCCCAAAAAGCAAGAAAAAGACAAAGGAATATCTTCGGACTTTTTGTCCGAAGGAATTCCTTCGCACAAAAAAGTCCGAAGAAATCCGAAGGAATAAGTCCATGGAATTGCACAGCGCTTTGGAAGACAGAAGAGGGCAAAACAAGAAACCTGAAAGGCAAGGTACCCTTCGGAAGGGTCATTTTCAACAATCTCGAAGGGCACCTACCCTTTGGGAGGGTACATGTCAAATTCGGGACCCCTGCAAAAACCCGGTTGCCCTACAATTTTTCTGACAAAGGTGCAGATGAAGGGACAAAAGCCCTTGCGAAGGGCACTTGGTCGGTGCCTAGACCTTGTGCAAAGTCTGAAGGGCATTCTCAGTGGAGTTAAAAAAAGACGAGGATTAATTCCTTCGGGATTTTTGTCCGAAGGAATTCCTTCGGACAAAAAGTCCGAAGAAATTCGAAGAGGCCCGTGCAAAAAAGCCGACAACAAAGTCCAAAATCAACAAAGAGCAAAGGCAAAGGACAAAGAATAAATTCGTTCAGGCTTTTTGTCCAAAGGAATTCCTTCGAACAAAAAGTCCGAAGAAATTTGGAGAGGAGCCGCCAAAAGAGAAAACCCGACAGAACAAAAGCCCGAGCAAAGGAAACGAAAAGGAGTATATCCTTCGGAAAAAAGTCCGAAGGAATTCCTTCGGAGGATAAAGCCGAGGGAAATAAAGGCGGGGTAAAGTCAACAAGAATTCCGAAGGAAATAAGAAGACTAAGGGGCCTGACAGAAAATAAGCCTGAGAAAATGCCAAAGGGTGACGTCCCGCGAGACGTCAAATTTTGACCACAGAAAGTAACCGTTGAAACAAAGGTAAAGCCAGAATTCCGAAAGAATTAAACCACGGGAAGTTGACCTCAAATTAAGCGACGGGAAGTTGAAAAAGGCCAAACGGAGGAAATATAGACAAAATACATCCAAATATAGAATCCTGCCAGAAATAGACATGAACAGGCAGACCAGAATAGGATAAAATACATGCAAGCAAGGACTATTTTCGATCGACCACTCAAGGCTTCAGTTGACTAGTTGTTGAAGTCCTGCGCATCTCCGGATCAACTCATGCATCCGAAGGTCCAACTCAGCTTCAACCAGAGTTCCAAATTCGAACGTTGAGTTGCTTGTTCTAGATTTAGAGTTGACAAATTGTTAAACGCCACATCAACCAGGAGCTTTCCATGCAAAGGAGAATGATCTCTTCGTCCAACTCAGCTTATCAAACGGTCAACTCAGCCTTTCAGACGATCATCTCAAACGTTCTAGCAGCTCACATAGAGTTCTAAAATTAATATTGTCGTGGATTTCCATGCAAAGAGAGGTGGGCGGTTCAGAACAAAGACAAGTTCACTTCCTCAAGCGCAAGAAAATTCATGCAAAGACAAAGGGAAAACATATTTTTATTGAAAGGGCCAAGTCAGCTTTGAGTTAATCCAAGTTAATCCTTCTCTTCAATTTTTCAACGCCAATCTTTGGCTTTTTTAATTCTCTATAAAATGGCTTTTCAGCCTTAGAAAAATTATCTCTCTTGGCTAGACTAGACTCTGCCATTGGTGAGTTGTGTAACCTCTTCAATCAATAGGACTGTACTTTCAGATTTCAAGTGTTGGCATAGTGTATAATCATTCAGCAATTTGCATATGTGGTAGATTTCTCTCCCTTCCCAAATTCTGATTCGTACCTAGTTGTTAGCTTATCATTATGCAGGTCATGTTAAGTGTTCTTTATGTCTTTTGCTGAAGCTGTAAGTGGATGTTAGGTGGCTGCAAAGTGTCTTGTATCAGACCTCTCTCCATCGTTTTCCCTTATGTTTTGGTCATTGGATCGAACCTCTTCATGAAATATTTATGCATAAGTGATTGATTGAAATCAAAGGTCTTCATTTTCCCTTGTTTGTTCAGTGTTCAAGGTTCCAAGTTGAGTGGATCAATCTTCTGGTGTATCACCTTTATTAGGTAGGATTTCCCCTTAAAGTTTCCTTCTCCCTTTTCCATGGTAGTCCATAGCATAGAGTAGAGATCCTCATTGATACATCTTACAGGAACCAGCCTTCTATGGAGGTTCTTCTCACCATTGAGGCACCCACCCTCATGAGAAGATCCCATTGTTTCAACCGGATAGAGAATTGGCCATTTCATGCACGTCTTTGATTCAGGGCGCAGCTCCAGGTTGACAACAATTCCTAGGGCTGCAAATTCAAAATTTTGGCAAATTTTGTGGATTTTCAGTTTAGAACTAATTGGGATTTGTGGATATTTTTGTTCTTGCATATTCAGCCCTAAAAGGGAATATTATAACATGTGACAACCACACTAGGCCTTACGAGAGCCTACAAACAAAAGAAAACAATAGTCTAACAAAAATGTGAATCAAAACACAATACAATTAAGTAGCCATGGCAAAGAGACAGGTGACAGGCAGATATTTGTCATCTGGATTGCCCCAACTAGTACTTGGAAGGTACTCCCCCTTAGAGGTGTGGTCCCAACCAATGTTGGCATTGATTGTCTCTGTTATCTCCTCGGTGCCTTCTTGGAAGCCATCTGGATCAACTCTAGTGGGATAAATATCCAAAGCCAACCATGGCTTTTTTTTTAGGGCGAGCTAGAGGCGCCTAGCCATCCTGGTGTGTAGGTGGGGACCCCCAACCACTATGAGCAGGCAAAGGAGAATGTTTGCACTATGTAGGTGGAGAGCCCCACTTAATCTTACAAATACTATTACATTTCTCTATTTTTCAATTTCCATCATCTTTCCTATAAGATTTATATCAGGTTGTGTGCATTTTTCTGTTTCTTCGACATTAACATAAGAAAAAAAAACTTGTTGGATCTTAATAGTTTTTTATTTAGGAAACTTACATCGAATACATGGTGTATGTTTCTCTTCATTTTACTTTTGTTTTCTTAAATCATAAAATATGTTGTCTGAAGAGGTGGAGCATACATGGTATTTTCCATTATTTTTCAAATCCATTTTAGTAACATGAAAGAGGTTCTCTTTGGCTGTAATTCACACTTCATTGTCTCAATATCTATATTCTTCTCAAGGTGCACGATCAATTTTCAGATTATCATGTCCCGATTCACTTATATGCTTTAACATGATGAAGACCACCATCAAATCATCAATGAAAATTTCCGCTTGCCCCTTTAACAATATCTTAGATTGTTATATGCTTAACTAGTGTAGTTAGTGCAATTTGTATGTGTTTGACTAACTTCCACATCCGATGTCAGAATTGTCACACTTTTCTCGCCAACAAGCAAACTCTTGCTCCACTACTTAATCTCTTAAGTAGCTTTCAGAAGACAGACAACATCTTAAATTCATGTTTCATTGTCTCCCTGTCACTTGTATAGATTCTGCCTATTTTCTTCCTCCAATTCCATTAATATGCTTGATTATCTTCCTGTAATCCATGTCTGATTTTGTTTTCCTTTTAGTTCCATTCCATCTTGTATTCCCAAAGGGCAGTCCACCTATGACAAAATTCTCCTCTTAATGCCCAAGGGTGAGAAATTTTGTTTTGTTTCCTTTCTTGCATCTTGTAGTCTTCCTTTTCTCAGAATTAACCTCTTCCCTACACCACCTAAAGTAAAAATATTTCTTGAACCTCCTCTGATATCCCCTTCAATTCAACTTGCTGCAATATTTCCCTGTCGGAGCCTTCACTTTATCACTACAACTCCACACGCAAGCCGTCTTTAGAAATAACAGGCTGCCCTCCTCTTTATTGCTTTGCTTAGGCAATGGGCGAAGATTCAGTTGGGAACTCAAATCATACACCAAGCTTGCCAATCACCTACAGTAAAAATATTATTTCTCAACCTCCTCTAGTATCCCCTGCCATTCAACTTGCTGCAATATTTCTCTGTTGCACCCTTCTCTTTACCGCTACAACTCCATCTGCAAGCCTTCTTTAGAGACAATGGGCCATCTTCTTTATTGCTTTTCTCAGGCAATGGGTGAAGATTCAGTTGGGAACTCAAATCATACACCAAGCTTGCCAATTTCTCAACACTCTACTTCAACTCCCATGTCTAATATCCACAACCAAGCTTAGCAATGGCATAAAAAAGGTCATCCTTCCCAAGGACACGTTCTATGATATTGGTAAATAGAGAGAGCACAAGAATCACAATAAGTACATTCATATAAGATAGGTGTGGTAGCAAATTTTTGGATCACCTCCCTCAACTTGATTAGAAAAGAGGTTTTACATTAGTAGGAAATAAATGTTCAGGCAGTAAAATGAAGAGGCAAAAAACAAGAATAGGAATTGGAAGACAAGGAAAACACGGAATGCAAGGATGTGCAGAAAGGAGAAAAGTCAAATCATTAATAAGAGAGGTCATAGTTTCCCTATTTAACCCTCAATATAGCCATCAATCTCATTTTTTTATAATTATTATGATTGCAACTCGAGTTAATTTTAAAATTAAAAAACAATGTCATGATTGCTTTCTATGGATCAAAGTATCATATGACATGTGAACATAATTCATAGAAAGCAAGTTCATAAATTCATTAATACCTACAACTTGATCATCAAGAAATGCTTTTTTTAATTTAATTATGCAGAAAATATAGAACATTATATTACTAGCAATCTGAATTGAGATGATCAAGATATTTAGAAAATAGAATCACACAGAAATGAATGAAAATGTAAACCTCCTGTCCTCCATACAATGAAACTGCTTAAGATTAAAATTGTAGCATAAATCATACTCTCAAAAGCAGACCTTGAAACAAATGTAGCACTTACAGAACAGAATATCTTGGTAACAAAATTGACTTGAATGGTAACAGTAATAGTGCACATTTAGAAGCATGCAGACATGCAACATAATTCCCATGCAAACATTGATAAGTAGGGATTGCATTGCCCAAGGCATCTCAAAATATAACCATGTAGTAAGATTGAATACAGCACCAGCAATAGCTTAAAAAAATTAATCGGCACAAAGAAAGGCAAATCATAAATAGGTAAGACGTCTTTGCAGTGATGAAAGATCATAAACCATCATTGTATACATTCATATTGATATTAGATAAAATATAAAATGCATGTGAGAGTCAGAAGTTTACAGTGCATCTACCTGTCATGATGTTAGGTCCACGGACGCAAATCTCTCCTTGCTGATTGGGAGGAAGAGGCTTCCCCGTTTCTAGACTTGTAATTTTTGCTTCAATGCCTGGAACTAATGTTCCTGCAGACCCAAAGTCACTACTACTTTCCTTGCAGACCATTGTTACAATGCCACAAGTTTCTGTTAGACCATATCCCTGTTTGAAAGTAGACATCTTTAGTTAGGCTCATTGATTTCATTAATTTCAGAATTATCTCTTAATGATTTCTTCACTTATCTCCCAAATATGGCAACCCAGGTAATGGAAAACAATCTACCACACGAAAATGTAGATTCTAAAGTTTGCACACAAACTTGTTACCATCAAACAAAGATACATGAAGTGTGGGTGCAGATCCCAGAACTTAGGATTTGGGTATTTAAAAATATGCTTTTTTCAATCATACATACATAATGGAAAAATAACACATAGCTCATGATCTCATCTTTGTGATATATCGGTTTGTGTCACTGGTCCCACATTTTATTTCATACTTGGGAGCCACCTTTTAATGCTGACTAGGAATTTGATTAACTCAGTTGGGGAGTTTGATTAATGTCTGCATGATTTCTTACCCTTCCTTATAGGAAGGAACCGGACTCCAACCCCAGATTCCAAAATTATCCTAAAGGCACACTAAGGAGTACTGACTGAAACAGGGACAGGTAGAGTCACATGAGCGGAGTACCTTTTCAGCCATTATCGGCCACATGGAATCACCTTTGCAAAAAGTAAGATAGTGGTCTGAACAGTGGACGCACTATCAAGAGATGCGTGACAGATGTAAAGTGAACAGTGAAAAGCGTCTGCATAATTTTGAAGAATCTTGTACCACCAAATGAGACACAGAAAAATGTTGGTACAGAGTATAATAGTGGACAGCTGGAAGGTAGAAAAGAAGGGTCCACCAGGAAGAGAGTCAACTAGGTAAGAAGCTGACTGGGATGCTTATGAGGATGCCAGAAAGGTAGGAAGGGAAGAAAGCTGGTATAGGAAGCAATGCTGATGTGTGGGCAATGAAGACACAGTAGAATGTCAACACTACTATCAATCTGGAAGTTTGCAAGTTGATCTAGCTCTTCGTTATTATCATCCTTGAAATAATCTTCTTCATCACAATATTCTTTATTTTCAAGGACAAGTTCAAAACATTTTCTTGCAAATACATGTCTTTGCCTGATAACATCCCACCACACTGCGGCGTTGGATGAATTTGGAGCAATGTGTGCCGAATGGCCCACTATGATTCCTTAATCAAGTGAATGATTGTCATTCACTCAAATGGTCGGATTTGGGCTGTATCCAACTAACCAATTGGTGATTGACAGTCACCAAACTGGATGCTTTTGGCAAAAGCCATCAAAGCAATGAAGAGTGTCGTTCCTCAAAACGGATGGTTTTGGGCTGTAACCACCAAACCATTGTGGATCGACATTCCACAGAATGGCTAGTTTTGGGATGAAAATTGACAAACCCAGGTGTTTTTGTACACCGGGACAACTGGTTTTGGGTTTAGCCAGTAAACCACATCATGATTAAGCACATTCATGTTCGGAGTCTTCAGATTCAAAGTGATCTACTTGATAGGCTGTTCTTTGTGCCAGATACCCAAAGGGTTTATGGATTTGCACATTTAAGGCAGCTAAATGGTCTGAGAATAATTGGATAGATGAAAATGTTGTGGACCATTTTGATTTTAGGACTTGTATAGCTCTAGAGGATTGGCTCCAGGCAATGGTGGTTATTGACCTTTTGAAATAGGTATTGTATTTGAACATTCTTCTATAGGCCATTGCAAAAAGGACTTATAATTCATACGGTGTTCCAACAATTTGATGAAATAGAACTAACCACCAGGGAGATATACAGTAGACAAAACTGGATTCACACCAAAATCCTACCTCTGTTATTCTCTGTAATCCTATCAGCCAATGGATATGACATAATTCAGCGTATGGCATGTCAAGATGGAGGATTCATAACTCTTGGAAGGATTGGCTTATTTCAAGGCATGGATCCTGTGATTCATACAAAGTTCTTTTGACTTATATTTATTTGGAGTGGAACTTAACACAGGGGAGACAAGGATATCATAATAAGCTTGCAGCACTGTTGCTATGATCCTTTTCTGAAGTTCTGAAGGAAGATTGTTCCAGCAGGGCTTCATCTTCAGACTTGAGTTCCACTTTCTTTTAAGATCCCGAGAACCACCAAGAGTGTTAGTGTAAACCATTATTGCTCCATGATCATGAGATTTTTTTATCCTGGAGTGAACTTTCATGGAGTTTATCATCTTTATATTGGTGTTGGATAACACCATTATCATGAGAATCATCCTCTTTGTTCCGGGAGGATTGACTGGTATATGGATGTTGTGACTGTAACTATTTTGTAACAGTATCTTTTAAACAATCTCTTTCTTCTGAATTTTCCCCTGGATAGAAAATGAAATGGTGCCTTGACTGAAATCCTCTTCATGATTTTGTAAGAAGGGTTCTTGGTTCCAAAAGTTGAAATATTCTGTTGCATTTGTGATTATGAAAGGAGATTCAGTACAGTGGTTTTGAACTTTTGACCACTAATAGAGAATTCTTCTATATCAGGGCTTCCAGCAAGCATGTCATCTGCTACATCTGAATCGTATTCTTCATATTCAAATTCAGAATAATGACTTAGAGGAAAGTAGTACAATTCTTTTGAGCAGATTTCAATGTACCAAAAGGTATTTTTACACACATTTATCTCTTTATAAAAAATGTACCTGCTTATTGATACAATGGTGCGGTTAAAACAAGCAGCTGTATTGAGAAGCTGTATATAGGCCAAATAAATTGGTGCAACAATAATAGGGAAAGGACCGCACAATTGGTGGAATAATATTATCCACCATGGGGATGGATGATTGTCCCAACTATGATTCCATCAGAAACCAACATGCTTAATGCGTTCAGCTCCTATTAGCCAGTGTATATGGCAGAACTCTATGTATTATAGATTGGGCCTTATGATTTTTATCTCTTTGTGGTTTTGATTTACCTCAAAGCAAGGAACAATATTATTTGTAAAGGCACACTTATGATAAACTTGTTCAGCTTCAGGGAAGTCTAACTGAGACTTTCCAAAACTAGGAATACAAAGATTATTGTAACGAGTCTTCATTACATATGGAGTAATCTTGTACTGTATTTCTTATGGAATTTTTAGATACAGGGATTTTTACGAGATGCTTTCGGAGATGTAGTCCCTTTGGTATAGGGTTGTTTTGAATATCTATTCTGGGTCCAGGGATAGAATTTTCGTCAGATATTCTTCTTTTTATGAGATCAAAGATCCTTTTCTGGACTCTTATTTGTTTGTACCCCGGTAACATGGAATGTCTTGGATAATAGGGTTTTGGATAGTTGTTTGGGACTAACAACTTCAGAACAATGGATATGGATATCCCATAGGAAGGAGTTTCTAGCAAACTGATATATACAGAGAAACTCGGAATCAAGGAATTAAAACTGAAAATATACAGGGAAGGATCACAAATGATCCTAGGTAAAATTATTTTTATATACAAATCAGGGTAAAAGTTTTTGAAAACTTTTCCATTGTCAGAGGCATTGGGAGATAGAGTTATCTTGAGCTGATTATTTTCTTCTGGTTTTATTTTTCACATTTCTCTATACAATGATGTAACATAGGGAATTATATCCACCCATGATTTATTTTGTATTTCTTGGCTGAGCTTAGAAAACTTTTGCCAAGAATATTTTCATTACCTTTGTGAGCATTAATCAACGGAGTACAGTAGACACTATCTAAAGAATCAGTATGTCCTATGAAGGTTAAGGGAACAGTATAAACAGATAAACCTTCAGAGGTATGACTATATATATTAGGAGGAACATGACTTATATAATTTTGGGGACATTGTTCGCAGATCATAATATACTGGAAATATATCAGGAAACTTTACCAAACACTTGACTATATCAGTTTTACAAAATTTTGTAATAAAATAAGTAGTCTTCTTGTTTTGGGAATCAAGAGATGTACTGATAATCTACTTCCTATTTTTATGTCAGTAAACGGACAACATCAACAAAGCTTTAAGGAGTTTTAACAAAAACTGCGTGAAAAGTGCGAAAATTTGGCTGGCGAAGTAGATTATGTGAAAAGTGCATTCCCACTCGAGTTGACGCCAAATAAACATAATGCGACAGTATCCTCATCAAAGCTGTCAGTGGTGTGAATGACCAGTGGTCCCATATCCGTTATAAAGCAGATGATAATGTCATTACACATGAGATTCGACTTGATCCTCCACGTCCATCTGGGCCTCTAGATAAGTGATTTGTACTGCTCATAGTGGGGGTCATTGTTGACACAATCGATGTGATAGTACCTGTATTATGCTGGGTGGTTGTGACAAAATCTAGCTGTCTGTAAGTCCATTGATGCTGCCCTAGAAAATCCAGTGTACTTGTTGAGTATGCCTTTCATGAGAGTTTGGCTTTGGACAACTAATAGCAAGTCATCAAAATTAGTTTCTTTAATCTTGGTTAAATTGAAGCTTTCAGGAGGAGGCTGGTTCATCACAGTTACTGTAGGATTACAACTTAACCAGTCAGCTATAACATTTTTTTCTGTTGAGATATGTTTTGCAGTACAGTTAAACCTATTGAAATATTCCTGCCAACGGCGATATTTACCTCTCCCATCTTCCCTATCATGATATTCCTCCTTGAATGCAAGAAACAGAGTACAATTTGTTCTGATCACAAAAGATTTCAGATGCATTAATTTCAAAGCAAACTTCTCAAAGCATTTCTTTATGGCATAAATTTATTTATCTCTGGATATCCATTTTTTGACATCATCAGAAAAAACTCCAATGGCAAATTCACAAATATTTTCGTTAAAATTTTCAATGCAACATAACACTCCACCCCTTACTAAATCAGAAGCATCAGTGTAGACAATTCTTCAGACTTTGGAGCATGAATAGAAGGCAAAAATTGAACCTTATGTTTGATAGTTTGAACAAAAAGGTGGTGTTTTTTTGTCCATCCAAACGTTTTACCTTTCTTTAATAACTCTTGCAGTGGAGCTATGTCATTTCCTGCATCGGGATAAAAATTGTTTACATAGTTCAACAGTCCTAAAAAAGCTTGCAATGTTTGCTTGTTCATGTTATCTGGGAATTCAGAAACTTTTTCTTTTATATGTGATTGCACTTCAAGTTTTGCGTTCTTGACTTTCATGCCAAGAAAATTACAGTCTTGTTGATAGAGTTGGAGTTTAGTGCTGGGTCAGACAATCCCTACTTCTTTTACAATGCTGAAATTTTTCTGGAGGTAAGAAAGACGGTCTTCAAGAGATGAACTGAAAATCAAAATATCATCAATCTCTAAAGAGGAAATCAGAAGTTCCTTTAAATATTTCATCCATGTGAGCTTAAAAATACGCAGGTGAATTCATTAGTCTGAATGGCATGACATTCCACTGATAATGGCCAAAAAGATGGCTAAATGCAGTTTTATGCTTGTCTAATTCCTTGACCCTAATCTGATAAGATCCCGACTTGCAACTAAATTGAGAAAAATATGTACACCTTGCTATTTTCTGCGGCAAATAAGATTTATCTGGAATCGGATAAGAAAAGGGCTATGTGATTGCATTAAGTGGCCATTCTTTTCTTTCCCGTCATGTGTTCTGAGTGTTTGTTTACCATAAAGGCATGACAGCAGAATAGATAAGTAGATGATTTATATGAGCTTGGCATCAACTAGTTCTTTTGTAGCCTTTTCCATATCGTCATAGTCATTTGTAGGAATTGGAATTTTCTTTCCAGTTTTCATCTGCCTTCCCTCTTGCAAATTTATTTCCATCTCTGGCATTCTCTTTTGCTAGAATTTTTGTGGATCATCGGAGCAAATTTATTCCCTAATGGCCTGTCTTATTTTTTCTATTTCAGCTAGGACAATATTTTATGGGTGTTGTATTAGAGTTTTAAGGAATTGCTCTATGGCATAAGTAAGCCTAGGAGCTCTGATCCTTTCTCCCTAATGAGTAATACATTCTTTGGAGTGCTACCATAGAGAGAGTATTTGTCTATGAAATCTCCTCCTAACAATACATCTACTAGGATATCATTATGCAGGAAGAAGTCACAAACAAATCTGTTTGCTTGAACAAGAATCGGTTTGTTATGCTTATATCTAGTGCAGATAAATGAATTGCCTTGCACGTCTAATGCCCTATATGCCAGCTTACTATCTGGTTTTTCCCAGTTTGACATTATAGGACCTTTTGCAAAAGACAGTGAAGCTCCTGTATCAACTTGTGCATCTAACAGCGTTCCATTAATTTCAATACCATGCAAATAAAGGATAAAGATAAAATTTGTTCTAGTTTAATTAGTTGCATTATTAAGAGAGAAGATTTAATCTATTAGAACAAATAAAGCCATGCAAGGCTGTAGATAGTTTTGCTATAGGAATTTTTATATTCCTTTATGATTGAACAAAGATTAGTTATTTTTAGATTGCTTTGTGATGAAGCAAAGGTTAATTTTAGATTGCTTGGTGATGAAGCAAAGGGTAGTTATTTTTAGATAAAGTTTCCTTGCATGGCAAGACATATTGCAGTAAGGACATGATCATTTGAAATAGAATTATTATATTTTGCACTTAATCGAAGATTGATTGTATTCAAAATTTGGGATTGGCTCACCTGTGAAGCTTCAATTGTTTTGGTTATTGGTTGTAATCAGATCAATATCTTTTTCATGCCATAAAATAGATTTTATTTAGAGCTCTAAATAAAATCAGTTTTCTAGGCAAATTCTCATTTCTAAAATTGTTTCAGAATTTAATTTGGCTCATAACAAGAGGAGTCACCACTCTACTTTTTTAATTTTGTGGTTTCCTACAGAATTTATCTACTTCACTTTATTGACTATAGAGAGACCACCATGGCATTTTGACAGGTCCATCCCTTGTGGGTTCATGAAATCAGTTGGGTAAATGTTGATGTACCTTGGGGGTTAGCAGCATCTATGTTGCTTTTATTGAATGATTGAATATGGCTCTCATTTGAAGTGCATATTTCCATCTTGCTGTATGAGATTCTTGTTGATGACACTCTTCTCCTATAATTGACTGCCCTTGCTTTCTTGTTGCCCCTATCTACGACCTTTATATCATATACCCTTGTCACTTACCAATGCCATTTTGGGAGGATAAGAAAAGAGAGAAATTTTTGGCCGAGTTTGATTAATTTTGACTTCCTGATGTTATCGTGCTTAAATATTGTGAAAGAAGATGTAGTAACTATGAGGTCATAATTGTGTGATGTTAGGTGATGTCAGCTTCTTCTTTTGCATCTTGATTTGGATCTCTTCTTGGGTCTTTGTCTTGAGACTCTGCTTCGTTGTCTAGAAGATGTAATTGATGTCTTCATTGTAAAGTGAAGATCTATTTAAATAATGCTTACTATAGTTTGCATCTCAGTGATTCAAATTCAACTAAAAAACAGTAGGCAAAACTCTATACACCTTGTCAAAGGGCGTAGGGCCACAACAAACGAGAAACTCCAACCTCAAAATAACATCTTAGAGGCATGTATGCAACAATTAGTACTTAATAAAAATAGGTAGTCTTAAAAGATAAAGAAAAGAAAAATATTAATGGTTAGATGCTCTCCCTTAGAGACATGGATGACCATATCTGAGAGTCGAGACTCCATAGTTTGAATGACCCCTATAAGTCAGGATCCTAGGAATCAGAAGCTTCAACCAAACAAAAAAGAAGCAGAAGTAAATGGTATAACAGGCAAGCATAACAAAAATTGTAAAATGCCATGACATCAGCTGAAAACCCTTGGAGAAATCACCATCAACAAAACGTCCTCTTTAAATAAAAATTAAATATAGAAGTGCAAATCTTATTAGATTTAGAATGCACCCACAACTTCGTATTTACCAATTTCACTCAAAAAAACGAAGCTCACAATAGAAACAAGGCAACGTGTCAAGTTGGGCACAGGATCCAATTCTGGATAAGAACTTTGCAATGATATCCAATATCCATGGCAACAACCATTGCCTACAGCAAGGATGTGGTGACAAGAACATTGTAGAACCATGGCTCAAGCAGCATGATCACAAACAAAAACAAGATTGTAAAATTGAAGGGATAATCGATATGTGGGATGGTTGGCCTTCTGTAACTCTTGTAACTAATTATTGAAAGTAGAAATATAGTCTACCATAATTTAGAAAGAGATCGCCAATGGGAAACTATTCTGTGCGGTTAAAGATAGACCTAAATTAGAAGTTACACCTTTATATCCATCATCTTCACATGATTCATATGGTAAGAAAGAGAGTCCTCTGATTCATGTACATATTATTAAATCTATTATTATTTAAAGAAACACCTCACCTTCTCTTCTTCCTTATTGCAATTGTGTGATTTGCAGATTCATTGCATTCAATGATTCTGCATATATTATGTGTGTTACTGATCTTTCTTTTGTGCTGCATTGTTTCTAATTGCATAAGCATGCTGTTCTATTGCTGCATTCAGTTAGAATGTCTCACTAGAGGCAAAAGCCTCGGTATCAAAACCAAACTTTGCTAAAGCATGCATCATATTTGGAAGCACAAGCATATATCAAATCTATATGTGTGTCTTGAACTTTTGCATATTTACTTTTTGTTGTCTTCTTGCTTGCTGTTACAAATTTTTAGGAAGCAATTTTCAATAGTTGCAGGAGAAAGTACAATATTATAAACTCAAATCCTTTTTGGCTATGCGTTAATCCCCCAATCTTGACCGTGGCATGTTCACATCAACTTCTCTCCATTGTTTCCCCTAAAGCTGATGGCAATCCCTCAGTATACTCCAAAGGTTTCAATATATGAAGTTTTATGTGAGATCAGTTCTTGCAAAGAATACCAAAATTCGCAATGACAAACCAGCGATGATTAAACTTACTGCATTGTTTTCTCCACAGCAAAAGGCAGTCCCTCAATATTTCCAAAGGTTTCAATACTTGATGTCTATGTGAGATGAGCTCTTGCAAAGAGGTTACCAAATTTCACAACAATATACCAACAAGAGATAAACTTGTTATAGTGTAAAGACACTTATAAGTGGGGAGAATGGAATTCATAACTTGGTACTTGTGGAAATGGGTTCTTAACCAAAAGACCAATGGAATTCACAACTTTTTACTTGTGGATATGGGTCTTTAACAAGGTAACAACTTTCCTTGTAGAGGTATTTTGCATGCAGAAAAGAATGATAAACAACATACCTGTAAAAGTCTTGATATATATGTGTGTGTGTGTGTGTGTGAAAAACTCACCTGAACAAATGCAGCAGTAGGGATATTTGTCGCACTCTCCTCCATAATATCCCTTCCAATTGGTGCCGCTCCACAGATTACTTCCTTGAGAGAAGACAGATCATATTGTGCAACAACCTCCTTATGTTTTGCGAGGGTTATCATAATGGGTGGCACTATAGGCAAGTGTGTTACCTTGTACTCTTGAATGATCTGTAGCATCCGCATAAAATCAAATTTAGCCATGGAAACCACAGCATTTCCTCTTTGAAGCTGAGCAAGTGTGATAACTGACAGGCCATACACATGAAACATTGGAAGAAGACATAACCAGGTCAAATATCTTTCACCCCTGGCTTCTTGGTCGCTTGACAGCATCAAGCCAGATGCCATGAAATTCCTATGAGTCAAAATTACCCCTTTGTTGATCCCAGTAGTCCCAGAAGAATACAACAATGCAGCTGTGTCACTTTTCCTGATTCTAACTACCGGTGGACTCTTGTGAACTCCCATGGTTAAGACTTCAGAAAACAAAGTAATGGGTACACCTGATGTAGGCCTACTAAGCTCATGAGATCCTATAATTACTGCAGGTAGACCCAAATCCTTTACTTTATCCCAGAGCTCAGGGACTGTAACGATGAGCTTGGTCTTTGAATCGTGCACTTGTTTGGAGACTTCCATTGTGGTATACAGCGGATTGACGGTAGTTGCCACTGCGCCAATTGAAACAATTCCAAGGAAACACAGAGGAAAATTAATAGAATTGGGGGCAAAAATGAGTACCACATCATCCTTCCTGATACCCAATTGGTATAATCCACCGGCCACCTGATTTACCTTGTCTTTGAATTCTTGAAAAGAGAGTTTCTCCCGAGAATCAGCATCAATGAGTGCTAATTTATGAGCATAAGCTGGTGAATCTCTAAACAGGAAAGAAACTATGTTTGTATACTCGTCCTCTGGAAGTATCAAGGGAGGGCGAAGGGACCTGAATATTCCATTCGTTTCCATCACAATTTAGTGTTATTCTTGTGCGGGTGAATATTCTACCAGCTTTATGCCTGGATTCTTGAAAATGAGGTGTTATCGGAGGCTCACAAGAGTTGCATGACCTCAGATCAATTAACTTGTAAATTGCGTACGCAAATCGTTAACGACAGCATGCTCCTCGTTGTAGCTCCCCAAAAAAAACAAAAAACAATTGGATTAAAATTAAAACATACGGATAAAACATCGAAGAGTGTAAAATAAATGGATGAATCTAAATATAACATAAATAATTAGTTTATTTAATTAATTATTTTTAAAAGTAATTCTGTGAGCAAACAAATAGGGTTTATAGATGTATTTTAAATTAGTTGCAATCTAAAGACAATCATCTAAATATAAATATGAAATCATGTTTTGAAATGTTAGATTCATCATTTTAAAATCTAGATCTTATTAAAGTTGGATGTATGAAATGTTGGGACGTTTTTAATGGATGACATGTAGGGTTTGAAATGAGTTGACAACTTTATTTATTTGGTCTTGTCTCCTTATGTTCTTGCTCTTATTTGTGTGCTATGACATCTAAAACATGCAAAACAAACTTCTTTTTTCATGTTTTAAATGGTCTTAATATTTGAAACTCGAGGAAAACAAAGTGAGCATTAGTAGCTTGTGTTAAGAGTTAGTAGGACTCAATAAACATGATATAATTATTAGGCCCCTAAATGGTAGAAACTACTCGATAAAAATATTTCGAAAATAGTAAATTGTATAAATAGAAATAACTTCAAGGATGTACAAAACCTTAGGGTGTGCACCAAAAGTGTTCCATTGAAAAGTCTCATTTCAAACAATTATATAGGGTCTAATGATTGCTTGATCTCTATAAAGTCTTTCTAAATTCTCAATAGATTCTCTATGAAAGTTTATTAGATATCGTGTGTCAAATGAAATACAATGCTTATGTGTTTATAGACAATAGAATTCAATGTATGACCCTATCAACATGCCAAAACCAACACCAAATGGCTATAAAGAGAGAGCTAACAAATGTGTTAATAATACCTCAGTTGGGTTGATAAACAAAAAAATAGACAAGCACTTAAAATTTAAATTAATGACTAATAAATGCCTCGAGGCTATTTTTAAATTTTAAATTTACCCCACTTTAAAATGTGTTCATGCATACAAGTCAAACTAAAAAAAGAATATATGAAAAGGATATAACTGCATGCCTAAATATTCAAAACAAAAGCCAATGCTTCTGGGAACTTGTAAAACCAATTCTCTTTTTTCTACACACATGGTTAAGTGCTAAATAATCATAATGAATACTATAATACAAAATAGTAAAAAATTAATTACCATCTAATGATGAAGTCTAAACCACAATATGAATATAATCTGAGTGAAATCCTAGAGTGACATATAATGGGGAATCCTGAGTTGGGAATTGAAGTTATGCATCCTAGTAATCATAAGGCTTTCAATCCCTATCATCATAAGTACCTTGTGTATTGAATCTGCGATATCATCAGAGTAACAAGATGAATAAATATAGAATATAGTTTTCCCCATCAAGATTTGAAGAGAGTGCATGAAATAATGAAAATTGGATCTTAAGTAAGATAAATGAATATTGTTAATAACAATATATATCATCAATAAATATATAACATCATATATTATCCAAAATAACATGAACATTTTGCTTGTTAAATATTACCTTATGATGGCATGAATCAATGTATCAAAGCATTTTGATCGTAATCAATTACAATTTTAAGTTTAATGTATAAGGTAATGACAAATGAATAAAACCCACTAATTAGGGGTTTCGCCCCAATATATAAAGTGAAAGTGAAAATAGAAAGCTCACCTGATTCTTATCTTTTACTTTTGTAAACAAGGCTTGAGAAAGAGTTACTATGGTTGACCAATGGCCTTTTTAGGCACATTGATTGGATGGTGTGAGCTCTACAGATTTTTGTATGAGACAAAAAGGAGGGATGGCAGTTTCAGCATTACTACAATGTCGGGCATATAAGCACCTGATAGTGACTAGGCCCATTGGCCTACCCACTAATCTAGAGGATGGAGAGAGACCACAAGCACAAAGATTGCATTTGTTGAGGTGGAAGAGATTGTTAGACCTAGGTTTCTCATAGTGGACAAGGGTCGTAGATTCTCTGAGGGAGATGGACATCACCTAGGGACCCTACAAGTATCATTCTGGTTGGGTTAAGGATGTTACACAAATGGGATGGATTAGATGGAACAAATGTACTAGAGTCAATTACTAGGGATCATTTAGTGGTTTCAATATGAGAGAGTACTTAGATAATTTAAACAAACATATGATGTGCTCCTATCCATTTCTATCTAACGCAGGACATAAAACAACCCCTAGAGAGATAGAGAGCAAGACCTACCTACCATTGAGGTGTAGGGACTCAAAGATAATGATGAGGATGAGAAGCATCAAGATCCTAGGGTTAGTGATACAAGATCCACAAAGGGACAGATGGCTTGGTGGGTTGAGGTTCACCCAACAACATTATTCCCATTTGAGGGGGAGGGACACCATCTTGAGGGAGCATATTATGCTAAGGGTGAACACTATGGAGAGGAAACAAGGGAGCCTACCAGAGCAAAGGGAGTGGTTGAGGAACCTCTTGGGGATTCTTTGATTTGAGCAATAAGGGACCTAAGCTAGTGGTGATGAGAACCTGGTGAATATGTCAAACAAACTTATTTTTTTGTCTTTAATTGATGTTTGGGAGTTCATTATTTAAGGTTTTCTTAATGTTAAACAGTGATAGTGGATGATTGAATCTTCACCATAGGGGCACGATATAGATATTGAGCTGAGACATACTTGAAGTTATTCTAGATATGATCGAGCAAGCTGACTTTGAAGTAGAGAGGCATGTCTGCCTATTTGATCTAGTTAGTAGGGTTAGGGAAACATACTTTCAACATTTTATAAGGATGGAGGATCTAAGCACATAGCTCACTTAGGCATGAACATGCATCTCCAAGCTTGAGGCTTAATTGGTAGCATTGATAGAGGAGAGATATAAATAGATACATAGGCTAATGATGCCCCCTCACGTTAGTGATAGATTTTCTTAGAGTGTTAGTAATTTTAATTATAGTAGAAGTATAACTACAATAAAAGGATGTAAATGTTATGATAAATATTTTGAAATATCAAGAGTGAGAGGCCTTGAGGTCAAGGTGTCACACTAGGGCACAAACTCTCATGTCTGCAACATTTTTAGCCCAATAGGCTATAGAAGAGATGTAAGGGGATCATACCCCTGCACCTAATACATGAGTTGTTTGGACCACATGCCCCTAATGTGATTTTGTACGTATGGTTGGATAATACATTTTATCTTTTGATTATAGGTGTCTCTACATGTATGTGTATGTTTTAATATGTAAAAAAGGTGTGTTCTCTAATACAATCATAATGTATACAATATTTTTTGCAAATACATGGAAAAGAATATAACGAAAAAAGCATAGTATTAATAATAAAACAAGATTTATGTTGATTAAAGCATTACAACATATAATAACGCACATGCCAAACACTTGCAAAAATCAATGCAATAAGACAACAAATATTTATAATAAAATACACACTCAATAAAGATAAAGGCAATCAAAGGATGAGAGTAAGACAAAAAGGGGAATCCAAAATTACCCACTTCTTTTAGAATGTGTTGAATTACTAGCATTAGCCTAAATGTGCATTCATAATTAATAAGTCGTTATGGATTTTTAGGAAAAAGTAGGCAAACAAAAGAAATAAAAAATATTAATAAAGCGAAATAACATTAAAAAATATAATTTGAGTAAAAGCAATGTGAATGAATAAGAAGTTGTAAGTGCAAGGCAAATTTAATTTGGAAGCAATAAAATCATAACAAAGAATAAGACATGAAAAACAACATAATTCAAAGGAATTAAATCTAAAGCAAATTTGACAAGAGAAGTGATTTAAAACACAAATCTCCATGGCATAATATGGATAACGAGCATTACACAAAGCACAAGCTAAATCACTCATGAAATCATATTTATAAACACTATTAACAAAAAAAAAATGATAAAACAAGGAAGAAGCAATAACATAGGCCCTAAGTGGGAAGAAATAGAATAGAAGCCAATGAAAAGAGAAGTAGACAATCACTTGAAGAGGCAAAGAAGTAATGCAACTAATAAAAAATAAACAAAAAGAAGAATATAGAATATTTGGTTGCAAGCACAACCAATAGGTAGGTGAATCTAACCAATAATATACTCATAACCAAGTAAGACATGATAATCATCAAGAGAAACACAAGGCAACCTATTATAATAATTAGATGCAAATACAAAGTGTTGAGGTATCCAAGAATCAAGAGATGATAATTCATCTTTTAAAGAGTATTCATCAATACTATTTTCCACTAGAATCACTTGAAGAGGGAAAGAAGCAAGATTAATAATAAACAATAAACAAAAGAAAAATATATATTTTTCAATTGCAAGCATACATAATTGGTAAGTGAAGCTAACCAATTATAGGGTCGTAATCAAGTGAGACATAATAATCAACAAAAGAAACACGAGGCAAAACATTAGAAGAATAAAATGTAAATGTAGGGTGTTGAGGTATCTAAGAATCAATCCATGTTAATCCATCTTCTGAAGAGTCTTCTTCAAAAATACTATCCACTGCATGACCTTCCACATTGATGTTATATTCAATAGGTGTATCATATTGATGTTCCTCTAATTGCCTATTAGCTATATGTTGTGATATAAACATTCTTTTTAGAATAGACTTGTACACTTGCACCTTATACTTTCTTGCCCTAGGTATAAATCTTGGTCCTTCTCTTAGTATGTCTTTATTGAATACCTCTTCTTGAATTTGCTCTCTAGGATTTTTGCTCTCTTTTAATTGTAATCACTTAACCCTCATGTCCAAATTTTAGGCTTTTATGCATGGTAGAGAAATTTAATTTCATATGATGTATTGAAAGTCTAACATTTAACATAATGCAAGATCCATTATTGGGTATCACCTGAAAATGATTTGGATTGTCTTAGGACCCATTCAAATAGGAAATATAATGCAACCAAGAGGCTCTCTACCTATACCATCATATCCTTTAAAAATAGTCAATGTATATGCTAAATCATTCTTACTAAGTCCAAGACCGTATATAAATTCCCTAGTGGATATATTCATACTTGAACCATTGTCAACTATTACTCCATCCTTTACATTTTATTTATAAACATTTTTAAAAATAGAGGTCCATCATATGTACTTAAAAATAATATCAATGAAAGTTTTCCTTTGCTTAATTGAATCAACAACACTCTTTATCGTAATTCTAATTTTATACAAAATAACAAACAAGTTATTGAAATGAATAGATCTAACAATATAACTATGAAAGTATAAAATTCAAATCTACTCAATTGGCTAATAATAGTAATAAGACAAAGTGATAAATAACCATGTTATGAAATGCAACAACAAGGGGATAAGGAATGATCACACATTGTAGTAACTAAAATCAGGAAGTTTGGATCTAGAATGTGACTATGCATGTCGATTATGCACTATTTGGGACTTTGATTTGACCCTTGGATCCTCCTAGATAAAAAAACACTCTGTGTGGGTTTGACCTAGGCAAATTATGGTGTTGGGTCCATCTCTATTCTACCAAGTTTGACATGTGTAAGGATGTGAAATTTGATTTTGATGTTACTAGTTCACCTCCTTTTTTAATCTTCATGTACTTGTGCTTTCCTATTTTTCCAGGAAGAATGTGTTGAGTTGGTTGATACTTTCTCTTTAACTTAGCTTGGCACTTAAAACAAACAACATGTTATAGAGTTAGGCAATTGTTTAATCCTTTTTGGAAAGAGTTATGGGGGAATAGCCTAATCAAATAAGGAGAAGACTATTCTACAAGCAGGCCATTTAAATAATTCATATTCACCATATTCTGATACTGTGTTGAATTATGTAAATATGCTAAATATAGAAATTTCAATGCCAAACAATAATTTGAATTCCTAAACACAAAGAAGAGATAATACTTATATTATTCACTCATGTGCAAGCAAATATCAAAAATGCATGTTTATAAGAAGGTAAGATGATGTTTTGCATAGATTCATCAGATTCTAAATATTATCTCGATGGCTGCCTAGGCACTACCATTAAAATTTAGAAACTAACATTGATGCTCTTGTCCCTATTTCGACACTTATGTACACAATGAATTGCATGTCCCTTTCTATAAATTCCACATATGCCTGTTAGGGTTCACTGTCACCTTGTAGATTGTTTGCTCATACATGTGCATAAGTTATGAATATCAGTATGTAGTTGAAAACCCTAGGTCCTCTAATTAGGGCATGTCACATTGAAAAATAGGGATTAATGGGCTCAAGTGAAATCAAGCTAATCTCAAAGACCCATCTGTCAATGAACATTGCCTACATAGCCACATACTCCAAAGAAGGCCTTAGACCAATGTAGTTCTCTTTTTTATATGGGCTTGTATGTGAACAATGGTATAATATGCTATATGCAAGTGCATGTAATGATATAGCTTGAAACTTGATAAATATTGCTCATGGGTTGTTCTTTGAATTATTCAAACCTTTAAGAAGATTGCACCTATAACTAATTTGGAAATGGGGAAAAATAGGGTAGTAAAACTCAGTTGTGCCAATGATTTAGTGTGAGTTTGATAGGTATTTGCTTAGTAATTGCCAAATTATTAATGAATGGGATTTGTTTTGTATTTATACTGCACCTTTTGAAATAATCTCACAAGAGGGCTAATTAAGACAAATAAGCTGACCCATAAATGCTGAAAGATTTAAAATTTTGAGCTTTTATAAATTATGAGTACTAGCATCATATATGGGACACTAGTGTTGATGTTAGTGTCCAAATTTGGACGATAGAGTTTGAGAGGTTACAAAGTCGCAGAAGGTTTGTGATTGATAATGTAAGATGTTTATAAGGGTTTAAGCAAATTATGGGCTATAGGTGATCCGAGTAATCAGAATATTCGGGTCAGAATATAGGATAATCATTTAAGCACAATAAGATGGCGAATGTGAGCCTTTTGGCAGTGGGAAGGTCTTAAACTAAAGGGTTGAGCTATGAGTGATATTTATCAAGTGTACAATCCCAATTTATCATATAAAATCATATTTTAGTATCTACATTTTCCCCCCCTTTAATCTAGTAATACATAAGGATGAAATTACTAGGTTAAAGGAAAGAATTGTGTATCTTGGTGTGTAAAATACACCTTGTCTTTGTTTGAGCCCTATTTGAATTTATTGTTTGTGTATTACCTGCAACCAAGAGCATGTCATAGTGTAACTAATGTATATAATCTAAAAATTTAGTAATTCAAATGCTTGAAAGAAAAGACAAGGAAGGTGTACACCTCTGCATCGATGCAACCATGTTGCCCCTTGGTACTTTACTTTGGTAATGATGCTTCATAGTTGAAGCATTGGAGATAATTTCTCAAATAAACCTTGGAGATGTAAAAAGGAGAATTGGAGGGTGCTCATGCCCCCAATCTAGTGCAAGGATGAGTTGTGACAAGGCCATTGAAATCACTAAATCTAAATCGCACAACCCCAATGAATACATAATCTAGCCAACCTTGCCTATGTAAAATGATATAACCATATCAACTTGCAAAATGGAAGTAATGCCAAGGTCATCGAGTGCATTGAATCTTGATCACACTATTCAAAAGATCCAATTGGTGTAGATAGATAAAAACTCAATCAATGTTGGTAAAGTCGATGCATAAATATGTATATAATCTAAATATGTATTTGTGATTTGGTGCATTTGCATGACTTATGCACCTCTAATGTGTTTTAAGCTGAAGTATTTGTCAAAATGTAACCTCTGCTCTATAAACTGTGAATAATATATATGACAAATTTTAAGAACTCTATTTCAACTCTATAAAATCAATGCCAAAATCATAATTATCTGATCCAAGTGTATATCTAAATCATGTAAATTGCATCAAATTCTACAAATTATGCTATGTGTATGTGGACTCGTGTCTCTATGGCATGGCCCCACTTATATGCCCCCCGTTTGAGGTGAGGGGAATGTTATCTGATAGTCCCCTTACCTCAAAAGAATATGGAAACCATGTTATATATGTAGCAATCATGCGAAGCATATAGTGATATCATGCCTAAACATATTGCGATATCATGTATAAATGTCGTAGCTTCATTTTTGTTTGATTCCAAGCCCTAAGTTAATTTCTAGAAAAAAAATTGAAACCTAATGTGCTTTTGTGGTGTGTATTTTTGTGTTAATGATTTCATTGTATACCACCTATATTGATTATATACTTAATTATAACTATAAAAAGTGATAGGGTTAATATATAAAAATCCTATATAATTTTTCGATATTCTCTTGGTTAATCCTGGGTGAAATTTGAAAAATAAAATTGAATCTAGAAATGTATATAATGGTGCAAAAAATAAGAAATATTTATCAAATGATACAAATGATGTGCCTTTGAAAACTTCCATTGTGTGTACTTTGAATGTAAATGGGTCTTCTTTAAATACCAATATTTAGAATCTTGTGAATGAATCTAAATGTGGTTGGAAATAATGAAGGAGAATATTTTTAACAAGAGGCTTCTTTAGATGAGCAAGATGGGGCTTGAGCTTAAGATATTTCCTACTTTAGGAAATGTAATTGTAAATTTTAATCAAGAAATAAGAGGTTCAAAACCATTACTTGTTATTCCATTCACACAACATAGAACTACTTTAAGGTCTGATCTCAACATGTAGGATACATAGTTATAATCCCCTTAAAGGTTTTGCAACACATAAATTTGTTTTGTTGTGAGTTGATGACAAAATAGGTCAAGAAAAATAAATATGACATCATTTATTATTTTTTTTCCATCAAATCAGAATACATATATGTATAGGCATGAATCCATTGGCAAAGTGATAAAAAAATCAGAAATTGAAAGTTAGTGTAAGATAAATGTTGGTGTAAATATTTATTTTGCACATTTAGTTAAGTTGACTCAGGTAGTTAGCTTTCTACTAAGGCTAGTTAGTGTGTAGTTAGAGTGTGTACATGTCCAAGGATACATTTAATGCTTACTCAAATGTGCCACTTTCATTACGTGACACCTTTTGTGTGATCAATAAGAAAAGAGATGCAAGCCTTGACTTTACTATAAATACTCTTAACCTAATTTATATTTTATATTGTTGGTTGTTGGCAATGGAGTTTTAAATCTACACACAAATGTTGAATATTTGAGTAATATTTTTGGTTCTCATTTGATCTCTCCAATTATCACCTCTATCCTATGTGAGTTATGCTTCATTTGTTCTTCGATCTTGGTGAGAACATATCTTAGCATGGTATCAAAGCCATTAAAGGTAAGCTCTGTAGCTTAGGATTTTTTTACGCATTTTTTAGAATCAAATTTTTTATGCAACATCTTAAAGCAAAACTAACATCTTGAGCTCAATTTCTAAGCCATGTAAATTGTGTTCCCCACAAATATATAAAATTTGCAAGGTTAAAAATGATCCAATGGGAAGGAAAACAAAATTTTCATCTCATCTGGCATGTTTATAGGACCAAATGTTTTGTTTTGTTATTAACTTGTGATAAGCTATTAGCTATAATATTTAGCTATGGATTGGATCTGAGTCTATAGGAAGGACAGGGTATGATCTAATAGGTGATCATACATTCCCACAGTAAAATTTTTTGCCTCTCTTTTCTTCTTCGATCCATTAGTTCTAAAATGCACTATTTTCTCTCACTTTGTAAGAATACCTAATATGGCCTCATTCTCGGGACCCTATTGAGGGAATTTGTATCTCTTTTTTACATGGCACTTTTGTAACAAGAATCCTGCATTTTTTAACATGTTCAAGTAGTGGATTTTGGGCCACTTATAAAAAAAAATTCTTAGTTATTTCTATTTTCAACTCTTCAACATGATGATCGTTAATTGTGACTTTAAACATCCCCAACATTATTCAACTTCTATGTGTTCAAAGAGTGGATTTTTGGCCACTTGTGTAGGACATTTGTTGCACTACTATGAGTTTCTTTGTCATCTTGAGTAGTTAGTGGTTATTTTACCCTACCACTTCCACTCATGCCATTTCTTTTGAGACAATTGAGGCCTCTTTCTATGTGCCTTATTATAATTTCTAGGAGCTATTATTTTCTACAAATAAGCACCTCTATGTGTGTGTGCGCTTTTTTTGTTTTAGCACAATAATAAGTTTGGTTTCTTCACATGTACATGGGTGTCTTCTTAGGAAATTTATTTGTCGAAACCCATATGAGGATTTAGTATGTCTCATCTTTTGATGGAATTATTTGGTGTACTCTTCTATATTTTTAACACTTTCTTTGATAGTATGACCATCTCGTGTTGTGAATGACAATTAGTGTCCCCAACATTAATAAAGATTCATATTTACCCACAAGTAACCATAAATATTGGTATCAAAATTAAGAAAAAATCTCTAAACCATCTTTGGTGGTATAAAAATTTAGAAAATCTCTAAGCCGATATTTTTTTATGGTAAAAAAATTAACATAATATTTCAATGTTTCAAGTAGTGGAATCATACCACTTGTGTAGATATTATGATTTTTTCACTAGATGTTCACTTTCATTATGCACAACATCATCTAAGTATGGATAAGGCTACATTACAATCTTGTGAAGCTCATCACTATTTTGGAGTATCACTTGTTTCAATACTAAATAACATCATCTCATGAGCAACATATATTACCATCACCATCTTCCTCAGGGATTGGTGTGTAATTCCTCTTTGGGCCTATTTTACCTAATTTATTGAGATCACTATATTTTTATATATTGGTACATAGGTACTTCACAAAGTCTTGTTAACAGGGCTTATTTTATGAGGATTCTAAGACTCTTGCTTTTTTCTTTAGATCTATTTTATGAGAATTTTGCACATAGTAAGCGCTCTCTCTCTCTCTCTCTCTCTCTCTCTCTCTCTATATATATATATATATATATATATATATATATATATATATATATATATGAACTCATAATTATATAAACTATTAAGGTGTGATTATTCAAACTCTTTTACTTTTCATATAGTCTATTATTTATTTTCAAAGTTTCAATTTAACATATTTGATATATTAACCAATAAAACATATTTAAAATTATTATTTTACATTTATATATTATTTTTCAATTTTTTTTTTAAATGTTAAATACTTAAAATTTATTATTTTTTAAATTTTTATAAAGTGTTAAATACTTAAAATATAAAATAATAAGCGCTGAGGGGATACACGGATAGACAATGGAATGGTTCCCCGTGATGACTAAAGGGATAAAAAAGACAAAGAGAGGCAAATGATGTTTATCTAGAGATATAAGGCCTTGGTCCCATGGAGGGGGCAAATTGAATTTTCTTTGCACGTGCTGCAGAGTAAAAATAAGATATTTTTTGCAATATAATGGTTTTATGCAATTCTTTATTTCTTTACAGAGGGAAAATAGGAGGTAGGAATTGTAATTTGGAGAGAAGGAACTGTAATTTTATCCAACTACAACTTGCCATGAAACATGAAAAAGATTTGCAAGTAAGGAGACGCAGTTACCCCATCCCTAACAAAGACATAAACATACATCCTTAAACAATAGCTACTCATTTTCAAAGAATCATTTGTTTTTACAATTACCGAATAAGAAAAACAACATGAGACTGACTGTCCCAGAATATCTGGTGCAGTTGCAGTCTCCATGGGACCGAGACCTAAGTATTCCATATTATAAGACAATGTGCAAGTTGGAATTTGTTTCGACTAGTTTGGCTATGGATATTCCAAATGAGGATCGAGTGGTACATGAAGAAAGAAAAAATTCGGGCACAAAACTTCTAATTTGCATAGGATAGAAAGCCATGTCAACCAAAACCGAAAGAGAATTGTTCAATTGGGTATTATGGAATGGGAATGCATATTAGATACCTAATTTAAGAATACACAACTTTTTTTCAAAAACGATTAGGAAATAATCTGAGTGAAGGAGAAACAATTTGTAGGGAAAAGGCAATTACTAATCTACATGCATGATTACATAATTTGCAAACCAGTACAAATAAGTGGGGACATTTGCGTAGGATAAATACACTGTGCATTATTAGGGAAATGTCACATCAACTACACACATCTAAACTACCAACCGAATGGGTGTACGAGTGTGTAACCATTTTGAAATCTGTTTGGAGAAGATCATTAACATTGAGAAAATTGATAAAAAAATTATTTTCTATTTTTGTATTTTGATTTTACTAATTTTAATATTTTGTTAAGTACAAATTAGCATGGGTTATTATGGAAATCCATTTACATAAGTAGGAAATAGATATTTTAAAATAATATTCTAAATGTATAAATATTTAAGAAATTTTTTTATAAATTCAATTAAACAAATAATTTGAGAATTTTATGTTAGATATTTAAGACTTAGAAAAAATATTTATATGCAAGTATGACTTTTATATAATTAATTGTACACAAAAGAAAAGAAAAATTCAAAATGACTATCAAATAGAATGGGTGTATTGTGACACTTCTCACATCTAAATGTAAGAAAATATTTTAAAGGGAGATGGTTACTATGACAAAGAGATGAGTTGGGGGTAATTAATACTTTGAAGCATAGAATATAAAATTTGCACATGCACTAATAAATACAAATTTTGTGTAGATACTATTATTGTGCAGAGAAGTGAGTGGATATTGCACTTGAGGATTGATAATTTTTACACTTATAAGATGAAGGTACAAAGAGAAGGATGCATGCATGCATGATAGAAAGATTTGGTGTCTGGGAGGGGTGTGTGGGAGCAAATAAATGTGATTGTTGGGGCCTAGTGGATGATAGTTCAGTGGATGAGTGTGGGTAGATAAGAAAATTAATGTTGCAATGTATATATAAAAGAGGGTTTGAAGAAGGTAAAAAATTTATTTGCACAAGTCAATCTCAGCATTAGAGAGCTTTACGATGAAGAAAAATTAAAATCAAGGTGAGACAAACGATATAAGAGGAACTAAAATTGGGTTGAGAAGGTTATAAGTAGTTTTAAAGGAGTAAAGTTGTAGGAGAATTTGAAACATAACACAAAGGCTGAGGAAGAATGTTAAGGCCTTAAGGTGAACATTTAGGAAACATTTGAGGGTGTTTTAAGGAATTCAAAGATTTATAAGAAGGTTCAAAGGAAGTGAAAGAGATATTTTTGAAAAATGTGAATAAATGTGCAAGGGGAGGAGTGAAAAAGGATTAAATTTTGATAAAGAATGGGAAAATGGTGAATACTAATATAACATTTGAGAAGGCACCTAGGAAAGAAAAATTGGGGTTTGGAGAAGATACACAATTATCTAGGAAGAATGAGCAAGAAAAGATAGTGAAATCAAGGACAAAGACGACACCCAAGAAGGAAATAATGGACAAATTGAATCCCCCTATACTAATAAATTTGATGGTGTACTTAGAGGAATTTTTAAAAAAATGGTCACATGCATATGAACATGCACAATCGAGGATTTCAATCACCACAAGCTTGAGTATACCAACCCTTTGGGGGTTGAACTAGTATAAACATATAATTGGATATTTTACATGAAACAATTTTTACCCACGGTTGTGTTGTGAATGATTGATCTCCCACTTTTTAACAAACTAAATGAAGTATTAAAGTGGTTTTTATTATACACCCACAAGGGGTAGATGTATTTTGAAGGAAAAAGGACATGGATTAGCACAAAAAAGATACATGAAATAATGGGACTCCTAAATGAAGGATAAAATGTGCATACCAAGTTGGCAAATGAAATTGAGGTCAAAAAATTCAATATATGTTGGATTTGAAGGGAGGGGGTTATGATCTACTTGTAGATGATGTATATATTCTTTTCATAACGATGGCAGTGTCATTTCTTAGCACAAAACTTTCCCTGGATACCATATGGAACCAATCATCCAAAGACATTATATACATAGCATATCAAATGGGAATCAGTTGAAAGTGGTATAACCTAGCACATTATGTGGCCAAAAAAGTGAATATGGTAATGGATGAGCCACACACAAAGGGAGGAATTTTTTGGTTTAGGATTATCTTTTCTAGAAGAAGTAAGGATACTAGCATAACCGATGTTCATGAGGATACCAATAAAATGATCAAAGCACAAGATGTATGCCGAGTTTAAATGTGAAGGTAATGTCACCTCCACATACAATAATATGATGGTGAATCAGTATGACATTTGGATATAAGTGGAGGATATTGCATGCAATGGTGCAGGCATATGATGGGTTTGTGGCATTTGCAGTGTTGGCATTGTATTCTCTTGTGAGGTATATTGAAGAGTATGGAAAGATAATAGAGTGGTAAGAACTAAAATTTGTAATGATTGCACACATGTGGAGGCAAAAATTGAAATAAGACAAGGGATTCCAAAAGAGAAGGTGGATGTGGATAAGGTGGACAACCAAACCATCATATAGTTGTGCAAATATGATAGGACGTTGAAGGCATAATATCGAGAATATGAGGATTCAAATGATAATAAGGATGAAATTGCACCACCAATTTTTATTAAAGTGATTAGGTATATATATATATATATATATATATATATCGAGAATATGAGGATTCAAATGATAATAAGGATGAAATTGCACCACCAATTTTTATTAAAGTGATTAGGTATATATATATATATATATATATATATATATATATATATATATATATATATATATATATATATATATATATATATATATATAAGTCATAAAAGGGCATAGGGTTGGGACCACCAAAGAACACAACAACTAGATAAAGCCCAAGAAACAAGAGAGGAAGCCAACAAGAATATCAATGGTCATCAAGATTGATGACGAGGTGGAACTTATAAGATCATGTAAGCATGCAGGAAGAAGCATGAGGAAGATGAGAAGGAAAAATAATAAAAGAGGAAAGAACCAATGTAAATTCTGGTGGAGGAGGAATTAGAGTCTTCTTATAAGGAAGAAAGGAAGGTGTAGTGTTATAAGTCCCCATTAAAGTTTGCATAAAATACGGAGTCCAAATAAGGACAAGGCAATAGAGAAATATAAGTCATGCGTGAATGAAAATAATAAAAAAATTAGAGGAGGTGAAGGACAATGACAAGAAAGGAAATGGAAGGATAAATTAGTGCTTGAGCGGGCACCAATTGCATAAAGGACCCCAATTATGAAGAATATTGGAGGTGAGTTAGGTGCAAAGAATCCTATTGATATTAAAGAGAAAATGGATGCACAAAATCATTATGAAAATAATAATGCATTGGAGGACAATGACTGAGAAGAAGACCAAAATTCTATAGGAAGAAACTCACAAAGTAAAGAAGCAAAGAAGAAATCATGCAAGAGGAAAACAAGTTTAATAGCCTAGCAAAACCTTAAGGTCCCGAAGAAGGACATTTATGATAACATGTGGGACACAAATGAAGAATACGATGTGGAAAAATAAGAAGAGGAAGTTGCATAAGAGGAGAGGTATGATAGGGGCATATAAATGCGGATGGAGATAGAACAAAAAATAGAAGAATAAGACATGAATACAAAGGATGATGAAGAATACGAAGATTAACAAAATGGCATTAACATGAGGAGGAGGAGGATGAAAAACAACCTACAAGGCAGATGATGTTTTTAAAACCCCATCATCTATAGATTCTTGGGGGTTTTGCATTTTGAGTAAATATCAAAAGCAAGGCATAAACAATTGAGTGCATGGTTGGATGCCTAATACTAGGCATTTAAGAGAAGTGATGCGGAGTCTAAATTTATGGAGGCCATAACTTTTGATCCATAACTCTGTTTGAGTTCTCGTTTGCACCAAAATGAATGTATCAAAAAGTTAAATTTAGACATAAGCCGTTCTATTTACATAGTGATGTTTTTGAAAAAAATTAGAGGCCATATATGACTAAGGGTCCACAACTAAATTTTATTTTTTCCAGGGTTTTTCTATTTTTAGAATTAACTGATATTTGTAACCAGACATTACTTCAGTTTAAATTTGTCCATTAGATTAGATTTAGTGTTTAGGAGATATGTGGAGATTTTTAGAGTTGCTCAAGTTTACATGCAAAACTTACTAAAAATAATAAGTTAAATTTTTTATTTTTTTATAGTTTTGAATTTTACATGTCAACTACAATTCTTAATTGAGGTTTATTTATATTTTTGTAAGTAATTATTTTATTCATTCATTATAAATAAATACAAATTATTATTTTAAAAGTTATGTGTATTATGTTTATTAGATTTTTTTTGCCTATATAATATCTAAATTGATTAAAGAGACATCATATAATTAATTATATGTAACATTTGAAGTTTATATGAATCAAAATAATTTAAAGTTGTTATGATTTACAAAAGAAATCATTTTACACACCACTCATTTTGAAATAGAGGTAGATTAAGATATAATGAAGAGGAAGAATGAGTTGATTAAGTTGAAATATCCCATTAATAAACAAGTCACAATGGAAATCCATACCAAGCTGTACATGGAGTTAATTGAGTAAGGATCCAATATATGGGGAAGATAAGATATTAGCCAATTATATCCAATGAATTAAATTGTAGTATAAATTACAAACATGTTTGCGCTAATAAAAGCATCCAAATATTTGAGTGGACAAATCAATAGGAAAAACCACACATGGAGTGCTTAGGACTCTAGGAAAAAAACATTGAGTAAAACGAAGAGGCGGTGGCAAGGCAAATTAATGAGTTTGGAGAGATGCAACACAAATTTTTTTTAAAGAAACTTGTCGATGGTCAAATGGTACTCGAAGCAACAAACATGGGAAGTTGAAGCAACGGGCATTAAGGGAAAAGATAAAACTATAAAAATATGGAGAAGCTCATTAAGCAAAATATTTTCAAATATGGACTATAAGCAAGGACGTCCAAAACATTTGTTTGAAGCTTCAAACACACATGTTCAATGAGGAGGATCATCTCAACCAAAATAAAAAATAAAAAAAAAAATGCACAAGGCTTATTATACATAGTTTGAAGAACTCTAAAATAAGTATACTTGTACATAGTTTGAAGAACTCCAAAATAAGTATATTTGTAAATTTGGGTGACATGGTTTTGATGAAAGACCTCTTCAAAAAAGTTATGAAAATTGCACAAAACATAGAATTTTTTGGTATACAAGTGGAATTTTTTTTAAGAGCTTGTTAAAAAAAAGCCTCCTTGAGTTATTTAGTGAAAAAGAGAAGGGCGAGAGTGAAGGATTGAACACGAGTAAGAACTGGAATGATATATGTTATTCTGAGGACATACAAGTGTTAAGTATGGGAGAATGTTTTCCCCAAGCTTGTACAAATATATATAATATAATGAATTTTCATTAAGTGTAAATATTGAGTCAGGTATGTGCAGGTTTTACCAAAGTATGCATAGGTATTTTGGGTTGTGTGTAAAAGTAAGAGAACTCCACAAAAGTGTGTAAATGTAGATGTGCATAAGATTACCAAAAACATGTAGAAGAAATAATTGTACAGAAGTAGGTATTGTGTAAAAGTACACGTGTCAAAGTAAATCAAATGACACACATGGTGATGAGCTAGGATAGAATCAAATGGGAACATAATGAAAGGATCTACAAAATATTATAGTAGAAGAATGTCTAGATCAAGATATCATGAGTATGTCAGTGGAAAAATACTATAAATAGGATCAATGGTCTCTCATTTAGGACATTGAATAATATTAGGCATGTTGTATATTTCAGCGTATTGTATGCTTTTAACATTTATAAAACCTTTTTTTTAAGCAATGTTGTATGGTTACTCTATGCATAATACACACTGGTCAAATGTATTTTTATACGCTATTAATTGATAATGAATAAAAACGATTCATTATATGTTATGTGTATGTATTGGTTCGGTTTACACTAACTAGCTAAAAGATTTGTAATCCATATTTTTGTTGTGTGTTCCTTTATTAATGTAATCCTCTTAATGGTAAGGGTTCTTCTATCTATTGTATGTTTCAGGGGAGGGCTTAATCTTAGAGTTACATAATATGCTAGCATGTTTGAAGTTGTGCAAGTGTTTTGATAACTAAGGTTTGAGTGAGAGTGGATGTATCATATTATGCTGAAATAGGATAAAGATTATATCCATTCTTATTTTTGTACTCTATGACTCAAGATATTCTCATATTAGTTTCTCTTCCATGTGAAAAGAGTGATATATTGATGTTTATTCGAACCATACCCAATATATAATACTTGTTCCCATCACAAAATATTTTCATGTCATTTTATAACCCTACCTTCTTATACATTATAATAGATTAACTTAGCTTAGATTATTGATTGTTAAAATTTATACCTAAAAATATTCTCATAATATTATCTCTAGTTAACTTCTAAGCTCTATTATAATATCATTAACTTAACTTACCTTCGTATACATAACAATAAATTAACTTAACTTAAATTCGTCATAATATAATAGACTTTTTTATATTAACTTATTTAATTTATAAGCTTTCTAATTGACTTCTATGGAATTAGTATTTCCCACCTCTCTTGTGCATTATGTGTTTTATCCCATCTTATTTTAAAATTTCCCTTGTATCATCATATCACCTTATTCTTTAGACTTCTTTATGTCACCAACTTTTAAATCAAGTGTACTTTCGTTTATCTCTTTCCCTCTTTTTAGGAATCAACAAAATTCAACCAAATCCTGTCAGATGAGATAAAACGGCGTTGGAAGTTGCGAATCCTTTCCAAATCCCAATTTAGTGGATATAAGTTGGGAATAATGAGGTTGCCTATTCATTGTACAAGCACATCCGTGTGATGCCCCAAAAGTCATCTCTCTTTTGTAGCACGTGTAATCAAATTGTTAATTATGCCGAAGGTGTCTTATAGTGCCCAAATATATGGTGAAGCTTCGTCTGTGAATTGCATTCCTGACGTGGACAGCCACCCAAATAAAGAGTAGTTTTTTCTTTTTTTTTAATGATTCAGAGAATGACGCATGGCCCAGATAAACCCTATTTTTCGACGTGGAGGGGATCATACGCGTGACTGGAAAGGTGGTGGATATTAGTGAGGATGAGTGTTGCAGTAATTGGATTGCAGGTACCCCAATTCAGTTGTTTTTTGTGTGTTTTCAGAGCCATGCATCTCTTAATAAAGAACAGACACTGACACTGGCGAGGGGATTAGAGGCTGCCTTCAATTCATTTCTGGATTTGAGTTTCATTGTTAGCTAAAAATTATAGCTAGGCCAAAGTCAACTATTTTGGGATTGAGTTTATCATCAAGAAAAATGTTGTTTATTTTAATATTTTTGTAAAGATTTTTAATCTATGAATTCTTGTGAAGATATAAAAGATTATGGGAATTCTAATGATGATGTTATAATGTTTTAGTCAATCTAATTATCTTTTACAATTTTAATGATGATATGTTATAATTTGTGGCTCCATTAAAAAAAAAAAAAGAGGCAATTTTTTTTTTATAACTTACAAACAATTATATAATAGTTAAAAGCAAATAAAAGATGAAATATAACTTACCAAAAAGAAAGTTGTCCAGGGTCTTGTTGGAAAAATACTTATAAACAAGTAGTCTTTCAATTCCCTCAGGGTAACATCCCAACAACTTCAAAAGATTTCTTTACTAAACATTGACTATCATCTTTATTTCATTCATAAATTCTTTCTTACCTTATATAATATTATATCTCTCTCATATTATCATTAACCATCAACTTCACTTAATAATATTATTAAGTGAGTAATATATTCACATTCTTTCTAAACTAAAATTGATATATATTTTTATTATCTTGCACTCGAAAATCAAGGAAAAAATGATATTTTATTTTTACCTTAAACAACACTTTGACAACTACATAAGATAAATGCATTAAACCATGCATGCAACGAACCATGTTTCTTTCTTTCATTCCAAAACACTTTTTAAATTACAATTACTAGTGTTCTAATATGACTGCAATTAGTGACGTTTTTAATTTAGTAACATTTTTTTTTTTGATAAATTTCCTCCTTTGTAAGGAAAATTACTTTGTAAAGTTTTGTTTCATTCGTTTGCAAAGTGATTTTTTTTCATAAAAAATTGTAAGGCACGAAATCATTTGGTTTGTTTTATATAATATAATTTTTAAATTATAAAAAAATTGAAAATTTATTAAATTGTTATTGTTTTAATATATTATAATACATATTATATAATATTTTATTTATATATATTACATAATGTAATATTTATATATACAATAATAATTAATATGTAATGTATTAAAATATTTTAATATATTATACAATATTTATATAATATTTAATATATATTTATATTATAATAATAAAAATATTATATATACAATATATATTTTTTGAATGATATTCATTTTTTATTGGAGTTACAAATCGGTTTTAAGATATAAATTAGGGGTTTCGTCCTTAAGAATTATTAAATTAATATAAACGGTTATCACTTGATCACTTAAAACTATTGAATAAATTTAACGGTCATCCGACCTATAAATGTCCTATGAGATTCAAACTTGGGTGGGGATGGGCACAACCAATCCACTTTACCAACCCTTATGCATCTCATTGGCTAAATTTTTTGAGTAACATGATTTTTGAAATAGACCCATAACTGCAACCATTTTTGTAACCGAAATGTCCAAACCAATGGTGAATAGTATCCCTAGCCATGGACTGTGGACTTGTCTCGTCACATTGAACACATGTTTCAAGCCACATGTTGACCCCTATTGCATTGAACATCGAGTCGATAACGCATTGCATTATGGATACTTTTCACGAATAAATTATCGTAGCTTAGTGTGGGAATGGCACTAGAGAGTGGTCATCCCAAAGAATGGACCTTGAGACCTCCCACCTCTAACACTTAGTTCACTCAACACTAGGCTATCATCGTTGGGTAAAATTTTTGGGTAACAAGGTTTTTAAAACATACCCAAAACTATATAGGCATTTTTGTAACTGAAATGCCCAAACTAGCAGTGAATAGTATCCTTAGCCATGGAATGTGGACTTGCCTCATCGCATTGAACATAGGTTTCAAGCCACATGTTGACCCCCATCACATTGAACACCAAGTCAGTATCCCATTGCATTATGGATACTTTTCACAAATAACTTGTCATAGCTTAGTGTGAGAATGACGCTAGAGAGTGGTCATCCTAGGGAATGGATCTTGAGACCTCTCACCTCTAACACTCAACTCACTCACTGTTAGGTTATCATCATCGGATTTAAATTTTGGGTAACATGATTTTTGAAACAAACCTAGAATTGCATGCATTTTTGTAATTAGAATAGCCAAACCAATGGTGAATAGTATCCCTAGGCATGGACTGTAGACTTGCTTTATCACATTGAACATAGGTTTCAAGCCACATATCGACCCTCATTGCATTGAACGTTGAGTCGATATCCCATTGCATTGTGGATACTTTTCATGAATAACCCATCGTAGTTTAGTGTGGGAATGATGCTAGAGAGTGGTCATCCCACGGAATGGACCCTGAGACCTCCCATCTCTAACACTCAGTTCACTCATCACTAGGCTATCATAGTCAGGTTAAAATTTTTGATTAACAAGATTTTTGAAATGGATCCAAAATTACAGGCATTTTTGTAACCCAAATACTCAAACCAGTGGTGAATAGTATCCCTAGCCATGGACTGTGAACTTGCCTCATCGTATTGAACATAAGTTTCAAGCCACATGCTGACCCCCATTGCATTGAACACCAAGTTGGTAGCCCACTTCATTGTGGATACTTTTCATGAATAACATGCCATAGTTTAGTGTGAGAATTATACTAGAGAGTGGTCATCCCAGGGAATGAGTCTTAAAACCTTCCACCTCTAACACTCAACTCACTCATCGATAGGCTATCATCATCATGTTAGTTATATATAATATATAATATAAAAATAATTAAATTTAATAATTGTTTTATTGCATCTATTATTATGTAATACTAATTTTTTAGGTGATTATCACATTGAAGAATGTTTTTTATGTTGGAGGTGATGGTGGAAAATGAGGCTGTGTGTTTTGTCATACAATGAGACAATGCATCATAAGGGATGTCTACTTGGCTTGGACAATAGAGTAGGTTAGCATAACAAGGTGGATGAGGAGGTGATTTTGGAGATGGTTTGTGGGATATCAAGTGGTGGGAAGATGGCAGAAGGGATGGCAGAACATGATGAGGAGGAGTGGGCATGTCCCTTTTGACCTTTATCCCTTGTATCGAGAGTCCACTCATTGTACAATCTATATATAAAATCTTCATTTATATTTGAGGGCTACACAAGAATGAAATATAATGTATATGTAAATCTTAGAATATTAGAGGAAACACACAACATGTTTTTTAATTTTTTCGCTCATTACTACTTTTCACCTACTTCACACTCATAATTACTTAATACTATTAACAAATAAATAAACACATCCCTTCTGGTGTTCCTTGTACCATTAAGACAACAACTAGTATAATATGTGTTAGAATCCATATAATATGACATGTTTATAAAAATATAGAATTAGCCGCTATTAGCCATTGTTATGTCTTGGAATCCATATAATACGATATGTTTTACTTGATCAAATTATTTTTTGATTCAAGTAATCATTTTATTTGGAAAGACATTTCACTTTAATAACTTTAAAGTTCAGCCCCTAAAAATTAAGGAATATTCTATGACATATTCTCATGAAATATTCCATTTATATCAATATAACAATTACAATCATTATATTCGATGGGCCCCCTTTGGATCTCCAAAAGCCAAGGTGGAAAATTCCATGGCTAATAAGAAGTCGATGGGCTCCCCTAGGAATTCCATCAAGACTCCTTCCCCTGAAAAGAAGGATCACATTGCCAAGGGGCTCAATACCCAATTGGGAATGTGTCTCAGTCATATTTTTCATAACAACTCCAATGTTCTACAGAATGGCCAAAACAACCTTGATGTAATCTTGGGAACTCCCCTAAATCAAGAGGGGAAATGGGTAGAGGTTAAAACTCTAAAAAATGAGGGGAGAAAATTTGTTGCTGGATTTAGTATGAGAGGAAGGAAAACTCATAATAACAAGGAAAAATTCCCTAAAATAGAAAAGGAAAAAAATTAGGGATCACATAGTATCCTTAGACACTCCAAGCTTTTGTAAGTCCCATGGGATACATTTCAAAGTGCAGGTGTTACCTAAAATCCATAAGTGTTGTTAACTTTGGTCATCCTCTTAAGGTTTTGAATTTGATTGGTGCAAAGGAGTTCTCGATAGGATCCCTCTATGTTATTTTTTTTGGGAAGGATTGGTATTACAAGCTAAGCAAAGATTATGACTCACTGGTGGACCATATGGGTGTTCTAGATTCAAGTCATTGGTGTAATAAATGTGCTTACAACTACCTATTTTGAATTTTGAATTTTTGGGGTAAACGGTCCATCCTGATAAAAAGTAGGTGGGAAGTGCATTTATTAGACAGTTTGTGCCATTGGAATTTTAAAAGTTACATTTTTTACTTAAATATCTTTTGGATCATTACGTTGAGTTTAATTCTTAAAAATGTCAGAGGTGGTCTCTTTGTTGAGTGTGAGATGGAGAGCACTGAGGTGCACCCTAAGAACACTTATGAACCCTCGAGAGGGGATCTCAAGCAATATTCAAATTTACTAAAAGGAACCCAATCCTATATATTCCTGATAAGATATTAGATGAGGCCGAAGTGAAGTACATCAATTCTTTGGTTGGAAAATTCATAAGAGCAAGGCATGGAATCAAAGTTGTTAGGAATTGGACCAAGAAGAAGTGGACCGAGGTTGGAGAGGTTAGATTTTTTGCTCTTGCTGTCAAATATTTGTTGTTTTCATTTGGTTGTAGGAAAGACAAGCTTAAGATTTTGAATGAAGGCCCATGGTTGATGGGTAAAACTTTTCTTGTGCTTTAGCCCTGGAAGCTAAATTGGTCCCCCTCAACACTCAATATGGACAAGATTCCTTTGTGGATTAATCTCCCAAGCCTCCCTCTTACCTACTGGGATGATTAGGTTTTAAGAAGTGTCACATCTCAATTTCATCTTGTAATTAATACCTTTTAATCCATTGATTAGTATGGTTAATATCTAATTACTATTGATTTGATTTAAGCATTTTGATATATACTGGTATGCAACAATAGTATTGTTGATTAGTATACATTACATAACAGTTATATTTTGATTATTTTATACAGTGAGGATGTATAATTTTTAGTTTTGCATCATTGGTTTATGATGACTCAAACTAACTACCTATTTGTTGTAAGGTGGATGAAAGATATGTCCTACCCTCATGGTGTGACGAGGGAGAGCATCATCGGAGAAGGTCAGATAGATGGAGTGATCGGAGGAAATACTAGTGGAAAATGATAGTGACCCTACACACACACACCCCATAGATTTTAAATTATAGGCATAAATGTTAGTACATAATTATGAATTAATGTCTGCGATTATATTTTATGTACGAAATTAATTTTGGCATGCATTTGATTTTTTTAGTTTAATTGTTTGGTTTTTGATTTTAATCCAAAAAAATAAATATTAATGTCAAGGGATAGAATTATTGTGAAAATAATTATCTTTTAGGTAAAATACAATTAATGATTTATTTTTACCTTCTAGTTAAATAATTGTTTATTATTGTTTCAAAAATTGCATGGAAGTAAGATTAATACAATTTAAAGTTAAAATATGAATTATACATGAAATTAATGAAAGTTAATAAAAAAGTTAAATTAATTCAAATTTAGTTAATTTTGGATGTACATGCAAGAAATTGCTTAAAAAATTAGGAAAATAGTTTTTGAAATCAACTTAAGTTTTTATTTTAAGAACATGGGGAAAAGGCGTAGTAACTTAAAAAACATGTTTTGAATAAAATAAAAGATAAAAATTAGTTTGGCATGCATGGATGGATAAAAATAGAAACCTTCATGTAAAAGAGTGGGCATAGCTTTTGAGAAAGGATAATTTTCTATAAATTAAGCCTTTGTGAACTTGAAGAAACATGGAGAAAGACATAGAGAAATATGAAGATAATGAGAAAAGGAGGAAGATAAAAATAAAGAACACAAAATTTAGTTGCTCAGGTTTGGAAACAATTTAAGAGGTAGGGTTGCAATGGTTTTTCCTTTATGTATTAATTTTCTAGATTTGCATTATTATGGCTTGCATAGTAAAATTGTTAAAAGCCTGTGTTGAATATTTAAACCTGTGTTTAATTGGTTTGGATTGTGTGTCTTCATAAACTTAGAGTAGCAATTCATTCTTAAGACTTGCATCTTAATTCTCTTGGCTTGTGTTTAAATTCCAAGGACTTCTATATTAATTGCTAGCCTAAGTTGTTTTCCCTATAGCCCTGTGTGTTAATGACACAAGCTGCGCATTATTTTTTATTATGACTTTAAATTTGGCCGCATATTAACTATAAGGAAGGCATTCCAAAGGGTTATCCATATAGAGTCCCACTTATATATGGTCAAGTGTTTTGAAATTGAAATAAAGCCTCCATAATGATCAAGCTCTTGATCTACATCCCATTCTATTTATAAGATCTACGTTTATGATTTTAATGAGCTGAATATTAAATCTAAAACACCATTTTAGTCCAGTCTATAGAAGTCCCTATATGAGTTTATATAGCCAAAATGCCAGGTGAAAAGCAATGACCACGGAGTCATATATTTTTAATCTCAAAAATCCTTTTATCAAATTGAGCCGTATTATAATTATTGCATGTATATTGCTAAAGTCACTTGTATGTGATGCCCTGATATCTTTTTAAAACACTGTGCTTATAACTAAATACTGCTGTCATAAATTAAATTAAAATTCTTTTATAAAAATTAATAACAATGAGTGCCTAATTAAAACACCATGTCTTACTGAGTTTAGCATCGATTTTAGTATATATCTCCAGACTGCATGCATTCCATATTAGGTATAAAATAAAATTGCTACATGCATACTAGTAAAATATGGAGTATTAATTTTAGAAATCGTTATGTTTGGAAGGAAAACATTGAACTTAAGCATAAAATGCTAGGTCACTTAAATAAAGTCGCGAAAGTTACCATTTGAAATGCCAAGTTGATAAGTAGATGCCAAGTCATTGTATTTTTTATAAGCCCCGTCTCCAAAATAGAACACACATGCAAATAGAGGCATAGGGTAATAATTAAAAAAAAGATGGTCTTTGTTTAATCGCTGACCGATTATTATAAAAAATTATATTATATTTTAAGGTCAGTCAAATGAATAACACCCGTTTTATTTACAAATCAAACTAAACATTAGTTAAATATGTCTGGATAATAATTAAGAATGCCGGGTATTAAATTAAAATTCTTAGTTATGTAAGGAAACATTGATGAATATTCATGGAAAAGTTGAATATTCTAGTTGAAGCTGCTAAAATTATTTAATTAAATTGCCCAGGTTACATTTAGTCATTGTACATGTATCAATAATATTAATATTAAATTAAATGAGGAGCCAACTATTTCAACACCATGTCATATGAAAGAGATGCCCAGCCTAAAATTAAAAGGGGATATGTCTTTATTGAAGCTCTGTATATATTTGTAAATGCCATGTTATGTTGAGTTTTATTATTGGTTGTATATTTAAAAAAAATAGCTGAAGTCTATTTAATGTGACATCAAGATATAATAGAGAACCGTAGAAGTCTCTAAAATGCCATGTAGTTAAAAGTGAAATGCCTATCTTTATTTTAGAAAAAAGCATGCTTAAAATCAATATATAAATGGTTGTGTATTTATTTCAAGTTGATTATATAATATTTCTTCTTTAGTGGAAGATCGAATGTTCGATGGAACATTAGTTTGCCTCAGAATTACGTATTACGATTAGTCTGAAATGAAGCTCAAATGAATGAGCATAATTACTATCAGAGCTTGTTTAAAATTTATATATTCTCTTTGTATTGCCTTTGATTCAAAAACAATGATGGAATGTTCACTTTACTCAGTTCAGAAAGAAAAAGTAAATCCGAGAATTTGTTTGCCAATAATAGTAATTATAACTTAACTTGAATAGTTGAATTTTCCCTATATGGATTGGTTATAAGAATGCTTAGATTTTGTGAGTAAAGCTAGAAATATATATTTATATATGCTTGTCATCTAGGATTTGCAATGAATTATCATGAAATCTTCTAAAACCTTGTTTTACATCATAACTAAAAGTTAGTATGTTTATGCATCTTGTAATCAAATCTTATGTGTAGTTCAATTGCAAAAATACTAATACATGAAAGTGATTGAATATTTATGAATTAAATAGTGCATCAAGTTGTGTGCTTAGAAGATATGATTGCTTTATTAACAAAAAAATCTAGGGTATATTCGAGTGGTATAATCATGTACTTGCTTTATTATAGGTTTGAGTGTAAGATTGGGTATTCGTGTTTGATTTGGAAACTCATGCACGATGAGCTATGACAATATGGGATGTCATAGAATTATACAATATGAAAAGTACCTGAATGGTACATATTGTATTTGACCCACACCTAAATAAGCATATACGTATTAGTTGTTGCTTGAATAATAGGTGTAGCATTTGATAGGATATCATTTAGATGTGCATACAACCTTGTGAGTGCAAATGAATGTTAAGATAAAATAATATGTATAGTATGAATTGTTCATTATAGTTATGCTTTCTTGATTAGGAGCATATGCTTCCATGTTTATTTGACTACTTAGTGTAATTGATTATGTATAATACCAGTAGTTGTACATTAGAACCCTGGACTATGATGATATGGGTTGTCATGGGGATTGTTTTATGGATCTATTGTAGTAATTTTGAATCTATAGTTTTATATGAATAGGAAACATACTCGGGTGGTATGAATTGTAGGCTTTATTCTTATGTGAGTTAGATTAATGCGTGTTTCATTCATGTGTGGTTGAATTAAAAGTATTCATTGCTTATTTTTATCTAAAAATTTTACTTTCTCCTTGTTTAGCTTCTAATCTGATATTATTACATGGAGGATATAATATATATGAGTTTTGAATTATATGCTATGTTATATGTATTAAAGTTCACATTGATGATGCTAATAGGTAGTGATATGGATTACATTAGCCTATGTAACACCACCAATGTAGGATAATCTGATCAAGTGGTGTGTGTGGAATTGATCAATCTAGTGATCAAATATTATTTAAAAACTTAAGCCAAGTATTTCACATGTTTTATTTGCATGTTGTGGGATATCATGTTAGAATGATTTTATTTATAGTACACTACATGTTTTTAGAAATATTACAAGCACACGAGGTACTAACACATCTCATTGGGCTTTCACACGATTTTATCTACCTATCCATGAAGGGAGGACCATTTCCTGATAGGGGTTCATGAGGGGGATCATTGGTCCGTGGTTGGTGTGGTAAAGTACTCAGATGATGCTCTCCCTTCTCCACTGCAGTATTACCTAGACATGATACTTGAAATTATTTGAGATACACGAGTTCACATGACTCGAGCTTTGGAGAATTTGGTATCCATTATTGTATTAGGTCATATGCCTAAAGGAATATAATTGTATTATGCACCTATATATTTAATTAGTAGATGTAATATCAGATTAGCTGTAGATGTATCTTATTATATTTGCTTTTTGTGAAGTTGTATAAGAATTATATGCAGTTTTGGAGGTATAAGTACTATTGTTCTTAATTATGTGGTAGAAGTGTTGTATTATTTATTTTGTGGAATGAATGTTAATTGTTATTGGTTAAAAAAAGTCTACTACATTTTCTAAACACAACTTGAGGGGATGCTACATGTGGTATCAGAGTTGTGACTCAAAATTTAGGACCAAATGAGTCTATTAGCATTTTCATATCCCTCTGCTTATTAGAGAGGAGATGTGAGAATGCGTGTGAGGTACATTGAGTGTGTACCCTTAGAGCATTCAAACCCCCTTAGAAATGTAAAGGGTTGGTGTAATGAGTGTCACATTGGTGATATTTTTACTTGTTGGGTAGGTAAGTACATAACTTAGCTCATAAGTATGAACTAGAGATTCGTACCATATTTTTGATCTTTAGATTAAACACCTCGAGTGTGATTATGTCTTCCTTGGAATACCTTCACTATTTATGTCTTGTGTTGTGAGTGTTTTAAAAGCATGGAGTGCTTCTCACTTAAGTATTTATGCATTATTTTTGTGTCTTACATAGATCTTAGGAGTAAAAATCCTATAATACCATTCTAGAGTGGTACCACCGAGTGTAGTGGAAATTTTCTTGTAAGTTGAGCATATATGTCTTGGTTGATATTCCTTTGTGTTATGAGTTTTTTATGTGGATTAGTATCCTTGTGAAGACTTGTGAAGAGGAGTAATCTCTCTTAGTTAGCTAAGAGGTGAGTTGTTATGTTTTCACTCTCATCTTACATCATTTTAAGATTCATATTTTTAGGATGTTGATATAGAGTTTCCTTTCACAGAAGACTTGTTTTTGAATTGTTGCTTGATCTTATTCCCTTGAGTTTGTGGGATACTGTTTCTATTTCTTGTTGATGCACCCTTGTGGTTCATATTTTCTTCCTAGTTATAAAAGTAGTTTATGATACTACACTTGCAAGATGGCAAGTGATAGTGATTTGGAAACTTGGATTGTGATGTTCCTTCTACCATGTGTGGTATGTAGGAAGTTTTGTGGTGAGAAGTTAGTTCTCTAATCTTCCACTTTGTAACTTTATTGAGTTACTATTTTATCTAACCTATGAACTTGACCACGAGGAGTGGCTAACATTGAAATTATATTAGTTCTTATTGATTACAATTATTATTCTATTGTATATCTTTGTAAATATTGATACTATTCCCTTCTTGAAGCATATTGATTTGAACAATGCTATGTGTACCTTTTTACCAGGAGCAAGTAAGGTATAAGATGTATAGAACATATTGGTAAGTCTAAGGGTTGATATAAACATTTTAACTATTGTGTAAGCAAGGAGACATTATGTCATTTATAAGTTGTAAGTATGGTATTATCCTTGACCTTTGTATGCTATGTTAATTATGGTATTATCTCCTTCATACTATGAATATAATACTACAGATAAGTTGTAGGATATGATACTAGTTTTGATTGATTAGTAGTAACTTAATTCAATTTCAGGATGATTGCATGATTTCTCTTGTATGTAAGTTAGTACATATGGATTTTTTTTAGCATATTGCATTGTTTTTTTATGATCTATTAGAATAGATTCGTGAACCTTGTGCACCTTATGAAGATTGTTCGGTTGTGGATACCTAAGGGATGATTGGTGAAATAGAAATGCGAATTCTAAATGATAGGATGATATCCTACTTAGGCTCACATTGACTCAGTTGATATTGACTTGAATTCGACAGATGGACTTGTCGAATTCGGGACTTGACAGGCATAACTTGTCAAATTCAATCATATGATCATTTGCTTTGACTTTTATGATGAAATCATATATATTGTTGAGCTATTAATGAAAATTTTATTGAGTTATTTATTAAAATTTCTTATGGTTCTAGACTTCGGGGTGGTCACGATAGAACTAATCAGCATAAAGTGACTTTCATGAAACTTATTTGGTGAATAGGAAATGTCATAGAGTAGAGTCTTGTGAGATCAATTCTCTAAAAAATAGTGCTAATTAAGAGATCTAGTATGAGCTCTTCAGGGGAATTTTGCATTTAATTGCATGATATGATAATTGATACTATGTTTTTATGTTATTAGACACTATTTTCTAATTCAAACTTTTGCTTGTCTAAGAGTTATCAGGTTGATGACCAGTTTTAGGGGGGAGGATGTCACATCCTAATTTTATCCTGTAATTAATACCCTTTAATCCATTGATTAGTAAGGTTAACATCTAATTACTATTGATTTAATTTGAGCATTTTGACATATAATGGCATGGGATAGTAGTATTGTTGATTAGTATACATTACATAATACTTATATTTTGATTATTTGGTATATTGAGGATGTATAATTGTTAGTTTTGTATCATTGGTTTATGATGAATTGGACTAACTACTTATTTGTTGTGAGGTGGATGCAGGGTAGGTCCTACCCTTAGGGTGTGATGAGGGAAAGAATCATCAGAGAGGGTTGACTAGATGAAACAATTGGAGGAAATACCAGTTGGAAATGCTAGTGACCCTGCACACACACACACCATATATTTTAAATTATAGGCATAAATATCAGTGCATAATTATGAATTATTGCCTGTGATTATATTTTGTGTGTACGAAATTAATTTTGGTATGCATTTGATTTCTTTAGTTTAATTGATTTGGTTTTTGATTTTAATCCAAAAAAAAAAATATTAATGTTAAGGGATATAATTATAGTGAAAATAATTATCTTACAAGTAAAATGCAAATAATGATTTATTTTTACCTTCTAGTTAAATAATTATTTATTATTATTTTTTAATTGTATGGAAGTAAGATTAATGCAATTTAAATTTAAAATATGAATTATGCATGAAATTAACGAAAGTTAATTAAAAGATGAATTAATGCAAATTAAGATAATTTTGGATATAAATGCAAGAAATTGCTTAAAAAATTAGGAAAATAGGTTTTGAAGTCAACTTAAATTTTTATTTTAAGAACATGGTGAAAAGGTGTACTAACTTAAAAAGCATGTTTTAAATAGAATAAAAGATAAAAATTAGTTTGGCATGCATAGAAGGATAAAAATATAAACCTTCATGCCAAAAAGTGAGCATAGCTTTTAAAAGAGGATACTTTTCTATAAATTAAGCCGTTTTGAACTTGAAGAAACATGGAGAAAGACAAAGAAATACAAAGAGAATAGAAAAAGGAGGAAGATAGGAGAAAGAACACAAAATTTAACTGCTCAAGTTTGGAAGTGATTTAAGAGGTAGGGTTGCAATGGTTTTTCCTTTATGTATTAATTTTCTAAATTTGAATTATTATGGCTTGCATAATAAAATTATTAAAATCCTGTGTCGAGTATATAAACCTGCGTTTAATTGGTTTGGATTGTGTGTCTTCATAAACTTAGCGTAGCAATTCATTGTTAAGACATGTGTCTTAATTCTCTTGAACTATGTTTAAATTCTAAGGACTTTCATATTAATTACTAGCTTGAGTTGTTTTCCCTATAGCCCTGCGTGTTAATGACATAGGCTGTGTATTAGTTTTTTTTTAATGACGTTAAATCTAGCCACATATTAACTATAAGGAAGGTGTTCCAAAGGGTTATCCATATAACGTCCCACATATTTATGGTCAAGTGTTTTGAAATTGAAATAAATCCTCCATAGTGATCAAGCTCTTGATCTGCGTCCCATTTTATTTATAAGATCCATGTTTATGATTTCAATGCGCTGAATATTAATATAAAACACCATTTTAGTCTAGTCTATAAAAGTCACTACATGAGTCTATATAGCCAAAATGCCAAGTGAAAAGCAATGATTATGGAGTCATATTTTTAATCTAAAAAATACTTTTATCAAACTGAGTCGTATCATAATTGTTGCATGTATATTGCTAAAGTCACTTGTATGTGATGCCCTGATAACTTTTTAAAACATGTGCTTATAAGTAAATATTGCTATCATAAATTAAATTAAAATTATTATATAAAAATTAATAGCAATGAGTGCTTAATTAAAATGCCATATCTTGCTGAATTTAGGACTGAGTTAGTATATATCTCCATTTTAGGTATAAAACAAAATCATTGCATGCATGCTAGTAAACTATGGAGTAATAATTTTAGAAGTCACTGTGTTTGGAAGGAAAACATTGAACTTAAGCATAAAATGCAAGGTCACTTAAACAAAGTCATGGAAATTACCATTTAAAATGTCAAGTTGATAATTAGATGCCAAGTCAGTGTATTTTTTAAAAGCCCTGTCTCCAAAATAGAATGCACATGCAAATAGAGGCGTAGAGTAATAATTAAAAAAAAATGGTCTTTGTTAAATCACCGACCGATTATTATAAAAAACTGTATTATATTTTAAGGCCATTCAAATAAATAATGCCAGTTTTATTTACAAATCGAACTAAGCATTAGTTAAATACGTCTAGATAATAATTAAGAATGTTAGGTATTAAATTAAAATGCACAGCTATGTAAGAAAACACAGATGAATATTTATGGAAAAGCTGAATATTCTAGTTGAAACTACTGAAATTATTTAATTAAATTGCTCAAGTTACATTTAGTAACTATACATGTATCAATAATAATAATATTAAATTAAATGAGGAGCCAACTATTCTAGTGCCATGATGTATGAAAGAGATGCTCAACCTAAAATTAAAAGGGGCTATGTCTTTATTGAAGCTCTGTATATTTAATTATAATAGTTGTGTGCATTCAATTAAAGCTAAGTACCAAGTTGAAATCACCAAAACTAACGAGTATATATTTTAAACAACTGAATATATATATTTGTAAATGTCATGTCATATTGAATTTTATTATTGGCTGTATATTAAAAAAAAAAGCTAAAGTCTATATAATGTGATGCAAAGATATATTAGAGAATTGTAGAAGTCTCTAAAATGCCATGTAGTTAAAAGTGAAATGCCTCTTTGTTTTAGTAAAAACATACTTAAAATTAATATATAAATGTTTGTGTATTTATTTCAAGTTGATTATATAATATTTCTTCTTTAGTGCAAGATCGAATGTTTGACGGAACTTTAGTTTGCCTCAGAATTCCATATTGTGGTTAGTCTTAAATGAAACTCAAATGAATGAACACAATTACTATAAGAACTAGCGTTATATTTAGATATTCTCTTTGTGTTACTCTTTAGCCACAAATAATGATAGAATGCTCACTTTACTCAATTCGAAAAGAAATAGTAAATCCAAGAATTTGTTTGCCAATAATATTAATTATAACTTAACTTGAATAGTTTAACTTTCCCTATATGGATTGTTTATAGGAATGCTCAAATTTTGTGAGTAAAGATGGAAATATATATTTATATATGCTTGTAATCTAAGATTTTCAATGAAATATTATGAAAAATTCTAAAAGATTAATTTGCATCAGAGATAAAATTTAGTATGTTTATGCATTTTGTAATCAAAACTTATGTGTAGTTCATTTGCGAAAATATTAATAGGTGCAAGTGATTGAACATTTATGAATAAAATAGTGCATTGAGTTGTGTGCCTAAAAGATATAATTACTTTATTAATAGAAAAATCTAGGGTATACTCAGGTGGTATAATCATGTACTTCCTTTATTATAGGTTTGAGTGTAATATTGGGTGTTTGTGTTTGAGTAGGGAACTCATGCATAATGAGCTATGACAGTATGGGATGTCATAAAATTCTGCAATACAAAAAGTACCTAGATGGTACATACTATATTTGACCAACACCTAAATAAACATATCTGTATTGGTTGTTGCTTGAATAATAGGTGAAGCATTTGATAAGATATCATTTACATGTGCATACTACCTTGTGAGTGTAAATGAGTGTTAAGATAAAATGATATGTATAATATGATTTCTTTGTTATAGTTATACTTGCTTGATTATGAGCATATGATTCCATGTTTATGTGACTACTTAGTGTAACTGATTATGTAAAAAACTAGTAGTTGTACCTTAAAACCCTAGATTATGATGATATGGGTTGTCATGAGGATTTTTTTATGGATTTATTATAGTAAATTTGAATCTAAAATTTTATATGAATGGGAAATATACTCGGGTGGTATGAACTATAGGATTTATTCTTGTGTGAGTTAGATTAATGCCCATTTCATTCATGTGTGGTTGAATTAAAAGTATTCATTACTAATTCTTATGTGAATATTTTGATTTTTCCTTGTTTAGCTTGTGATGTGATATTATTGTTGACCAAAATTTGGCCCTTTAGACCAAAATTGGGCACCCCTATCTGAAAACAAAACCATCTAAGTCTATACCTTTGACCAGGTTCAACACTTAGATTTTCTTCAGGAGAAGTGTTCTTTGACAAAGCCACAATAAATGTACAAGTATATTTCTTTTGTCTTTGCTAAGCCTTTGAAATCTTTTAGGTCTTTTATTTTTCACTAAGTGTTCATTCTTTTGGAGGTTTTGTCTCCAGGTTTTTTATTCTCAAGTTTTTTGTTTAAGTGCCAAATTCTTTAGGATATTTTATTCATAACAACTTTTTCGAAGGGTGACAAATAACTTTTCTAAAGGAATTGTTTCAAACATTTTGTCTGAAACAAATTTTTTGAAGGTCCATTTCAACTTTCCTGAAAGGTATCTTTCTTCCAAGAAATGGTCCACCTAAATATTTTTGAAGGAATTGTTTTGGAATTTTTGTCCGAAACAATTTTTTTGAAGGGTCCTTAACAAAATTCTGAAGGTGCTTTTCAACTTTTCTGAGGACCGAAGCAAATTTTTTGAAGGGCTCCTTCCTTTCAGAAAAGTTCATTTTAGGAAATCTGACGGGCTCTTTTCCTTTGATAAAGTCCATTTCAAAAGTGCCGAAGGGTCTGAGATAGATTTTTTGAAGGGGTCATTTGCAGAAGTTTCAAAAGTCCTTTTCAAAAAATTTGAAGGAATTGTTTTAGATATTTTATTTAAAATAACTTTTTTAAAGGTCTATAATAGAATTCTTGAAGGGCAATTCATAAGAAAAGGGCATATTCAATCTTCTAAAAGGGTCATTCCACAAATTCGAAGGGACATTTTCCATGTATCGAAAGGAATTGATAGAGAACAAAAGGTCCATAGGAAGAAGGCCTAAAACAAATGATTTGATTTGGATAAATTTCTTGAAGGAAGGAGTCTACAGAAAGCCCAAAATAGAGAAAGGACCAAGCAAAATAAGCTACAAATAAAAAGTCTAAATGAAGTTTCCATGGGAGAAAATGTTGAAGGATTTCCTTTAGAGAAAAATCTGAAAGGGTTAAGTCTATATAAATAGATAGGAGACAAAAAACCAAAGGATAGCGGCCCGTAACATGTCAATTTCAAATTGTGAGAAATATCTATTAGAGTTTAAAAGCCCAATGGGAACCTAAAGGCGAGGATAAAGGTAACAAGTGGCAATTGTAATTGAGGCATTTTATTTCAGTTGTAACTTTTTCAACTATAGCTGAATCAAATGTAACTGAGGCTTTGATTCAGTTGTAACAAATGTAACCAATGCTTTTAATTCAGTTGTAACTCATTTTAATTAATCCATTTAGTGACATGGCATAACTCACCCACTTTTCTCTCAAACAATTGTAACTAATTCTTTCAAGATGACACATGTCCAAGTGACCCTTGGACTTCCTTTGATTGCTCTGCCTCTCAAGGCTATATATATGATTTCTCTTGGCTCATTTCATAGCCTCCATTGGTTATGGTGAAAATCTAGCTATATTTTTACTTGTAAAACTCTTGAAGAAATATACAAGTGATTTTTCCATTCAAACATTGTACTATTGAGTATAGGTTTGAATCTTGTTGATAATGACTAGTGAAAGAGTTAATTTTTTAGCATGTCAATCTATGATCACTTACCAATGTGCAAAAGCGATGTTGTTGTAGGTCTCTATTAGCATTGTTTACTAAGTGTATAAGAGTCTTAGAAGTGGTATATGTTTATTCTCTTCATGGAATCATTCGTCACCCTTATAAGTCTCAAGTACGTTCCTAAATATAACTTATGAAATATTGATGCAATGATGTCTTTTTGTTGTGAGTTTATGTGAAACATCCATGTTTATCTTTAAGTAGTGGATTTTTAGTCAAATAGAAGGATAATAGATATTGGTGCATCACCATTTTTTTTCCTTACCCCTTTTCATACATAGTTATTAGTTTAGAAAGAGCTTTAAAGGTGCATCAAGGGGAGCTAGCCCCTAATCTAGAGATTCATCTCAAATAAATTGTTACCCACAACAAGAGAGATGATTCCATTTTTTTGATTGAATGAGGAGAGCTGAGAATCTCCTCAAGGGTACAAATCCAAGTGTCAATAGTTTTTGGCATGCTCGATGTGACTCTAAGTCCTATAAGATTATTTAAGATTGGTGCTAGTCTTAGCATTGTTGAATTTGAAAGAAACATCTACATTTAGTACCTAGAGACTCCATTAAAAAAATCAAGTGTTTGGTTGATGATCATTTCCTATTTCAATGCCAAAGGTGACCACTAAATCTATTGGTATAGGTTTACCCTTCAAGTTTTTGGAACTACTTCCATATTCCACTAAAAATTTTAGGTTTGTCAACACTCATCCTTACAAAAGAGATTTTGTGTTTAAATATTCTAGGTTTGTGTTACATTCCATTCCCAATACCCATAATAATCATTCCAAAATGGCTAGAAGATAACCTTTTGTGCCTTTCACTAGGGCATCTCTCTTGCATCTTACCCAATATGATCAAATTCCAGGAGCAACCCTCAAAAGTGTCCCATATTTTAGTAGAGATGGTCCAGTTACTACCATTGAGCATATTTGGAATACAACAAACTTTTGTAATATCCAAAATATTACCCAAGAAAATGTAGCTATTAGGTTATTGGCCTTTTCTTTCAAAGGAAAATTTTTAGACTGGTATGGGACCATACCTATAAATTCTATTAGCTCATGGGATGAGTTGGGGACTCTATTGACTGATAGGTTTGGGGAAAAGAGTGATCACCTATATATAGATAAACAATTGACCAAAATAAAGAGGGTACCACATGAATTCATGCAAGATTTTAATACTAGGTTCCAAAAAACTTGGGACAGTATCCCAATTCTTGTGAGGCCAACCATAAACTATGCATTTTTGTACTACTTGAAAGCATTAAATAGTGATATTACCATGATGATTCAATCCATGGGTGGAAACACATTGCCTACTACCTAAGAAATAGCTATAAATGCTGAGAATTGTCCTGTCTAAGCGGGAAAGATAGCTCCTAGACCTCCAATGCCACTATTCCCTGATTTGCATTCTCCTAGTCAAAGTGCATTGCCCACTTTAGCTCCTTTGCCTAGCCAAGAAAAATATAAAATTACCCCTACCAATGAAATACATAAAGTAAAATTTTTTCTCTAAAGTGTTGCTAATGAACTGGTTGCTCTCAATAGGCAACACGCCCAAGGTTATAGGCCATATCAATCCTATAATTAGTCTGGACAAACAAATAGACCTCCTTTTTAGGGAAATAATCAGGGATAAGGCCAAATTAACCATGTCAAGCCTTATCAAAGCTATAATCCTAGTGATCCTTCATCCTCCAAGGCCCTTGTTCCCACTTGGAACAACTTGGTCCAAGAATAGCCCAACTATCCATCTTTTAAACTTGGTCGAGAATAAGTCACTTGCAAATGAAATGCAAATTCAAGGCATGAATTTTGAGATGTCAACACAATTTAAGATGGAGAGAAGATAGGTTTAGTCTGATTCCACTCTCATAAATCATTTGGAGGGTGAGTTTTGTGACATTAATTATGTGGGGAATACAAGCAATTAAAATACTAGTGTTGCCTCTAATACTAGGTCCAAAAGAAGGGCTATCAATAAAGTTCAAAGACCCAATCAAGGACCTATTTTGAATCCTAAAACAACTAAATTGGAAGTGGGCCTAATTCATCTCCTAAAGCACAAGAAAATTAGAGGATTCCAAATTTTAGGATAGCTGCTACAACTCTACCTCCACAAGCTATATTACAAAGTATAAATGTTCATAAAGAGAACCCCAAGGTGAGTAATCCTTCCATCAATGTGGTAGACCAGATGAAGAATATCCATATGAATATCTCATTATGGGATTCTTTAACATGATCAGGGTAGAAATATATACTTCAAAAGGAATTGTGTGGATTGGGCAAATAGGCTGGCCCATCTAGAAATGACAATGTGGTTTTGGTCAATGGAACTCAATCCATAGATGGTCAAGTGAAGAAAGAGGAGAAGACTCCACCTTTTTACCTATCTCTAATCATTGGTGATTTCTTAGTTTATAATTTCATCATAGATAGTGAAGCAGGCACATCATTTATGCCCAAATATATAGCAGATAAGCTACGCCTCAAGTATGAGCAAATGACTAAAGGAGTTTTACAATTGGATGGATCACCAACCAAGACTTTGGGGTAGTAAAAGGTTTGAATTTGACCCTTCATTCTTGTCCTACTTTTTCAATTCCCCATGATGTGGTAATATCAGATTTAGATCCCTATTTTTTCTCTTTGCTTGTTAAGGGACTTTACATCCAAGATAGGTGGATATTTGGTAGTCAATTGGTCCTACATGGTGTTTAGGACAAAATATGGCACTAAGGCGAAGATTGAGTCAGAACCTATTCATAGATATCACTTGGAACAATACTCCCCTAAGGTGGAAAATGTTAACTATGCTATCATTAATGAAGAGGAAATTCATATTGACCAATCTCTATCATCTTCCCTCGAGGGGATTTTTGATTTGTTCCTAAATGAGTGTGGAGATGACAATTATGAGCATGATCCTTACAAGTTTATTTAAGAATCTGGTCTTAGAGTCTATTATATGCATGAGAAGGACTCTTTCATGCTTAATTTGATGAAGCCAAGTGAGGATGTGAATGGATTGTGGCAGATCTTCTTTGATGGGTATAGAATCAAGACGGGCATAGGTGGTGGAGCTATGCTAGTTTCACCTTCAAAGAAAAGGTATTTTTAGCCTTCAGATTTCAATTCTCATGCACTTGTAATGTGTTAGAGTATGAGTCCCTTCTTCATGGCCTTGAGTGGGCAAGGAAAAGAGGGATGAAATAATTGTAGGTATTTGGTGATAGCAAACTTGTTGTCAGTCAAGTCAGAGGGCAAAATTCCTTACTCAAGTCCTATAAGCACAGAGTTTGGGACCTTATAGAATATTTCATGGCTTTTAACATTGGATCTATTCTAAGGGAAGACAAAAATCATGCTGATAAGCTAGCACATATTGGTGCTCAATTTGATGTTCCAAAAGGCATAAGAGAAGACAAGAATCAACCCCATCTAAAGGTGATTGTGTGACCATACATACTAGATAATGTCACTAATCGGCAGGTCTTTGATAGTGACAAAAAAATATCACTTTTTCTACAAGAAGAGGTTGATTTTTATTCCAAGAATCAGTCTAAACTGTAATAACAATATGGAGGGTAGATTGTCCAAGTGAAGTCCAACAAGCTTCCTAAAGGCTTAGTGACTCTTGAAAGCATTTTCAATGAGGATGATCAGATCAAGAAGAAAAAGGTAGGTGTGTCCAATAAGCAAGAGAATTATGAAAGAGTAGAAATCTTTAAATATAAATTGCTTGCACTTGGGAATGTATGTACTAGCGAAGAGAAGCTTACTTTCATTGAGTTATGCAAAGAATTTTTTGATGTCTTTGCATGGAAGTATAGTGATTTAAAAGGTTTTGATCCAAGATTGGCTCAACACACCATAGAGCTGGATGAAAATTCTAAACCCATCAAGCAAAGACAAAGGCCAATTAATCCTAAAATTGAGCCTCTCATGAGGAAAGAACTCACCAAATTGATTGAGTCCAAAATCATCTTTCCCATCAAGCATTATTCTTAGCTGGCCAAATTAGTTCCTGTTAGAAAGAAGAATGGGGAGATTAGGTTGTGTTTAGACTTTAGGGACTTGAAAAGAGTATCTTTGAGAGATCATTATCCCCTCCCTTCCATGGAGAAAATTCTGTAAGTGGTGGCAGGCAGTGAGAGGTTTTCTCTCCTAGATGGTTATTCTAGGTACAATTAGAGTTTAGTAAAAGAAAGTGACCAATACAAAACAACATTCACCACCAAATAGGGCACATATGCCTATAGGAAGATGCTATTTATATTGTCAAATGTTGGAGCTAGTTTCCAACGTGCAATGGATATGGATTTTCAAGGATTAATCAATGACATTGTATTGGTATATATTGATGATGTGATAGTTTTCTCCAAGGAAGCAAAAGATCATTTGAATCACCTAAGATAAATTTTTGAGAGGTGTAGAGAGTTTGGGATCTCTCTAAACCCAAAGAAATGTTTGTTTTCTATTCATGAAGGCAAACTCTTAGGTCACATTATTTTTAAGAAAGGTCTGTCTATTGATCTCGAAAGGGTAAGTGCCATCTTGGAATTATCTTTGCCTAAGAATAAGAAAGGTTTGCAAAGTTTCTTTGGAAAGATAAATTTAATTAGGAAGTTTATTCCTAATTTTGCTAACCTGGTCAAGCCCTTAACCTCTATTCTAAGGAAGGGTGAGATATTCACTTGGATATGAAGGAGGAAAGAAATTTTTGAAGAGATAAAGCAAGCCATTGCCCAAGATCCTACTCTTACAAGTCCAAACTTCTCCAAGGAATTTAATTTGTACGCTTTTAGGAATGAAGAGGTAATTTATGCCATGATTAGCCAAGAAAATGATGAGAATTTTGAACAACCTATTGCCTTTTTCAGCCAAGGTTTAGAAGGCTATGAAACAAGATACACATATGTTGAGAAATAAGTGCTTTTAGTCATAAGGAGTTTAAAGAAATTTAGGCATATGTTATCTAATAAAAAGATTCACATTTTTTTACCTCATCCTAGTGTGAAATACTTTCTGTTGAGTAGAGATTTGAATGAGAAAAGGGCAGGTTGGATCACCAAAGTGATGGAGTATGATGTGGAAATCAAAACAACCAAGCTAGTGAAGAGAAAAGGACTGTGTGAGCATCTTGCTTTTGAAAGAACAAAAGGAGGTTATTTTGGCACTCCATGATGACCCTACAATAGTTTTACCTTTAGCCATGAGAATTTTGACATAAGACATGATCCATTTCGTTTAAACTGGTGAGTGCCCACAAGGTCTTGATAGGGATAAAAGAAGGTATTTTAGGATGCAATCTATTCCTTATGTGCTTGTTGATGGAGTGCTATTTAGGAAGGAATTTTTAGGTGTGTTTTTAAGATGTATTGATTTGGGTCAGATTGATAAAGAATTGCATGAGTTCCATAATGGACCAGCTGGTGGTTATTTTGCTCCAAGAACTACAACTGCTAGGATTATGAGCACTGGTTACTTCTAGCCTGGCTTATTTAGGGACACTCACGCTTGGGTAAGGAAATGCCAAAAGTGTGATCTTTTTGATGGAAAACAAAATGTAGGTACCTTGCCTCTTCATCCAATTAAGGTTGAGCTACCCTTCATGCAATGGGATTTGGATTTCATAGGTATGATGAATCCTCCTTCTAGTGCTGGTCACAAGTGGATGTTGATAGCCACTAATTATTTTACAAGATGGTTGGAGGATGTAGCTCTTAAGGAGGAAAATGAAAACTCAGTCTTGGACTTCTATGAAGGTGTAGTAACCAATTTTGGAGCTTCTTCAATAATCATTTCATATAATACATTAACTTTCTTAGAAACAAGGACAAGTGAATGGGCTTTAAAGTATGACATCTATCTTAACACCTCCTCTACTATCCCCAAGGGAATGGAATAGTTGAGTCCATAAACAAGAATTTGATCAAGATTGTAAAGAAGACTATGGAGGTGAATCAAAGGATTTTGCATACCAAGTTGAAGACAACCCTTTGGGTTGATAGGATCACCCTAAAGAGAGTAATTGGGAACTCACCATACACACTTGTGTATGGAAGGGAAGTTAGAATTCCTATCTCACTTGAGTTACCAACTTCAGATCTTACTTATCAGCTATGATTCATGGAGAATGATAGCATGGAGGTTAGATTATGTGATTTGATAGAGCTTGAAGAGATAAGAGATCAAGCTATGCAAACCATGATAACTCACCAAGAGCAAAGAAAGAAGTATTTTGACAAGAAATCTATGCCAAGGAGTTTCAAAGAAGGAGACATTGTCTTAAAATGGGATGAAGATAGGGCCAAATTCAAAAGACACACAAAGTTTGATGCTCTATGGAGTGGCCCATATGTGATCACATAGTGCAAACAACACAATGCTTTCCAACTCTCAAAGCTGGATGGAGAAGAGCTGCATATACCAATCAATGGGATATATCTAAAGCATTGTTACTTATGTCTTCCTTTTTATTTGTATATAGTTTCTTATTTTTATTGTGTTCCCTAAGTACTTATGCACATGTGTGAGTTTGTCCTTATCTTGTTTTATGTTATCTTTTCTTGGTCTTGCTATTGTTGTGTGGTGTGTTTCCTTGTTTTTTGTTTTGGCATAATCATTATTAGTCATCTTCAAGAATCCATTGACTCCATTGGCCCTGATTTAGATAAATCTACTGGTATGGTCAGTATAACAGGCATATTACCCCTATGAGTCACCAATTTGTTGACCAAATTTTGGCCCTTCAGGCCAAAATTGGACACCCCTATCTGAAAACAAAACTATCTTAGTCTATACCTTTGACAAGGTTTAACACTTAGATTTTCTTTGGGAGAAGTGTTCTTTGACAAAGTTGCAACAAATGTACAAGTCTATTTCTTTGGTCTTTACTAAGCCTTTGAAATCTTTCAACTCTTTTGTTTTCCACTAAGTGTTCATTCTTAAGAGGTCTTGTCTTCCAATTTTTTGTCCTTGGGTTTTTTGTTTAAGTGCCAAATTATTTTGGACATTTTGTCCAAAACAACTTTTCTGAAGGGCAACAAATAATTTTTATGAAGGAATTGTTTCGAACATTTTGTTCAAAACAACTTTTTCAAAGGTCCATTTCAACTTTGATGAAGGGTATTTTTCTTGCAAGAAATGGTCCACTTAAATCTTTCTAAAGGATTGTTTCAGACTTTTTGTTTGAAACAATTTTTCCAAAGGGTGCTTAACAAAATTTTGAAGGTGATTTTTAACTTTTTCAAAGACTGAAGCAACTTTTTTGAAGGGCTCCTTCCTTTCAGGAAAGTTCATTTTAGGAAATTTGAAGGGCTGTTTTCCTTTGAAAAAGTCCATTTCAAAAGTGCTGAAGGGTCTAAGATAGATTTTTTGAAGGGGTCATTTTCAAAAGTTTCAAAAGTCCTTTTCAAAAAATCCAAAGGAATCATTTTGGACATTTTGTTCGTAATAACTTTTTTGAAGGTCCATAACAACTTTCTCGAAGGGCAATTCATAAGAAAAGGGTATCTTCAATCTTTTGAAAGGGTCATTCCAAACATTTGAAGGGACATTTTCCAAATATCAAAAGGAATTGACAAAGGGAAAAAGGTTTGTAGGAAGAAGGTCCAAAACAAATGATTTCATTCAGACAAATTGCTTGAAGGAAGGAGTCCACAAAAATCCCAAAATAGATAAAGGACCAAGCAAAATAAGTTGTGGATAAAAAGTCTGAATGAAGTTTTTGTGGGAGAAAATTCCAAAGGATTTCCTTCAGAGAAAAATCTGAAGGGGTTAAGTCTGCATAAATATATAGGAGACAAAAAACCAAAGGATGATGGCCCACAACATGTCAATTTCAAGTTGTGAGAAATAGCCATTTGAGTCTAAAAGCTCGACGGGAACTTGAAGGTGAGGATAAAGGTAACAAGTGGCAATTATAACCAAGGTATTTTGTTTTAGTTATAAAATTTTCAACTGTAGCTGATTCAAATGTAACTAAGGCTTTGATTCAGTTGTAACAAATGTAACCAATGCTTTTGGTTTAGTTGTAACTCATTGTAACTGATCCATTCAGTGACATGGCATAGCTCACCAACTTCTCTCTCATGCAAATGTAACTAATTCTTTCAAGATGACACATGTCCAAGTGACCCTTGGACTTCCTTTGATTGCTCTACCTCTCAAGGCTATATATATGCTTTCTCTTGGCTCATTTTGTAGCCTCCACTATTTATGGTGAAACTTTGACTATATTTATACTTTCAAAACTCTTGAAGAAATATACAAGTGATTTTGCCATTCACACATTGTACTATTGAGTATAGGTTTGAATATTATTGATAATGACTAGTGAAAGAGTTACTTTTTTAGCATATCAATCTATGGTCACTTACTAATGTGCAAAAGAGATGTTGTTGCAGGTCTCTATTAGTATTCCTTACTAAGTGTATAAGAGTCTTAGAAGTGGTATATGTTTATTTTCTTCATGGAATCATTCATCACCCTCCTAAGTGTCAAGTACCTTCCTAAATCTAACTTATGAAATACTGATGCAATGATGTCTTTTCATTGTGAGTTTATGTGAAACATCTTTATTTACCTCTAAGTAGTGGATTTTTAGTCAAATAGGAGGATAATACATATTGGTGTATCACCATTTTGTTTTCTTATTTATTTTCCTTACCGCTTTTCATACACATTTGTTAGTTTAGAAAGATCTTTAAAGGTGAATTAAGGGGAGCTAGCCCCTAATCTAGAGATTCATCTCAAATAAATTATCGCTCACAACAAGAGAGATGATTCCATTTTGTTGCTTGATTGAGGAGAGCTGAGCATCTCCTCAAGGGTGAAAATCCAAACGTCAACGATTAATACATGGAGGAAGTAATATATATGAGTTTTGAATTTTATGTTATGTTATATGTATTAGAGTTCACATTGATGATATTAATAGGTAGTGAGATAGATTCCACTAGCCTAGGTAGCACCACCAATGTAGGATAATTTGATCAAGTAGTGTGTGTGAAATTGATCAATCTAGTGATTGAATATTAGTTTAAAACTTAGGCCAAGTATTTCACATGTTTAATTTGCATGTTGTGGAATATCATGTTAGAATGATTTTTTTTATGGTATACTACATGTTTTTAGAAATCTTATGAGCACACAGGGTACTAACACATCTCATTAGATTCTCACACCATTTTATCTACGTATCTGTGAAAGGAGGGCAATTTTTTGATAGGGGTTTGTAAAGGGGATCGTTGGTCCATGGTTGGTGTGGTAAAGTGCTCAGATGATGCTCTCCCTCCTCCACTATAGTACTACTTAGAGATGACACTTGAGATTATTTGGGATACATGAGTTGGCATGACTTGAGATCTGGAGAGTTTGGTATCCATTATTGTATTAGGTTGTATGCCTAAAGGAATGTAATCGTATTATGTACTTGTATATTTGATTAGTAGATGTTGTATTATCAAACTAGCTATAGATGTGTCCTATTCTATTTTATTTTTTTGAAGTTGTATAAGAATTATATGTAGTTTTGGAAGTATAAATACTAATGCTCTTAATTATGCGGTAGATATGTTGTATTGTTTATTTGTAGAATGAACGTTAATTTTTATTAGTAAAAAAAATCTACTGCATTTTCTAAACACAACTTGAGGGGATGTTATATGTGGTATTAGAGCTATGGCTCAAACTCTAGGACCAAATGAGTCTATTAGCATTTTCATATCCCTCTGCTTATTAGAGTGGAGAATTAAGAATGCATGTGAGGTGTATTGAGTATGTACCCTTAGAGCATTTGAACCCCCTTAAAGATGTAAAAGGGTTGGTGTAATAAATGTCATGTTGGTGATAGTTTTTTAGGTGTTGGGTAGCTAAGTACATAGCTTAGCTCATAAGTATGAACTAGAGCTTTGTACCATATTTTTTATCTTTAGATTGAACACCTTGAGTGTGATTATGTCTTCCTTGGAACACCTTCACTATTTATGTCTTGTGTTGTGAGTGTTTTAAAAGCATAGAGTGATTCTCACCTAAGTATTTATGCATTATTTTTGTGTCTTACTTACATAGATCTTAGGAGTGGAAATACTATAATACCATTCTAGAGTGGCACCACCAATTGTAGTGGAAATTTTCTTGTAAGTTGAACATAAATGTCTTGGTTGATATTCCTTTGTGTTAGGAGTTTTTTATGTAGATTAGTATCCTTGTGAAGACTTGTGAAGAGGAGTAATCTCTATTAGTTAGCTTAGAGATGAGTTGTTATATTTTCACTCTCTTCTTACATCATTTTAAGATTCATATTTTCAGGATGTTGATATAGAGTTTCCTTTGGTGGAAGACTTGTTTTTGAATTGTTACTTGATCTTATTACCTTGAGTTTGTGGGATAGTGTTTCTATTTCTTGTTGATGCACCCTTTTGGTTCATATTTTCTTCCCAGTTGTAGAATTAGTTTATGATACTACACTTACAAGATGACAAGTGATAGTGATTTGGTAACTTGGATTGTGATATTCCGTTTACCATGCATGGTACGTAAGAAGTTTTGTGGTGTGAAGTTAGTTCTCTATTTTTACACTTTGTAACTTTATTGAGTTACTATTTTATCTAATCTATGAATTTGACCACGAGGAGTGGCTAACATTGAAATTATATTAATTCTTGTTGATTACAATTATTATGCTATTGTATATCTTTGTATAGATTGATATTATTCTCTTCTTGAAGCATAGTAATTTGAAGAGTAATGTGTACCTTTTTGTCCAGAGCAAGGTATAAGATGTGTATAACATATCGGTAAGCCTAAGGGTTGATATAATATTTTTAACTATTATGTAAGCAAGGAGACATTGTCTCATTCATAAGGTGTAAGGATGGTATTATCCTTGGCCTTTGTATGCTATGTTAATTATGGTATTATTTCCTTCATACTATGAATTATATACTATAGATAAGTTGCAGGATATGATACTAGTTTTGATTGATTAGTAGAAAATTAATTACATCTTGGGATGATTGCATGATTTCTCTTGTATGTAAGTTAGTACATATGGATTTTTTTTAGCATATTGTATTGTTTTTATGATCTATTAGAATATATTCGTGAACCTTGTGCACCTTTTAAAGATTATCTAGTCATGGAGACATGAGGGATGATTAGTGAAATAGGAACATGAGTTATAAGCGATAGGATAGTATCCTACTTAGGCTCATATTGACTCGATTGATACTAAGTTGGATCTGACAGATGGACATGTTAAATCTAAGACTTGATAGGTATAACTTGCCAAATTTAGTTATATGATCATTTGCTTTAACTTTTGTGATGAAATCATATATATTATTGAGTTAGCAATAAATATTTTACTGAGTTATTTATTAAAATTTCTTATGGTTCAAGACCTCAGGGTGGTCATGATAGAACTAATCAACATAAAGTGACTTTCATGAAACTTGTTTAATGAATAGGAAATGTCACAGAGTAGAGTCTTGTGAGATCAATTCTCAAAAAAATAGTGTTAATTAAGATATCTAGTATAATCTCTTCAAGTAAATTTTGAATTTTATTGCATGATATGATAATTGATACTATGTTTTTATGCTGTTAAACATTATTTGTTGATCTAAAATTTTGCTTGAATAAGAGTCATTGGGGTGATGACTAATTTTTGGGGGGGAGGATGTCACATCTTGATTTCACCTTCTAATTAATACCCTTTAATCTATTGATTAATATGGTTAACATGTGATTACTCTTGCTTTGATTTGAACATTTTGACATATATTAGTATGGGACAATAGTATTATTGATTGGTATACATTGCGTAATAATTATATTTTGATTATTTTATATTTTAAGGATGTATAATTGTTAGTTTTGCATCATTGGTTTATAATGACTCAGACTAACTACCTATTTATTGTGAGGTGGATGTAGGATAGGTCTTACCCTCAGGGTGTGATGAGGGAGAACGTCATTGGAGAGGGTTGAATAAATGGAATGATCAGTGAAAATACCAGTGGGAAGTGCTAGTGACCCTGCACACACACATCATATATTTTAAATTATAGGAATAAATGTTAGTACATAATTATGAATTATTGCCTATGATTATATTTTGTGTGTGCAGAATTAATTTTGGTATGCATTCAATTTATTTAGTTTTTTATTTTAATCTAAAATAGTAAATATTAATGTTAAGGTATATAATTATTGTGAAAATAATTATCTTGTAGGTAAAATGCACTTAATGATTTATTTTCACCTTCTAGTTAAGGAATTATTTATTATTGTTTCAAAAATTGCATGAAAGTAAGATTAATGCAATTTAAAGTTAAAATATGAATTATGCATGAAATTAAAGGAAGTAAATTAAAATTTGAATTAATGAAAATTAAGCTAATTTTGGATACACATGCAATAAATTGCATAAAAAATTAGGAAAATAGTTTTTGAAGTTAACTTAAGTTTTTATTTTAAGAACATGGGGAAAAGGTGTAGCAACTTAAAAAGCATGTTATAAATAGAATAAAAAATAAAAATTAGTTTGGCATGTATGGAAGGATACAAACATAAACCTTCATGCAAAAGAGTGGGTGTAGCTTTTTAGAGAGGATACTTTTGTTTAAATTAAGACTTTGTGAACTTGAAGAAAAATGGAGAAAGACACAGAGAAATACAAAGAGAATGGGAGGAGGAAGATAGGAGAGAGAACACAAAATTTAACTGCTTGGGTTTGGAAGTGATTTAAGAGGTAGGCTTGCAATGGTTTTCCCTTTATGTATTAATTTTATAGATTTGTATTATTATGGCTTGCATATTAAAATTATTAAAACCCTGCGTTGAATATATAAACCTATGTTTAATTGGTTTGGATTATGTGTATTCATAAACTTAGTGTAGCAATTCATTCTTAAAACCTATGTCTTAATTCTCTTAACTTGTGTTTAAATTCCAAGGACTTCCATATTAATTGCTAGCCTGAGTTATTTTCCCTATATCCTGTGTGTTAATGACACGAGCTGCGCATTAGTTTTTTTTTATGAATTTAAATTTGGCCTCATATTAACTATAAGGAAGGCGTTCCAAAGCGTTATCCATATAGCATCCCACTTATATATGGTTAAGTGTTTTGAAATTGAAATAAATCCTCCATAGTGATCAAGCTATTGATCTGCATCCAATTCTATTTATAAGATCTACTTTTATGATTTTAATGAGCTGAATATTAGATCTAAAATGCCATTATAGTATAGTCTATAGAAGTTATTATATGAGTCTATATAGCGAAAAATCCAGGTGAAAAGTAATGATTGTGGAGTCTTATATTTTTAATCTAAAAAATCCTTTTATCAAAGTGAGTTGTATCATAATTGTTGCATGTATATTACTAAAGTCACTTGTATGTGACACCTTGATATCTTTTTAAAATGCTGTGCTTGTAACTAAATACTGCTGTCATAAATTAAATTAAAATTGCTGTATAAGAATTAATAACAATGAGTGCCTAATTAAAATGCCATGTCTCATTGAATTTAGCGATGAGTGTAGTATATATCTCTAAGCTGCATGCATTCCATATTAGGTATAAAATGAAATCATTGTATGCATGCTAGTAAACTATGGAGTATTAATTTTAGAAGTCATTGTGTTTGGAAGGAAAACATTGAACTTAAGCATAAAATGCCAGGTCACTTAAATAAAGTCACATAGGTTATCATTTGAAATGCCAAGTGGATAATTAGATGCCAAGTCATTATATTTTTAAAAATCCGTATCTCCAAAATAGAATACACATGCAAATAGAGGCATAGGGTAATAATTTCAAAAAAATGGTCTTTGTTAAATCATTGACTGATTATTATAAAAATTTGTATTATATTTTAAGGCAAATCAAATGAATAACACCAGTTTTATTTACAAATCAAACTGAGCATTATTTAAATACATCTTGATAATCATTAAGAATGCTAGGTATTAAATTAAAACAACTAGCTATGTAAGGAAACACCGAGGAATATTTATGGAAAAGTTGAATATTCTAGTTGAAACTACTGAAATTATTTAACTAAAATGCTCAGCTTACATTTTATCACTATATATGTATCAATAATAATAATATTAAATTAAATGAGGATCCAACTATTTTAGTGCCATGCCGTATGAAAGAGACACCCAGCCTAAAATTAAAAGGGGCTATGTCTTTATTGAAGCTCTGTATTATTAATTATAATAGCTATGTGCATTCAATTAAGCTAAGTCACTAAGTTGAAATTGCAAAAAATAACGAGTATATGTTTTTAACAACTGAGTATATATATTTTTAAATGCCATGTCATGTTGAGTTTTATTATTGACTGTATATTTTAAAATAAATAGCTAAAATCTATTTAATGTGATGCCAAGATATAATAGAGAACCATAGAAGTCTCTAAAATGCCATGTAGTTAAAAGTGAAATGCCTATCTTTGTTTTATAAAAAGCATACTTAAAATCAATATATAAATGGTTGTGTAATTATTTCAAGTTGATTGTATAATATTTTTTCTTTAGTGCAAGATCGAATGTTTGGTAGAACTTTAGTTTTCCTCAAAATTTCGTATTGTGGTTAGTCCAAAATGAAGTTCAAATGAATGAGCGTAATTACTATAAGAACCAATTTAAAATTTAGATATTCTCTTTGTATTGCCCTTGATCTGAAAACAATGATGGAATGCTCACTTTACTCGGTTAAGAACGAAAAAGTAAATTTAGGAATTTGTTTGCCAACAATAGCAATTATAACATAGCTTGAATAGTTGAACTTTTCATATATGGATTATTTATAAGAATGCTTAGATTTTGTGAGTAAAGCTAGAAATATATATTTATATATGCTTGTAATATAGTATTTACAATGAATTATTGTGAAAATTTCTAAAACCTTGTTTTATGTCATAAATAAAAGCTAGTATGTTTATGCATCTTGTAATCAAAACTTATGTGTAATTCATTTGTGAAAATATTAATAGGTGCAAGTGATTAAACATTTCTGAATAAAATAGTGCATTGAGTTGTGTTCCTAGAAGATATGATTGCTTTATTAATAAAAAATCTAGGGTATACTCGAGTGGCATAATCATGTACTTGCTTTATTATAGGTTTGAATGTAAGATTTGGTGTTCATGTTTGAGTAGGGAACTCATGCATGATGAGCTATGACAATATTGGATGTCATAGAATTCTATACTATGAAAAGTATGTAAATGGTATATACTATATTTGACCCACACCTAAATAAACATATATGTGTTGGTTGTTGCTTGAATAATAGGTGTATCATTTGATAGGATATCATTTAGATGTGTATACAACCTTATGAGTGAAAATGAATGTTAAGATATAATGATATGTATAGTATGACTTGCTCATTATAGTTATGCTTGCTTGACTCATTATATTAATGCTTACTTGATTAGGAGCGTATGCTTCCATATTTATGTGACTACTTAGTGTAACTAATTATGTGAAAAATTAGTAGTTGTACCATAAAACCCTGGACTATGATGATATGAGTTGTCATGAGGATTATTTTATGGATCTATTGTAGTAATTTTAAATCTATAGTTTCATATGGATGAGAAACAAACTCAAGTGGTATGAACTATAGGCTTTATTCCTGTGTGAGTTAGATTGATGCCTGTTTCATTGATGCGTGGTTGAATTAAAAGTATTCATTGCTTATTCTTATGTGAATCCTTGCTTTCTCCTTGTTTAGCTTGTGATGTGATATTATTACATGAAGAATGTAATCTATATGAGTTTTGAATTATATTCTATGTTATATGTATTAGAGTTCACATTGATGATGCTAATAGGTAGTGATATGGATTACACTAGCCTATGTAACACCACCAATGTAGGATAATCCGATTAAGTGGTGTGTGTGAAATTGATCAATCTAGTGATCAAATATTATTTAAAAACTTGGGCCTAGTATTTCACATGTTTTATTTGCATGTTGTGGAATATCATGTTAGAATGGTTTTCTTTATGGTACACTGCATATTTTTAAAAATCTTACAAGCACATGGAGTACTAGCATGTCTTACTAGATTCTCACACTACTTTATCTACCTATCTGTGAAGGGAGGGAAATTTCCTAATAGGGGTTTGTGCGGGGGATCGTTGGTCTGTGGTTGGTGTATTAAATCACTTGGATGATGCTCTCCCTCCTCCGCTAGAGTACTACTTGGTGATGACACTTGAGATTATATGGGATACATGAGTTGGCATAACTCAAGATTTGGAGAGTTTGGTATCCATTATTGTATTGGGTTGTATGCCTAAAGGAATGTAATTTTATTATGTACTTATATATTTGATTAGTATATTTTGTATTATCAAATCAGCTGTAGATGTATCTTATTGCATTTTCTTTCTATGAAGTTGTATAAGAATTATATGTAGGTTTGGAAGTATAAGTACTATTGTTCTTAATTATGCAGTAAATGTGTAATATTGTTTATTTTGTGGAATGAATGTTGATTATTATTGGTAAAAAAAAATCTACTATATTTTCTAAACACAAATTGAGGGGATGCTACATGTGGTATCAGAGCTGTGGCTCAAACTCTAAGACCTAATGAGTCCATTAGCATTTTCCTATCCCTCTGCTTATTAGAGAGGAGAATTGAGAATACGTGTGAGGTACATTGAGTGTGTACTTTTAGAGCATTCAAACCCCCTTAAAGATGTAAATGGGTTGGTGTAATGAGTGTCATGTTGGTGAAAGTATTTTTATGTGTTAGGTAGGTAAGTACATAACTTAGTTCATAAGTATGAACTAGAGATTCCTACCATATTTTTGATCTTTAGATTGAACACCTCAAGTGCGATTATATCTTCCTTGGAACACCTTAACTATTTATGTCTTATGTTGTGAGTGTTTTAAAAGCATGGAGCGATTCTCACCTAAGTATTTATGCATTATTTTTGTGTCTTACACAAATCTTAGGAGTGGAAATCCTATAATACCATTTTAGAGTGGCACCACCAAGTGTAGTGGAAATTTTCTTGTAAGTTGAGCATAAATGTCTTGGTTGATATTCCTTTGTGTTAGGAGTTTGTTATGTGGATTAGTATCCTTGTGAAGACTTGTGAAGAGGAGTCATCTCTCTTAGTTGGATTAGAGGTGATTTTTTATGTTTTCACTCTCTTACATCATTTTAAGGTTCATATTTTTAGGACGTTGATATAGAGTTTCCTTTAGCGGAAGACTTATTTTTAAATTATTGCTTGATCTTATTCCCTTGAGTTTGTTCGATAGTTTTTGTATTTATTGTTGATGCACCCTTGTGGTTCATATTTTCTTCTCAATTATAGAAGTAGTTTATGATACTACATTTGCAAGATGGCAAGTGATAGTGATTTGGCAACTTGAATTTCAATGTTCCTTCTACCATGTACAGTACGTAGGAAGTTTTGTGGTGAGAAGTTAGTTCTATATTTTTCCAATTTGTAACTTTATTGAGTTTCTATTTTATCTAACCTATGAAATTGACCATGAAGAGTGGCTAACATTGAACTTATATTAATTCTTGTTGATTATAATTATTATGCTATTGTATATCTTTGTATAGATTGATATTATTCTCTTCTTGAAGCATATTGATTTGAAGAGTACTATGTGTACCTTTTTTTCGGGAGCAAGTAAGGTATAAGATGCATAGAACATCTTAGTAAGCCTAAGTGTTGATATAATTTTTTAACTATTATGTAAGCAAGGAGACATTATCTTGTTTATAAGGTGTAAGGATGGTATTATCGTTGGCCTTTGTATGCTATGTTAATTATGGTATTATTTCCTTCATATTATGAATATAATACTATAGATAAGTTCCAAGATATGATACTAGTCTTGATTGATTAGTAATAACTTAATTCAATGTCAGGATGATTGCATGATTTCTTTTATGTTTAAGTTAGTCCATATAGAATTTTTTAAAGCGTATTTTATTATTTTTTATGATCTATTAGAATAGATTCATGAACCTTGTGCACCTTTTAAATATCGTCCGGTTGTGGATACCTAAGGGATGGTTGGTGAAATAGGAATGTGAGTTCTAAGTGATAGGATGGTATCCTACTTAGGCTCACATTGACTCATTTGATACTGAGTTGGATCTGATAGATATACTTGTCTAATCTAGGACTTGACTGGTAGAACTTGCCAAATTCAATCATATGATCATTTTCTTTGAATTTTGTGATGAAATAATATATATTGTTGAGCTAGCAATGAAACTTTTACTGAGTTATTTATTAAACTTTCTTATGGTTCTAGACCTCAGAGTGGTCATGATAGAACTAATCAGCATAAAGTGACTTTCATGAAACTTGTTTAATGAATAGGAAATGTCACATAGTAGAGTCTTGTGAGATCAGTTCTCTAAAAATAATACTAATTAAGAGATCTAGTATAAGCTCTTCAAGTAAATTTTGCATTTAATTGCATGATATGATAATTGATACTATATTTTTATGTTGTTAGACACTATTTGTTAATCCAAACATTTGCTTAAATAAGAGTCTCGAGGTGATGTCTAGTTTTAAGGGGGGAAGATGTCACATCCTAATTTCACCCTGTAATTAATACCCTTTAAACCATTGACTAATATTGTTAACATCTGATTACTATTGCTTTGATTTGAGCATTTTTACATATATTGGTATGGATAGTAGTATTTTTAATTAGTATACATCACGTAATAGTTATATTTTGATTATTTTGTATATTGAAGATGTATAATTATTAGTTTTGCATCATTGGTTTATGATAACTCGGACTAACTACCTATTTATTATGAGGTGGTAGCAGGATAGGTCCTACCCTAAGGGTGTGGAAAGGGAGAGCATCATCAGAGAGGGTCATCTAGATGGGGCAATCAAGGCAAATACTAGTGGGAAATGTTAGTGACCCTCCACACACACACCATAGATTTGAAATGATAGGTAGAAATGTTAGTACATAATTATGAATTATTATTTGTGATTATATTTTGTGTGTGCAAAATTAATTTTGGTATGCATTTGATTTATTTAGTTTAATTGATTTAGTTTTTGATTTCAATCCAAAAAATAGATATTAATGTTAAGGGATATAATTATTATGAAAATAATTATCTTGTAGGTAAAATGCAATTAATGATTTATTTTTACCTTCTAGTTAAATAATTATTTATTATTATTTCAAAAATTTCATGAAAGTAAGATTAATGCAATTTAAAGTTAAAATATGAATTATGCATGAAATTAACAAAAGTTAACTAAAAGTTGAATTAATGAAAATTAAGCTAATTTTGGGTATACATGCAAGAAATTGATTAAAAAATTAGGAAAATAGTTTTTGAATTCAACTTAAGTTTTTATTTTAAGAACATGAGGAAAATGCGTAGCAACTTAAAAGGCATGTTTTAATTAGAATGAAAGATAAAATTGGTTTGGCATGCATGGAAGGATAAAAATAGAAACCTTCATGCAAAAGAATGGGTGTAGGTTTTGATAGAGGATACTTTTCTATAAAATAAGCTTTTGCAAACTTGATGAAACATGGAGAAAGACACAAAGAAATATGGAGAGAACGGGAAAAAGAGGAAGATAGGAGAAAAAACACAAACTTTAACTAATCGATTTTGAAAGCAATTTAAGAGGTAGGGTTGCAATGGTTTTTCATTTATGTATTAAATATTCTAGATCTACATTATTATGACTTACATAGTAAAATTACTAAAATCCTATGTTGAATATATAAACTTTCATTTAATTGGTTTGAATTATGTGTTTTCATAAACTTAGACTATCAATTCTTTATTAAGACCTTCATCTTAATTCTCTTGACTTGTGTTTAAATTCCAAGGACTTCTATATTAATTACTAGCCTGAGTTGTTTTCCCTATAGCCTTGCGTGTTAATGACATGGGCTCTGCATTAGTTTTTTTTGATGACTTTAAATCTAGTCGTATATTAACTATAACAAAGGCATTCCAAAGGGTTATCCATATATCATCCCACTTATATATGGTCAAGTGTTTTGAAATTGAAATAAAGCCTCCATAGTGATCAAGCTCTTGATTTGCATCCCATTATATATATAAGATTTGCATTTATGATTTTAATGAGCTGAATATTAAATCTAGAATATTATTTTAGTTCAGTCTATAGAAGTCACTATATGAGTCTATATAGCTAAAACACGAGGTGAAAAGCAATGATTATGGAGTCATATTTTTAATCTAAAAAATCCTTTTATAAAACTGAGCCGTATCATAATTTTTACATATATATTGATAAAGTCACTTGTATGTGACACCTTGATATCTTTTTAAAATGCTATGCTTATAACTAAATACTGAATTAAATTAAAATTGCTATATAAAAATTAATAGCAATGAGTACCTAATTAAAATGCCATGTCTTATTGAGTTTAGCACTGAGTTTAGTATATATCTCCAAGCTGCATGCATTCCATATTAGGTACAAAATAAAGTCGTTGCATGCATGATAGTAAACTATGGAGTATTAATTCTAGAAGTTGCCATGTTTGGAAGGAAAACATTGAAATTAAGCATAAAATGCCAAGTCACTTAAATAAAGTCATGGAAATTACCATTTGAAATGCCAAGTGGATAATTCAATGCCAAGTCATTATATTTTTTAAAATCCCTATCTCCAAAATAGAATGCAAATGCAAATAGAGGTGTAGGGTAATAATTAAAAAAAAAAGATTATCTTTGTTAAATCACTGATCAATTATTATAAAAATTTGTATTATATTTTAAGGCCAGTCAAATGAATAACACCATTTTTATTTATAAATCAAATTGAACATTAGTTAAATATTTTTGGATAATATTTAAGAATGCTAGGTATTAAATTAAAATGCCCAGCTATGCAAGGAAACATCGATGAATATTTATGGAAAAGTTGAATATTCTAGTTGAAGTAGCTGAAATTATTTAATTAAATTGCCCAGGTTACATTTAGTCGCTATACATGTGTCAATAATACTATAAAATTAAATGATGAGACAACTATTTTAGTGCTATGCCATATGAAAGAGACACCCAACCTAAAATTAAAAGGGGCTATGTCTTTATGGAAGCTTTGTATATTTAATTATAACAACTATGTGTATTAATTAAAGCTAAGTCGCTAAGTTGAAATTGCCAAAAATGATGAGTATAACTTTTAAACAACTAAGTATATATATTTATAAATGTCATGTCATGTTGAGTTTTATTTTTGGCTATATATTTTTAAAAAAATAGCTGATGTCTATTTAATGTGACACTAAGATATAATAGAGAACCATAGAAGTCTCTAAAATGCCATGTAGTTAAAAGTGAAATGCCTATCTTTGTTTTAGAAAAAGGATACTTACAATAAATATATAAATGGTTGTGTATTTATTTCAAGTTAATTATATAATAACTCTTCTTTAGTGCAAGATTGATTGTTTGGTGGAACTTTAGTTTGCCTCAAAATTCTGTATTACGGTTAGTCCTAAATAAAGCTCAAATGAATGAGCATAATTAATATAAGAACCCATTTAAAATTTAGATATTCTCTTTGTATTGCCTTTGAGCTAAAAATAATGATAAAATGCTCACTTTACTCAATTCAGAATTAAATAGTAAATCTAGGAATTTGTTTGCCAATGATAGTAATTATAACTTAACTTGAATAGTTGAAATTTTATTATATGGATTGGTTATAGGAATGCTTGGATTTTGTGAGTAAAGATGGAAATATATATTTATGTATGCTTGTAATCTATGATTTGCAATGAATTATTGTTAAAATTTTTAAAACCTCATTTTGCATCATAAATAAAAGTTAGTATGTTTATGCATCTTATAATCAAAGCTTATGTGTAGTTCATTTGCAAAAATATTAATAGGTGAAAGTGATTGAATATTTATAAATAAAATAATACATCGAGTTATGTACCTAGAATATATGATTATTTATTAATAAAAAAATCTAGGGTATACTTGAGTGGTATAATCATGTACTTGCTTTATTATAGGGTTGAGTGTAAGATTGGGTGTTTGTGTTTGAGTAGGAAACTCATTTACAATGAGCTATGATAGTATGGGATGTCATAAAATTATAAAATACAAAATTTACCTAGATGGTACATATTGTATTTGACCCATACCTAAATAAACATATATGCATTGATTTTTGCTTGAATACTAAGCATAGCATTTGATAGGATATCATTTATATGCACATAAAACCTCATGAGTGTAAATGAATGTTAAGATAGAATGATATGTATAGTATGAATTTTTCGTTGTAGTTATGCTTTCTTGATTAGGAGTGTATGCTTCCATGTTTATATGACTACTTAGTGTAACTAATTATGTGAAAAGCTAGCAGTTGTACCTTAGAACCCTAGACTATGATGATATGGGTTGTCATGGGGATTGTTTTATGGATCTATTGTAGTAATTTTGAATCTATAGTTTTATATGAATGAGAAATATACTCGGGTGGTATGAACTATAGGATTTATTCTTGTGTGAGTTTGATTAATGCATGTTTCATTCATGCATGGTTGAATTAAAAGTATTCATTGCTTATTATTATGTGAACATCTTGCTTTCTCCATGTTTAGCTTGTGATGTGATATTATTACATGGAGGACGTAATATATATGAGTTTTGAATTATATGCTATGTTATATGTATTATAGTTCACATTGATGATGCTAATAGGTAGTGAGATGGATTCTACTAGCCTAGGTAACACCACTAATGCAGGATAATTCGATCAAATGGTGTATGTGAAATTGATCAATCTAATAATCAAATATTTTATAAAAACTTGGGCCAAGTATTTCATATGATTCATTTACATGTTGTGGGATATCATGTTAAAATGGTTTTATTTATAGTACTCTGCATGTTTTTTGAAATCTTACAAGCACACAGGGTACTAGCATGTTTCAATAGATTCTTACACCATTTTATCTACCTATCTATAAAGGGAAGGCCATTTATTGATAGGGGTTTATGTGGGGGATCATTGGTTTGTGGTTGGTGTGGTAAAGTGCTTGGATGATGGTCTCCCTCCTCTACTATAGTACTACCTAGAGACGACACTTGAGATTATATGGGATACACGAGTTGATATGACTCAAGTTCCAGAGAGTTTGGTATCTATTATTGTATTAGGTCGTATGCTTGAAGGAATGTAATTGTATTATATACTTGTATATTTGATTATTAGATGTTGTATTATTAGACCATTTGTAGATGTGTCCTATTATATTTGCTTCCTATGAAGTTGTATAAGAATTATACGCAATTTTGGAAGTATAAGTACTATTGTTCTTAATTATGTGATAGATGTGTTGTGTTATTTATTTTGTGGAATGAATGTTAATTTTTATTGGTAAACAAACCTATTGCATTTTCTAAACATAACTTGAGGGGATGCTACAAGAAACATAGTGGAAACTATTAGTGTGTTTGTGACTATCGACCCTATTACTCTCTCACATAAAAAGATGGTCTCTACCTGACGCTATGTGTTAGCCTCGTTAGATAAGTCTTTTTCCAATTTTATCTAGCTCAAATTCACTTTGGGATCCTAGAATCATATTATTATGCATGAAATGAAAAAATAAATTTGCTCATGTCGTAGGAAACTTGGACATCTTAAGGAATCGTGCCTTGTGACCCATGGAATTTAGAAAGTTAGTAATCTCATGGGGGAAAAACTCAAAGATAGTCTTAGCTATTAGAGGAATGAAGGGAAATTTCTGAGTTACCCCTAATGAAACTCTTGAAAATATTAGAGGTCATGAAAAATTTAAAGATTTTTTAAGTAATAGTAACCTATGGGTCCTCCCGTAGCTGGTTGTTCCTTTTGTCCTTGGTCTTTGGTGGTTTAGTTTTTTATGTTGGTCTATTTTCTCTGTCTTGTTTGTTGTGTTCACTGTTGGGACCTAGATACCACCTGTGTCTTGGGATGGACCCCACACCAATTTTGTGGAGGTTTATCATTAATCAAAACAATTACATTCAATATTATTATATTTTCAAAAATATTTTAACATTAATTGATTTGAATGAAAAATTATTTTTAATTAATAAAAAGTCCAGCTATATTGCATTATATTTAAAAATTTAATGAATATATTAAAACATTTTAAAATTTCTCTTAAAAAAGTAAAATATCATAATTAAAGAGGTCGTAAGAACATTTAAACTTTTATCAAAACATTTAATTTTATTTGACTCCCATAAATATTTTTTCCCTAATGGTTAATCACAAAAAACAAAACATTCTCCATCACCATTATCCATCCAAAGGTTATAAATATTTTTTACCTAGTGGTTAATCACAAAAAATACAACATTATCCATCACCATTCTCCATCCAAAGGTAAGGTGGGTGGATGACATTTTGTTTATTTTAGAAATGTTGGGAAGCAGTGCATTTTACATGTAAGAAATTTTCATCATTTTTAAAGAGGGGGTGATTTCTATCTAGGCATTTAGGGAAGCGTTAGCCTTGGGTTTTTTTTAATACCCTCATTTCATTTTATTCACATTTCCCTAATTACAGTTAAAATCATAGCTAAAAATAAACAATTTAGTGTATTAATTCTCTTTAGATTCATGTGATATTTTTATACTATGTTGTTAGTCCCTATAAAGGTATGGTAATATAGGTTTTATTTGACTAATTTTTTAATTTGGTTCAACAAATGAGAGCCTTTGAAAATATGTATGAATTTAGCAACTCCATTAAATAATTTTTGAAATGGCATGAGTTAATAACATTACAAGTCATGACACCCAGAGAGAAGCTAATGAATCATAAAGTTTAAAAATACCATTTTTGAAGTGCATTGCCATTGTTGAGTATGGGAAGATGATTTAAAGGTGGATGAAAATATCCCATACCATCTCTTATACTAAACACAAATGGTGGCTTACATGATAGAATGATAGTAAAAGGTGGAAATCAAGATTTGAATTAATGATTCTCTAGATGAACAAAATAATAAATAATAAATATACAAAGCTATGACTATTGATTTTTATTTTTTAATAATATTACACATGGGAAGGAACTATAATTATCTATACACACTAATATAATTGACATAAAATGAATTTTTAATTTAAAACCCAAATCTTGGGGAATATACATGGCTATAATCATGTATGTTGTCATGTCTCATCATATGCACTTTTTTGTGTTGGAAGCGGAGAATGGTATTCTATATTGTGTGTTAGGGTTTGAGAGGTCTAAGAATGGTGGCACATAAAAATTACTTTCATCTATATTATATTGGGCATATACACTTCAAGTTTATTTCCATATACTAAACTTTAGAGTTTAAATCATCCAACTTATACCATTTTTTTTCTAATTTATTGAGTTTGAATTAATTTGCATTCTCATTTTTCAATAATGGATCAAATTTTCAAACAACATGGTATTTGTTTGAAAAAAATTGTGGATTTTTTAGAATAATGCATAAATATTAACTCAATCAAATGTCATTCTATACTTGGTTTTGTCTATCTATATATCATGGAGAACACAACTCTTTATTTGAATATTTTAGAAAATTATACCTTCATGAAAATTTATAGATATAGTTATATCTCTTCATAACATCATTTTTTTATCCCCCCACCCACCCCCTCCTAAATAAATAAATAAAATAAAATAAAAAATGCAGTAAAACACTAGCCACAGAGCCATGAACTTGATGAAGTTCAAGTTTGAGAGAAAACATTCCATGAATTCTCCAACCAATGAGCTCTCTACCAAATGTCATCATCTTTGCCAATAAAAACTAATTTTTTGAAACAAAACTAAACACGTTTCAAATCTCTATCAATCTAAACATTCCTATAAGTAGTAGTTACTACAACAACATCACAATTCTTACTGCACTTTGCTTACAACATTCAAATTTATATGTTCCAATTACTACATGAATTTTTTCTAAACAAAAATAAAATAAAATAAATGGTCCCAATACACTCTCTTAATGCATGGAATTCATTATAGTGGCTAATCAATTCATATTTGAAACCATCACTGTGACCTAAGCTACATGTATTTTTCAAACTTCAAAGGCAATAAAACATAAAATATACTCTCTAAAACATTTATGCACAGAGGCCATCTTGCTTCACATCATTGTGAAGAGTGATTAAGTGTGAGACACTAGAATTGACCACATGTGTCACATCAACACTAGGAATAGAGTCATAAACCCCATGGAGTTAAATTTTGAGGGAAACTATCCATGATTTTTCTAGCCAATGAGCTCTATGCCAAATGTCACAATCTTTACCAATCAAAACTACCTTTTCAATACATCTCTACACAAGTCTCAAAGCTCTTTCACTTTAAACATGGTTTAAACAAATTTTACTAAAGCTGCATCACAACTTTTCTTATACTTTGTTTAAAAGATTCACATATTTATATTTAAATTTTGATATGAAATCAAATCTCACACCATATTCATCACTTTCACATAATTTCATCTCAACAAATAAATATTTACTAGCAAGATTAGCCACGTGGTAATTATTATGTTTATGGACAAATACTCAACCATTAATAATTTTCAATATAAAGGAAGTACTAACCAATACACAACCCTTTTTAATTTGTATTTAATAATTATAAGCTATATAGGTATTGGATCACTATTTACATGTTTTAGTACCAATTTATTAGTCCTCATTATTTAGGTATCCATTGCAATCGCTTCTTCTTATTAATTTGCATCAAAAAATGTGAAATGTAAATATTTTTATCACATATAAAGTTTTGACATTAGGCTTGCAAAATATATTATATTTTTTGAAAGAGAAAATTTTGGAATTTTTTTTTTGTAGTTTTTTATTGGTTAGAGGGAAATGACAAGATAAATATCCTACAGAAATTCAAGTATTTGACAAACCAAAAAAATTGAAAAAAATGTGTCCATAAAATTTGCCATTTAAAAAAAAAAATGATTGTTTCATTATTTTATTAAAAAAATATTTTGGGCCATGCATATTGAATTGTCACAATGACTCCCCTATGCAATAAAAAATAAAAAATATTAGCCTTCATGAAATTTATATTCCTATCCCATTAATGCATCAAAATTTTAATATTATAGCCATTATGAACTAAATGGAAAATAATGTTTGTTGTGATTTAGATTTTCATAGTCTCAATAGGTAGTCATGTGCATTGAATAGCTACATCAATATTCTATGCACATTCAATTTAGTGAGCCACTTTTAAAGTATGTGAAACATTTGTGAATCAACAATAATCATTATTGATTCTTTTCCATATTCACTTTCTTCTATTTTCATTGTCATTGTGTCATCTTGGAGTTGCAAAGCCTCATTATATTTCTAAAGGAAGAAAAGTGTCTTCAAGAAAGAAAGAATCAAAACTTAATTGTTAATATATTCTCGCAATTGCAAATCCTCTATGGATTTTTTAAGGAAGAAAATCATTTTCAAGAAACAAAGAAGCTAGACTTCAATTGTAACGGTATTTTTACCAATCAACTGTGAATAAAATGTTATTGTTTTAGTAATTATTTTTACTAATAAAAAAAACATGATCATTTTAAAAATATATAATGCTTAGGAGAAAAAAATAAAATCATGTCATTCTTTTAAAAATAAGTCACATTCAATGTTGTTTATTAATGTTTCTTCTGATGATCACTTGTTCTTTACATTTAAAAAATAATGAAATCCTTCTGAAATGATACCGATCTATCCATGATACTACTTTAGGATGCACTGTAGAAGACTTATATTTTTTTGAGCCTTGAGTAACTCTTTGATATGAATATTATTGTTTAGAAGGGTGTGCCACTTTATGTGGAACTAATTGTATAGAAATATTTTGTTTAGGTACAATAACTGATTCTGCACTATGTTATTAAATAAGTACCATAACTATCTTTTTATTGTGCTCATGAATAGGTGTAATAACCCAAATAAAGTGGTTGTGGGGGAGGAGGAGGAGTTACCATTAACTATATAGGTTATTAATATTGAATTCTTTGAAATTTAACCACTTGAATACAATGTATGTATTTGAGACATTAATGTAATATTGATTGTACTGCACACAAGTTTTGTATTTAAGGGCACCATAATAAGATATTAAATACCCCTATGCTTTTTAATACGAATAATGGAGTAGCCACTACTGCTAAACCCATTTGGAGAGGTATCACTAAATGCCCAAGAGTATTATATATATGTCCAACAGATGCTTTTACTATTCTTGATGTAGCTTGTAAATCTCACTATATGTATCCAATACTGTGAAAGGGTGTCATTATACATGCATTTTCATTTGACCCATTTTTGACCATGACACTATGTATAATCAAACTAACTAAGAATCATATAATGATTTGACCACCTTGATATAAATAAAGAGTGTGCACCATAATGATCATCATTTATAAATTCTTTTTGATACTAAATCTTTGAATTTATATTTTAGATATACTCACACATGTATTAGTTACCTATGATACTTTGATATAATTGATTCTCTTTTGATTTACATGAATTATGCATTATATATTCATATATTTGATTTGAAGCTTCATATTTTTTATTGGGCATCCATGTTTGTGTAAAGAAAGATGTAACTTTATCTTATTCCATATTGTTATTAATGCTTATTCTATTGCTTTGAATTATAATAATTCATTTGTATACAACTTATGTAATATTTTATGACAATGCATAATAGTCATTATCTTAATGTCTATTAATACCATGATATGTGAAGAGGATGATGGTGATTAGGAAGGAGAGTGATTAACTTCTCATCTAACAATGTTTGTAGAGTATCATGCAGTTAATCTATGAAATGATCAAATTCAAGTGGTTTACTCTCTTTGAAGATATATTGATTTACATTACTAGGTACTTTATATCTTTTCATTTATTGAGGACCTTGATTTGATTTTCTTTTATTATGACTGTTTCCATTGATTCATCCATATTATGATAGACTTTAATTGAATGTTTATTTTAGATGTTAAATTTGATTGTATAGTTTTATTGGTAACTTCCTTCTTATGTGAAGATAACCCTATAGTTTTTATTAGTAGTTTTATGTGCTATAGAATTTATATCACATGCATATTTGAACACATCCATGTATAAATATTCAAAATAAGTATAAATTTTATACATGGATCTTTATTTGAGTGGAGACAAGAGACCCCTAATGAATATGAATTGATTTTATAAATACAAGGGTTTGTAAGTTAAAGAATGTAATCATAGAATGTAATATTTAATAAGATCAACATTACCCTATTACAACCCTTGTAGATGTTCCAATATGAATTTAAGCACCACATGTTTGTTTGATATGATAAGAACACATATTCTAATATTTTGAGAGTTTGGTAAGGAGCTCCTAGGTAGACTATAAAACCAATCTGAGGCATCTCTTTTGAGGTTTATATGAAAATATTTTTTAGGATGTGGCCATCATTGGCCCATTCTACAAAATAAATTGTGTATTGAGTTAAATCAACACAAGGATCTCCATGACTTTTGAACAATGGGATTATGGGCATAACAAAGTATTTTGGATATGTGTGTTTAAATATAACTCATGTAAGTGGTTGTCCTAAGACAACATTATCTTTGATATTAACACAACATGATCTAATTATAAATTGAGATCAAGTACTTTTTTTTGAGGTCAGAAATAACATGCATCATGGATATAATATGATTAGTATGGATATTAATGGTTGTAAATGTTCATTCATGGGTTGTAATTGCTCATCTATTTTAAACATTGGTATGCTATGATCATGACAAATGCAATTGCATGGCTTAGGATTACATTATAATAAAAAATCAATACAAAATTTGAAATCATGGTATATCTTACCACATTGAATTTATATGGGAGTAGAGACAACACATTGCTTCTAATTAGATTTGTTTGGTTTAGGAGAGGAGGGAAAGTCATCAAAAATAGTGTTATCATGAGACTTAAATTATATGGATATAATGTGACTATCTCAAGAATATTTTCATAATAGGAAATGATCGTCACTTTGTAAATCTAAAGTAATATCATATATTTTTTGTATATCACTTTCATTTACATCATTTGATATTACAAGAAAACATGGAAAAATTATCATTATATATCTTATCATTATTTTGAACTTCTAGGGGAGTAGAAATATTATCACAATCTTTGATATGCATTTGCATCATCTATCTTTTTTAGAGAATGAGCACATAAAACACACATTCATATCCTTTGCCATTTCTAAGCAAGGACTATGTTTTTGTAGCTTATATTGATTAATGCAATGTAATGCAGTGGAAAACCTAACAGGTATATAAGGTACTAATTATTAATTCTTAACATTTGGATCTTTGTGAGAGATTAAGGGAAAGAAGATATTCATTATTAGTATGTTATTTTTGTCCCAATTTATGAAAAGAGGAATACAAGGGAAAAATAGAGGAATTAGTTTTTTAATTTTTGAATTAATATGTTCACTTTCCTCTTCACTATATTATTAATTATTATACCAATCATATTGATTTTCAATAGTGTATCCATATTAATAATCATAGTCATATCTATCAAAATCACATTCTTCATTGATATAAGAAGCATAATAAATTATACAAGTGTGATCATTAGTCCATTCATTGTCATAAGTGTAAGGTGTAGCATTGTTAGATAAAATTAAATCTAAAGAATGAGTACCATTAGGAATTTCATATTCAATATTTATTTTATATTTATTGACCCAAAATATTAAAAATTTGACAATCACTTAGCTTATTGATATAAACCAATTAATCATACCAATAAATAAAGGACTTCAAATGATGAAACTAGGTAAGGAGTGTTTGCTTTATAGGTTCTCAAATATATTGATCCTAGTATTAAATAGTGAACACATCAAAAAATGGCCCACCTAGAGTGATTATGAAATTATGCTCCTTGATTATGTGTTTGTAGCTAGAAAAATGGCTTTGATATTTGATAATGATATCTCTTGACTTGATTTGAGTTAATTTAGAATTGTACTATGGATACTCCTTGTGAGTAGTCTTGAATTTGGAAAGAATGGGGTATATATTTTTAATATGCACCAGTTTATAAGATAACAACCAATTGGTAGCTAGTGGAGATGATGAATTACCTATGATGTGTATTTATAGGCAAAATTTTGATAATTTAATTTAACCAACCTTATGAAATATGCAGGAAGACCTAAAAGAATAATTTGAAATTTGGAAACTAGTCATTATTTAACATAGAATGTGGCCACCCTAAGTTGACATGAGCACAAAAATGTTTATGTCTTCCTTATGCAAACCTTTATCGAAAGATAAGGGATAATTGTCCTAAGTAGTAGATCATTTGAGGGTGATATTAATTAGTTTGAACATTTTAATTTTAAATTTTTGTGTATTCATGAAAATGAACAAAGGGTTAAGCCCACATATAGATAAATAGACTTAGAGGAACGGGGAATAATAGTTATGTATTTGGTCACAAATCATATGGTTTAGGATGTGTTAAGAATTAACATTGTAAAGTACATGTGACCATATTTATGTGTCTAAAAATATATATCATGGAATTTCACACCAATAAAAAAATGTGTGATATAAACCATGAAAGTACAAAATCATTAGACAATACTATATCTATCATTCCATAATCACCCACAATGTCGTGGTTATGAAACACACAATAAATCATAGAAACATTCATGATAATACTCAATCTCATGAAAATTAAGAGTCACACATATAAGTAGTCACATAATAGAGAATCAAAATCATGCAAATTAAGATTCATATAGATAAAAATTAATGCCACATAGAGTAGGAGTCATAGAAATAAGAATACATGTAATAAACATTTAATGTCATGAAAATTATGAGTCATATAGATAAAAATCAACATCACACAAAATAAGAGTCACACATAGAATATTTAATGTCATGCAATGAGTTCCATAATGTAACACATAATCAAGGATCATACCATGTAACACACAACAACATCAAAGAACAAGTAAGGCTAGTCTATGTAATAAATCTTTGTCATTATGGCACATAATAAATCATAGTATCCATAGAGTACACAACTCTAAATAGCATACATAAGATAAATTCATATATAATTAGTGTAAATTTCTCAATACGATCAATGAAATGGTCGTAAAAATATGTAACTCATATATATGTACAAATATTCCCCTAGTACAACCATGCCCCCAATGTAGGAAGGGTAGCCTTTGGGTGTGGGAATGTCCCACATTTAAATGTCCATGTTATATGTAGCATGCACATCCTACATCCCACTCATGTATGCCATGAAATGCATGTACATGGAAAAAATGGAAATATAATCTACCACGTTATGATAAATATCATAAATCAATGATGTAAACTAACCATACATGTCATTCATTGTTTTGCTTTTGATTTTTTAAATATTTTTTTTTGTATTGTTTAAATTTGATTATGTTCATGCTAACCAATGATCATGTCAATGTAATGTTCATGTGTAGGTGTTGGATCAATCATGGCATATGCTTCCATACTTGTGTGAGTAGTAACATATGTATTTATATATAAATCTAATAAGTAATTATGTGTTATAACACAACTGTCATGGTCATCATAGCCAACATGGCTTTGCATACCTTATGTAGATATAGAAACCACAGTAACCTATGATTTATTTTGTACCTTAGGAATAAGATATGGTGTTCATTTTGGAACATATGTAGTGGCCTATAGGACCAAATTATGATGCACTTGAGTAGGTAATGTATATTATGTAACCTAAATAGACCTATGATGTAATGGATGTTGAATACATAGGCTTCAAATAATATCAATTACCTTTCATTGAATAAAATTTTAAGAATGAACATGAAGATATTATACTAGTTGTGGGGTAGGTTTCTGAGGAAAGGTTTTTTATTGAATAGGATACTCATAAGGAAGACTTGGAACTATAACCATTCAACTTATATAGATAAAATTTACAAATAAGTGTACCAAATATGGTACTACATGAATCTTATGTATTCATATATGTCATATTAACATGTTGAATGCCCCTATCAGTAAGAACAAATAATAAAGTAATAACTATTATAGGACCAACCATAGATGATAACACAATACTCTTAAGAGGTTTTTCCTCTTTCCATCAAATCATTTCATTGTCTTTGTATTAATAATCAATTTGTCCTATGTGTATCCAATACTATTAATTAATTTCATAGTGAAAACATTTTAACTAGAACCATTATCCACAATGACATTATGTATAGCCTATGAATCAATGTAGGCACACACAAAAAATGACACATTGATATAATCGTCAAAAACAATATCATGTTCTTATAATGTGATAATATGTATATTTACTTGTATACTCTAAAGTGTGCCAATAATACAAACTATAGGATGTTCCTCTTCAACACTAGAAATGTAAGAATTTTAATTAGGGTGTCCATTGTAATTCATATGCACCTTAGACTTAGTGTTGGACTCCTGTGCCTCATGATTTGTAAATGGATAATAAAATATTTTTAGCTTAACATTCCCATTAATATGTGTCCCTAAATAATTTTTATATGTGCAAATATCATTGAGTTTAACAATGTTGTCATTGACTAGATTATGTATCTAATAATGCAAAGTGATGCATCTATTAGTTATATTTGTTCTATACATCTATGATAATCCCATTATGCATTAATGCGAAATATATTAGATGATTCTTATTCATATTAACCTATTTTTGGGGAGGGATATATATATGATATTTAACTCAAATGGCTTTTGTAGTATCTTATAAGGAGGTTAATATAATTGATAAAAATGACTCCTTTGAGGAACTGATAAGATAAGACTATTAATAGGTTGTGACATTAAATTAATAGTTAATTTTACCTCATTAATAGTATCATTCACTTTGGACTTAAAGTTTGATTTCTATGAAATTTTTTGCCAAAATTAGTTAGAGTATTAGACTCATACTTTATTTTGTTCATAACAAGGAGCTTGACTTCATAATATTTAAGTATATGGCATAAGTCATCGAAGTCTTAGAAAAATTTGAACATAATGGACTCAATAAATGGAGAAATAAATATTTTCTTGAATATGTATTACAACTCATTATCAACCTTAGGATTTGTCATCTTATATAACATGGTCTTGAAATAAAGCACATAATTATTAATGGGTTCATTAGGTCCTTGCTTAATTTTTAAATTTGAGCATATGACATATTCTAATTTTGATTAAAATATGTGATAATAAATAACCAACTTAAGGATTAAATGTATGCATCAATTGGAAATGGATGTCATAGAACCATATCAAGGCATAATACTTAATATTAAAAAGAAATAATTTAATTAACTTGTCATTGGATGCATAGTCCAAACATGCCACATGAAAGGATCAAAGGTATTATTTTGGATTACCTTTACCATTATATAATGTAAGATTAGGTAAAATTAATCCTCTAGGTAGGGGATAATATAAAATAACTAGGGCCAATTGATCATGTAGTAATGTGTAATAATTAGTAAATGGCTCACTCTAAAAGAACCTTGTTCCAATTATGAAACCATAGTTTGAAGATAAAGGATCATTTGTATAAGGATTTGAGAATAAGGCATAGAAAAATATATAAATTGGTGGTTTCACATGATTAACTATCCTAATAGGCACAAAATTATGTTTTTTAGGGATAGCCAATTTTTTTGAGGAAAACCTTGTGTTGATCCCACACTATGAGTGGGCATTACATGTGTAACCATAGGTGTAGACAAAGATATAGTAGCAATAGGATTTGAGTTTTAAACACATAATTTATAACATATAAAAGGTTGATTAGTATTAGTGAGGGGTTTATTTTTTCATAGATGTGAAAATTTATCATTCTTTGCATTCTTAGCCTCTAAGATTAGATTCAAGACTTTATATATATTGTTAGGTTGGATACATAAGAACTATTCTTGAAAATAAGAAAGAGTTAAAAATTATGCATGATCTACATCATTAAGTTCATCAGGGTATATATTATCACAATAAACATTATTATGTTCATTATCCTTTTCATAAGTAGCTTCATGTTCAAGAATATCATCATTAATAGTCTGTTCCTCTAATTTTATGTGTTTATTCTTAATGTTTGCACCAATAGATGAAGAGTGTATTTTTATTTTTTAATTTTATACATTTTAGATTATATACACACACATGGTTGGTTCAAAGGGATTTTATTATGTTAAATTTTAAAACCACTTAATGTAGAACTTCATTGTAAAGTGACAAGAAAGTTAGCATTCTTATATGACATATAAGATGATTATGAAAATAGGAATGAGGCTAGAGCCAAGGATGGAAAAATTTATGACTTATAAAGGAATCTTATAAATTAGATATGAAACTATAGCACATAAATATAAAACCCTAATGTAAACTTAAGATTTTATGCACTTGAGGAATGAAGGATTCACCAATATATTTTATCTTATTTGGATTTAGGGGTCTAAACAAGATAAAACATTTAAATATTTATATAGTATAACATATGTGTAAATTACCCATATATAAATATAAAAGGCAAAGTAAGATTGATTTATTAGCAAAGACATGTATGAGGGAGAAAAATATGATAACGTTAAGACCTTGGGTGTGCCCCAGTCAATTACATGTGAAAGGGGGAAGCCATAAGATATGGATGAGGGAAAAAATAAAGCCATGAGCTTTAGACATATCCCATATAAGGATGCATGATGGGGAGAGCTATAAGATTTGATCGATCGATTGATTGATGTTTTGAGCTTTGTACATATCTGAGGAAAGGAAACATTCCAAAGAGATTTGAGGGAATAATTTGTATTGATTGGACATGTGTTATGAGAAATGTATCTTAAGTAAGGACACATGCTAGGTAGATCTATAATATTTTTATTAGACTTATGGGATGGGTGTCACTAGCTTTAGACATATTGTGGGCTAGGACACATGCTAAGGAGAGCTATGATTAGTGATTGTAGGATGAATTAATTAATTAATGTGGTATAAAATGTCACTAAATGATTTATTGATGATTGTATATCATGTATTAGTATATTTAAAAATGATTAGGGATGATGACATGATTAAAAATAGGATGAATGATTGTGAGAGTGACATGATTATAGGGAAGGTGATAAAAATGTAGCCGAGTTGATCTAAGACACCCCATGTGACTGAGTGCTATGTACATAGTCTATATGGACCTCAAACTGATGTAGTTCTCCAAAAATGAGAATAAGGAAGTGATGACTGAGATGATAAAATTATGAAGGGATGTCTTAAGGTTTCCCTAGGGGGACTAATTTGGATAATGATAGGGGGATATGTTGACAATGGTGATGATAGGTAAATAGGTATAAAGTTCATTAGGTTAGTAAAGTGGGTGATATTATTTAAGAGATAGAAATGGGGATGAAAAATGAGTCTGTCAGGTGAAAACAAGATGTTAAAAAGGTTAAAATGTGGGAAATGGGGGTTAAATAGGAAGTAGGATGGGTGAAATCCTATTCATTTGCACCTTGTCTCTTGTTATTTTTACTCTAGATTTGATGTGAGACTACTCAATTAAGATGGATTATGTGTCACACCACCATCATTGAAGAGAGTGAATCTAGGAGCATCAGAGAGATTAAGATCATGGGGATTCAATGAGTACCATAAGTTTGATTAATTTTGACATTTATTAGTATTAATTAGGACTAAAATTAAAAGTATCATGAAGTCACTTCTAGGAATAAATTCCTATAAGTGATTTTGATGTTTCCAAATGTGGATTTGAAAATGTCAAATATGACATTTCATTGTGGATTATTGAGTTTGAGTAAATGACTTGGTGTTTAGAAACTTTTCTCTCTAGTGCAAATTTGTAAAAATACCATGGCTGTGTGATCAGTAGAAGTAACTTCACAAAAGTTGAAGCATATTTAAAAAATGGAATATGAGAAGCCATGTCTATCAATTAGTGGCTTCAACAAAATTTTAAGTGACTTTTCAAGGTAAGAAAATGAAAATCCACTTATGTTGATTAGTGGATTTTAAAACCCATTTAACAACTTTGAGCCTAAAATAAGTGGATTTGATTAAAGTCATGAAAACATGTCACTTTTACACACAAGGTGGTTTAGAGGCAACAAGAAGTGATTTTTTTGAAAAAGGTACAATGAGGATAAGTTGAAAAGGGATGGTAATGTGAGCTTAATGAAAGAGTGATGGGGGTCTTAACATTATTGTTAGAGTGAAATGATTTGATAAGCTAACATTATGTGATTTTAGGTTCGGACGATAAAAATTACATCTTATAAATGAAATTCATCAGTTATGTAGAGATTTCACAAGACAAAAGCAAAGGATTATGGTATGATATGTTTTTTTAGATTATATCACATGACATAGATGCCACTTATTAGGATAGACACAACCATGCTAACAACCTTGGTGAAGCATTGGCACTATGAGATGAGTATGTTCCACTTTATGATTGGAGAGATGACCATGATGTTGGAGGATATCTCATGTTTTTTGGATCCTAATAAAAGGGGATTAATTATATTGGTAATTGATGAGCCAATGGTGATAGTGAAGATACTATATGGACACATGATGATGGGGCTATTTAGAGGCTGGATTGATTTAGATATGTGTTTGTGAGAGGAGACTATAGATTGGTCCAACCTTATGCTCATGGATATTATAAGAGACATCCCACCACCTAACAAGAGTAAGTAGCTATATCATATTGGATTAAGATATGTGGTGGTAGACATGGTTGAACTAGGGACATGTTTTTCCTGGGGACCAATAATACTAACACAAATATATCGATACCTACACTTAGTTGCCTATAAGAGGGTCCAAAACATTGGGGTCTAACATTAATAGATATTTTGGCATGGGAGCATATTATTATAAAGTAACCTATGGGGACATAACATCAGAAAGAACCTAATGATAAAATGATATATGGATGGAAGATTGTGATGGTGGATTGGTTAGGACATGCAAGTGACAATATTTTATAGATGAGCATTGGATGAGCTAAAATTAGATTCCATATAAGCATATGTAGTGGGGATGGGGGAGAATGATAATTATATGGGTTATATGTTGAATAAGTGTTATTTGATAAGACATTAGGACATAATGATTGAGAGATATTGACTAGACATGGTTTAACAATTTTTTTTAGATGACAGAGTATTCCTTAAGGGTTACATGTTTTTTCCAAGGTGACCAAAATGAGGTCATAGTGGGGGGTGATAATAGATATAGAAATAGTGATCACTGATTTTGATGCAATGGTTAATGTTCATTGGGATTACTAGATAATGATTCTTGATGTGAGAGTGACTAGGGAGTATGATGCATGGTGGGCCCACAGGGCCCTAGTTAAATTGATTCAGCCAATGGTACCAATGATGAATCTATAGGAGTAGATACAAACAATGATGATGGCCTATCCATAGAGGTAGAGATATATGTAATTGGTAGATAGACATCCAAGATGATAGAGGATATATATATATATATATATATATATATATATATATATATATATATATATATATATATATATATATATATGGAGATGGGGATGGAAGGGAAGGAGATGAACAATAGGTTTGAGTAACATAGATCATGCACTCAAGAGAATGAGATGATGGTACATCATAGATATTGATAACTCAAATTGTGTAGCCCAGAGATGGAGATGAACAAGGGGAGGGAGGGGATGGAGATGGTGGACAATATTTGATGGGTATATATGGACATCACCTAAGAGAAGGACATGGAGGAGATGGTAAACACTGATAGGTGGTAGACATTCCAAACTCTTTGCCTCTTTATAAATGCTTTATGTAAGGGAGGATTAATGTGATTGATCCTAGGGATACTATGGAGTATGATGTAGAGTGAGTAATAGTCATAGTGGATGTTAGAGTAGGTAATAATGAGGTGGGACCTTCTCATAGTAATGAGGTTGGGTCATCTCATACCAAGTTAGTGGAGGATGAGGCTATGATCAATTGACTGGAGGAGGAGATTAATGCCAAGGATAGAGAGATAGCCATATTAACATGTTGAGGTTACACTAGGGATACAAACATCACAAATACAAACCAAAATATAAATCCATTATGTATATATATATATATATATATATATATATATATTCCAATGGACTAATGTAACACAATCATTTTAGGTAGAGAGATATGTTACACATAAGGGTTTGAATTCACAAGGATTGGGGAAGATGGGTAATTAATTGTGAGGGTTGGATGAGATATTCATTACTAGAGGAAATTATATTAGTGGGCTATGCCTACATGGTATAGGGTACCATATTTTAGAGAGATAAGTTAGATGGGGGGTTCTTCTAGGTCCAAAAATTCTATCCATTCAATTCATCTATCATCAAGGCCTCCACCATTACCTCTAGATGGAGCTAGCCAGATATGATGTATCGATGTATTGATGTATGGTATGTTAACACATGGATTTATATTATGAAATTGTATGTATATCCATTTTTGATGTATTTTGGACCTCCTTTTTGATAGATATGATGATGATTCAAGTTATGGATTTTATGTGTTATGGGATTATATTATGTGCTATGAATTATTTGATGCACATGATTTCATTATCAATGATTGTATGATATGTGTAGGATGTTTATGGTGATGTATGGAATTTTGACTGATGTTTAGGATTGATTAGACATGTATGCAAATGATGATTATATGATGGATGCTAATAATTATTCTCCTACCTTTTAATTTTTATGTCAACTTGCTCAACTCATATAGTGATAAGAGGATGTTAGATTAGGATATGATGTTATGTTTGTTAGATGATGATGTGTATGATGATAAATTAACATGTTAGAGATATACTATGTGTTGATGTGACATTTATTTATATATATATGATGATATATTTTTGATGTTATGGTGTAGGATATCAATTGGATGTATTAAAGGATGAAGACCATTGTGTTAATGTAAATGGATGGTTATGATAGATAGGATATGATGATTAGATGAGCATAATTAGGACATGATGATGTGGATTATTATATTGATATATCTTGTTAGGTATATATTGAGTAATCATTTTTAATATATCATTAGGTATTATGCACCATGATACATATATAATTATGATGACTTATTACCATAATGCATAATATAGTGATGCAAAAATAAAATATGAACGTGTCAATAGAATTTAGTGAGAAGCACCATTGATATTAATAAACCACAACATCATCATTAATTTATGCTACTATACAATAAAACAAGATCAAACATAAGTAAAAATGACAAACATAGACAAAACTATAGACACAACATTAAATATATACAGATAAGAAACAAACACATAATATAAAAAACATGTAGTAAATACATTCATATAAAATTAATAAAAGGTGCACACACATATGTACATGCATAGTGATGATGGTTGTTATGATTTATAATTTGTTATGCCACCCATATTAAGGATGAGGGAATAAGAAAATCAATATTCAACTTAACCTTATTTATATTTGTGTCCCTAGGCCATGATACAAGCCATAGGGTAAGATGTAAAGATAAACATAGTGAGTTGTTGAATAGTGAAAGGGATGATGAAGCAAAGGGATGTAGGTAAATAATATATCATTAATAGAATATGGGTATGGGGAACTATATGATTAGTATTTGGGAAGGATAAGAAAAAGGAAATCCACACTTAGTAGCTAAGAAGATAGGACTAATGTGAGATAAAGTGGCATAGTGACAGAACATGATAAATAAGGAAAGGATGAAAAGAAATATCCTAATAGATCTCCAAGGATATTATTTTCATGTTTTATATATTTGGTTGATATCATTAAGTTGGAGAATTATTGTTATGCCAAATATGTTCCCAAAGCACTTGTTTGCATACACATTTTAGGACCAAGTTCAAATGGGATGGATAAAACAATGGATATGATAGGATGAGTGAAATGTGATAAACAGAGAGGAGGATTATGGGATGCCTTGAGTACACAACTTCACCTCATGAGGTGATTGTATATAAAGGCATATCATGAATGATGTCAAAGACCAATTTTCATCACCATACTTATCTAAGGTACCAAATAATTAGTTTTCAAAATTGGATAATTTTTTATTTTTTTAATACATAAGACTATGTAAAATGATAGGATCATAGGGATCTAATACAAGTGTAGAACCTCTTTAGGTGCATGATGTTCATTGGTGTGTCCAATTCCTAACCTCATTGATATCTAGTTCATATGATCCTAAATCAAACTTGGAAATAATGACATAGGGTCCAAGCCAATTGGGCTCAAACTTTATCTTTTTTCATGATCAACATTTGTATTTCATTGATTATCTTTAAGGACTAAATCATTAATTTCAAAATATCTTGGGTGGAATTTATTGTTTTAGTGATTGTGCAACTGATTATGATATGACTTAAGATCAAGGGCATGATGACACTTTTCATCTAAAATCTCTAGATCTTGAAGGTGGGTGACCCTATATGATTCTTCATTAATGAGGCCTTGTAGGGATATACAAAAAGAGATAAATTTGACCTCGAATGGGAAGATGGCCTCTGCACCATAGATCAATGAATAAAGAGTTAAAATAGGTTAAGTATATATGCTTATTTGGTCAGCCAATAACACATGGTATAATTGAAGATTCCAACATTACTAACATCATTAATGATTTTATTGATGATTTTTATGATGCTTTTATTATTTTCCTCTTCTTGGCCATTACCTTGGGGGTAATATGGTGTGGACCACTTATGTTGGATGTGGAATTATTGCACAGGGCCTTGACATATTTATTATTGAATGATTTTCCATTATCAAAAATAATGATAGAGGGGATACGATAGTGGCAAAGTATATGGTTGAGGATAAATTTATAAATTTTCTTACTAGTGACATAAGTGAGTGGCATAGTTTATACCCGCTTGGTGAAGTAATAAGTGGCTATGATAATGTGCTTATGGCCATTTGATAAAGAATGATTTATTTTTTCAATGAGGTCAAATCCCCAGTGGAAGAAGGGCACATAGTGGTCATATGTTATATTTATTATGATAGATCATGAATTAAATCTCTATGTTTCTAACACACTATGCATTTCTTGACATATTGACATGCATCATGATCCATAGTTGGCTGATAGTAACTAATTCAGAGGATATTTTTGGCTAGGCCCATCCCACTGGTATGTGTCTTATAGATGCCATCATGAAACCCCTTTATTACTAAGTGGGCGTCATGCGAGTTTAGACACCTCAATAAGGTTCCATCATATCCTCATTGATAGATCATGCTATTGAGGATGTTGAAATCATAGACTTTTAAAATAAAAAGCTCTATGATGGTGTCATTTAAGGTTGGGTGAAAAGATATTATCATGAAGGTAATTATAGATATCCTATTACCATGAGATACTAGGACCAATGATTTCAAAATAATGTGGGAGTTTGATCAACCAAGATTAAAATTTATTCAACCAATAATTGATGTTGTTTTGAATATGAAGACATTTCACATAGAGAGCTAATTGTGGCCATTCCATATGCAAATTTGTTACTAGGTCATGGAACTTGTTAAAATATGATATGCTAAAATTATGTCTTAAAAGTGTCAACCATGTGTTTTTAATGAAGAATATTATCATCATTTATCTAAAAATCATTATTGACCTATTTGATTATAAGCAAAGAGTCATCATAGATTGATGATCAAGTTGAAGTCTTTCAATAAGCACATCATAGTATACAAAGTTTTTAGTGAAAGGGAAGATGATTATGAAGGACTTTGGAATGAGATCACATTGAGAAGGATTAAAATAATGTTAGATCCCAAGCCATGAGTAGTGAAGGATATGTATAAAAATAGCTTCCACATGTGTGACTCATCTATGGTCAATGGTTGAGCATCAGACGCAGGAGCTTATGCCAAATAATCTACTAGGAATTGTCCTTTGATTGCATTTTAATTTATACAATCATTGTCTAATTCACTTAAAATCATGATCCATTTATCCATTCTCCCTAATAGGGATAATTTAGATAATAAATAATTGAAAGGATTGATCTTGGAAATGAGCTTAGTTTGGTTGTTTAGCATGAAGTGATGAATATTATGATATACATAGATGACTGCTAAACATGCTTTTTCAATTGGGGTATAATTAAGCTCATAGGATATTAATGTTATGTTGAAGTAATAAATGTCCCTTTCATTCCCATGATTGTCATGTTGAGATAAGAGGTCTCACAAGGTACATTGAGTTAATATATAAATGAATAATGGTTTTCCTATAATTAGTAGTGCTAAGACTAGAGTATTTAAGAGATAATACTTTAGATATTCAAAGGCTTTCTAGAATTCTTGATTCTAATGATATTTAGTTCCTTTCTTTAAAATATGAGTGAATGATTAAAATTTATCTGCCAACTATGGTATAAAGCTATGGATGGCCTAAAATTTTCCTTTTAGATTTCTAAGTTGCTTGATATTTTGAGGGTGAGACATTTTTATGATGGATTTGAATTTCATAGGGTTGAATTTTATGCCTCACCTAGATATAATGAATTCAAATAGTTTACTTGATGTGACACTAAAAACACATTTCTTGGGGTTTAGCTAGATTTTGTACTCTCTTAGTCTTTTGAGTATCCTCTTGAGGACTATAAGATGCTCTACTTGCAGTCTAGATTTTCCTAGGATGTCATCGACGTAGTCTTAGATAACATCATGCATCATATCATGGAATATTACTATCATATCTCTTTAATATGTTTCAACAACATTATATAATATGAATGGAATGACTTGATATTAGAATGTTCCTCAAAGAGTAGTGAAAACTATTTTATGTTAATCTTCTGGTGTAATTCAGATATGATTATATCCTAAGAATCCATCCACGAGTGAAAAAAATTCATAGGTAGTAGTTAAATTAAGAATCATTCAAGATTTATTGATGTATCTAAAATTAGTGTAGATATGAAATCTACATTGCGAATTATCAATGGGTGCAATATTTTAGATCTAATCTGACTAGTTAATAGGATGAATGAATCTTGTGTCTAAATTTTTTAGCTCTTCCTTCAATATAAGTACCACCTTAGGATTAAGTTTTCAAAGTTTTTAATTGATAGGTCTAGCATATATATGGGCAACATGATGATGGACTACCAAAGAAGGATCCAAGTTGGGTATATCCATATAAGACCTAGCAAATAAGTTAATGAGTTCTTTAAGAATATCTATTAGGATCTCTTGCTCCCTAAAAGTGAGGGTGGCCCTAAATTTTATCATCCAAGGGTTGTATTTTTTTTTGAATATCAACATCAATTATTTGTTCTAATAATGATGGATATTGATCTTACATGTAAGTTGAGAAAGGATGAAGTTATTATTCTTTTAGAATTTGCATGATGTTTGGAAATTTTGTAAATAGATCATCATACACTTTCTATTATTTAGGTCTAAGGAGTCATCCAATTATATGTTTTAGGGATTTTTAGATGCTTTGATGTCATGCTTAGGGGATAAGTATAAATCCTCATCTATTATAGACTTAGAGAGGTTTTTATCAAAAGACACGTCTTCATTTTTCATCTTTTATTTTCTCTTAATTTGATTTTTGTTCAGCACTAACATCTTAGAGATGTTTTCAGTAAGGGTCTCTACTTTATTATTTTGAATTATTTGATTATCTTTTGATTGTTTTTTTTACTAGAGAATTCTACCTATTCCCTAAATTATGAATGCATCTAGGTTGATTTAAAACCCCTTTTAGTGATCTCCTAATAGTAATTAGTCCCATATGCCCATGAAATCTATAATGGCTTCATCATATTGAAATATATCAAAAATATGGTTCTTATTTATGGTCCTAGTCAATAAGGTCAAGGTAATGGAGGTCAATATTGATGGTACAAATGGATGTTAGTGAATAATTTTGTGGAATCAAGATCTTCATAGAGACTATGAAAATACCCTGTGTAATATTTTTGTGACACAAGGATTCCTCAAAATTTGAGGAGGTGTTAGAGATGGCATTGTAGGGATCACCACCTAGTGGTTTGTATCCTAGAATATGATATAATTGATAATATTTAGCTGAGATGGGATATATAATTCCCTAATCATGGATTCCAAGTCCCTTTCTTTTATATTTCATATTTTCACATTTGATTAGCTTTTGTATATCTCAATATTGGAAACATGATGTGAGGCCTTCATTAGATAACCATTAGTCATTTTATCACTTGTTGTTCTTATAATAGGAAGCCATATTGATAAAATAATTATTTTAAATTTAATGATAAATCAACTAACCTCCTTCATGGTTGGATGCCTATAGCTTCAAGGTGACAATGGGAGTTCATTGACATTGAAGGTGTGGTATTCATACTCACCACATACTTTTGGGATGACTTTGATGTAGGAAGATATAAGAAGATTATAAGACATGGATGGTAAATCATATAAAAGGATGTAAGACTTGGATTTGTTATTTAAATGAGGTGTGATTTAAATTATATGAAAATAAATGGTATCTTGATAGATTCCCTCTAGTGATTGACAATATTGGAAGGGTTGCAGATCATTATGGATGGAGAATTACATTCTAGAATGTTGGAATTCAAGATAATGATGGAGGGTGGATGGTACAACCTACATTTCATGTATCTAAGGATGATGCAAAAGGATATTATATGGTAATTAAAAATATACCACATGGATTAGGGTTTGATGTGTAATGGTTCCCACCATGATAGGAAGATGGATAATGTTGAATGATTATTATTCATTATCATCATAAATTTTTATCTTGATAATATGTGGTCCAAAAGAGGACTCCAAATATCCAAGAGTCTTAATCAAAGTGATATTATAAAGGTTAACTCTAGACCCACTATCTACAAGCACTCTTTTAATTTTATGTTTTGTAATAAATCCCTTAATATACAAGGGGTTATTATGATTATGACCAAGAAGAGACATATCCTAAGGATCAAAGGTAATATGTTATGTTGGTGAGAGATGACCCACGATGGATTGAAACTAATTAGGGTCAATATTTATCATAACTTTTGACTTATATAGGTTTTTGTTGAGAATGTCATGATAGATAGAGGATGATTTGAGAAGATCCATCATATAAATCTAGGATAATATTTTCTCAAGATATTGGACAATGTCATAGTTACTTGAAATAGTAGTTAGAGGAAGTATTTGGACATTAAATTTGAAGGTGATCTTTGAGGGGGAGATTTAGGTGTCCTTAGTATTTTGATTTTACTATGGTGAGTGGTAGTGGCATAGTCAAAAAAGGAACCTTTGATCTTAATCATAAGATTATTTTGGATATGAAGGTGTTCAATAATTTTGGCCCTTATCTTGATGGTGGTGAATCTATGTTTACAGTGGTCAATGTGGCCAATGAGTGAGTCATAGTGATGGGGAGTCCACCTATAGTCTGCACAGTTTGAAGTTGAGGTTTAACCTTGGTCCTATTGTGTATTCTTTTATTTATATTCATGTTTAGGGAAAGGATCTTAGTATAATAAAAGATGTTATTTTTTGGAAGAAGACCCTTCTACTTCAACCTCTATTTCTCCACAATATATTAAGTCTTGGATATAATTTTGTAACTAAATGCATCTACGAGTGTCATGACCCTTGAATAAGTGGTATTTGAAGTATTTATCTTCCTAATATCATGATGGATTTGGTTAAATATCATCTATGGGTTTAGTTTAAGGAATAATACTCATGTTAGTGGCTATAAGCTTCTTCAGGGCATTATACATAGGTTCATTGAGATTAGTGTATCATCAATTCCATGATTCTATCTTTAGCTTGCCTCTAGGTACAAAGACAATTGACGCAATTTAGGATATGTGATAATTAGATCCATGGATGGTTTATACATGTTTATAATCTAACACTCCATAACTAACCATATTTTTATGCTTATTAAATATTTTTGGTTTTTCTGATGAGGTATGAGCTTGTCTTTGATCATTATTTAAGAATATTTTAACTATCCTCTTGGCAATGAGGGATTTATTAATTTGAATACCCTTTTAAACAATATTATATAAGGTATTAACATAGTGTAGTTGTAATTAGAGATCTAATTATTGATTTAAGTTGGCAATGAAAATAGTGGTAAACTATTTCTCATGGATCGTACATGGGAATCTTCTTGCTAGACTTTGCCATCTCTTTAAGAATAAAGATAAAATTTATCCATTTATTTTTTGAGGTTTGTATATATCTAGTATGTTAATTTCATGTTCAACATTATAGGATAAGTGTTTGATAAATTTATGTGTTAAGTAACCAAATGACGTGATTTATCCCTTAGGTCAGTGCAGGAACCATTCCAAAGTTGATCCTCCAAGACTATGAAGGAATAATCTAAGGTAAGCATCACTGTAAGAAACTTCTTGATAGGACATGAAAAATTCCTTGACATGCTCCCTTAGATCTCTCTTCCCTTTGTATTTTTAAAATTTAGGTGTCTCAAAATGGGGTAGAAAGGGAGTGTACAATATGTTTGTTTCAAGTGGATAGGGGCATAGTTATTCAAATTTGTATTTCTTACTGCATGACTATGCTTCTATTCCTTGGAGAAAATCCTTCATTTCTTGCCAATACTGGGAAAATATGGGATCATAAAAAGGGATTGATGATGATGAATGATGCTCATGTTGTTTTGATTTTGGTTCATGAGAGGAAGATTAGTTTTGGATAGATTCTTGGGAGTTTGAGTTTTATTGGATTTAGGATATATTTGAGATGCCAAGGAGGACAATTTTTGGGTAATTTGATTTAAGTTATCAAGAAAGGATTATTTATTATCATGTTTAATTTGATACATTAAGGTGAAATTCTCTTTGACAAGTTTGATGTGGTTTATGTTGATATATTCAACTTGAGGTTCTTCTTCTTCATCTTCAAAAGGATTGCAACTAAGTGTAGGAATTTCTCATTTATGGTTTTGGATAATATAATTTATATTTTATTAGTTAAAATTAGGAGGGAGTCAAACTCCTACTTCAAGAAATTGGAGTAACATGTCATCCCTATTTTCAAAGATTTACTACTATAATTGGGTTGTACCCTAGTCAATATTTGTCAATTCACATTTTGGACCTTGATTTTATATATCCATATGAATAAGGGTTTATTCATCATTATCATGATGTTTCTCACCCCATAAAATAGTTTTAAGGTCATTGATATGGCTTATTTATCTAATCCTTAGTCGTTGATGAGTTTGGACATGCATGGTGCTAATGTGTGGATGAGCTACGATGGGTTTAGATGATATGAGATGGGAGACTATTGATTAGTAAGATTAATTTATTTAGGTTGGGATTTTAAATATGATATGAGAATGTGATGTGTTGATGAGGTGTTGTTGATAAAATTTCACTTTTTGATGTGAGCTAGTTTTATTGAGATGGGGTTAGGTTATGATATTCCTATATTTTACTTGGATGATGAGCTAAGACAATCTCATGATTTGACTTGGTTTTATAGGTGCTATGTCTATACTAGATAAGGATGAGATTCTATAAGTTGACTAGTTATTGCTAACCTTAACCAAAGTTGGCTTGATTTGATGAGGACTAGTTTAGCTTAGTGATTTAATGAGATTTACTCAAGTTAGATAGATGATTTTAGGATAATTGAATTGTGTTTTCTATTTTAGGAAAGCTTATGAGGTTTGACAATGGTAAAAAAATGGAGGTGATCTTAGACAAGGCTGTAATTCATGAGAGGATATGTTTAAGATATGAGGTAAAATTGATGTGGTAAGATGGTAATGATTGATTGATAAAAGGATTGGACAATTGTATTGATATGTGGTACTTATGTTGAATGTGTTGGGGTAGTATTTTTGGTGAAGGGAAGAGGTCTTCAAATAACACTAGTATCAATAAAATAAAAATAATATCACATATTATGATAAGCCTATGATAGTATATTATGTGCGTGCAACATAAAAACTAGCCCACTGATCTACTCACATAAAATGGTGATTAGGTGGGTCTCCCAACCCTCACTCTTTGTCTATAGGTGGTGAGTTCTCTTTGGGAATTTTGTTTTCCCTACACTGGAATTTATTTTTAGCTGGAGGGTCTTACTCTAGGGTGTACAAGGATTGCTAAGGGAATCCAAAAAATACCTCATAGTAGGTGGTGGCCTGTTGTGGCTAATGGTCCCATTTTTATTATAAATGGGGGACCCTCTAAGAAATCTCATGAACCAGAAGACTTAGGGTCCTTTCTTTTATTCCCATCACTAACACCTACTCAAATATTCAAAATATGTACCACCTTGATTCCCCCAAGAAGTAACAGGCCTTTTTTAATTTATATTTATAAATAGAGAGTGGTTGTTATTTTTATAAATCATGGTGCTAAAATTACACACTGATTTTCATTTAAATCTCTCCGAGTCTAGTTCCCTTCCCAGAAGAGCAAACCTATTGGATTCCATGAAAAATTGAGATATCTATATCTTATAAGTAATTTTTGATGTATCAAATTATTTTTATTTTTATTACTTATTCATTTTGTGAATTTCATAGAGCTTGGCCAAATGAGAATGCATTACATCACCATATGTCAGAACAGCTAGTCCCCTAGACTTATCAGAGATATCAGAGCCCAATAGATCCCATCCAAATGGGAAGGTGACATAATACCATATGTCAAAGTATCCAATCCCTCAGACCTATCAAAGATGTTAGAGCCTAGGAGAGCCTAGTTAAATGAGAAGGCACCACATTGCCATATGCTAGAGTGGTTGATTCCCTAGACTTGTCAAAGATGTTATAGCCCAAGAGAGCATGACCAAATGGGAAAGCAAGATGACACCATATGTTAGAATAGTTAATCCCCTAGACCTATTAGAGATGTTAGAGCCTAGGAGAGCTTGACCAAATGGGAAGGTGCCACATCACCATATGTCAAAGTGACCAATCCCCTAGAACTATCAGAGATGTTAGAGCTTAGGAGAGCCCAAACAAATAGAAAGGTACCATGTCACCATATGTTAAAGTGGTTAGTCCCCCATACCTATCAAAGAGGTTAGATCTTGGGAGATCTCAGACAAATGAGAAGGCACCATATCACCATATGTCAAAATGGCTAGTCACCCAAACCTATCATAGATGTTAGAGCTTGGGAAAGCCCAATGGAATGGGAAGGCACCACATAACCATATGTTAGAGTGGCCAGTACCTTGGACCTATCAAATATTTTAGATATTAGGAGAGCCTAACTAAATGGGAAGGTTTCATGTCACCATATGTATGAGCGACAAGTCCCCCAGACCTTTTAGAGATATCAGAACTTGAGAGAGCCCAACTGAATTGGAAGACACCACTTTGCCATATGTTAGAGTAGCTTGTCCCCTAACCCTATCAGATATTTTAGGGCCTAGAAGAATTTGACCTAATGGGAAGGTGCCATGTTACCATATGTTAGGGTGGCTAGTCTCTTGGACTTATCAGAGATGTTAGAACCTATGAAATCTTGGTTGAATGGGAAGGTATCATATCATCATATGTCAGAGTGAGTAGTCCCCTAGACTTGTTAAAGATGTCAAAGCCCAAGAGAGCCTAACCAAATGGGAAAGCACTATGTTTTCATATGCTAAAGTGGTTATTCCCTCATACCTATCATAGATATCAGGGCCTAGGAGAGCCTAGCTAAATGGGAGGGTGCCACATCACTCGATATGTAGAGGAACTAGTTGCCACCTAAAGGCCCAAGAAAATTAGAATGGAGTAAAAATGAGACCATATATCTAATTAAGAGATGCCACATGTCTTTATGTGGCACATCACCTAGATTAGGGGAATAATATGGGGTATAGATCCATGCCTAGGTGTTAATCATTAATGGGAAGACCAATGAGTGGATGACACATGTCAAAAATTAAGAGTTAGCTAAGAAACCTCCAAAAGATGTAATTGTGTGCCTACCATGTGCTTGGATTCAAATTTAATTTGACTGATGGTGAAGGATCATGGGCTTCAAATTTAATTCTAGATTTAAAAATAAAGGGAGAAAATCTAGCCACTAACTCAAATTCAATTTGCTATCAAGTGAGCCACAGAATGCCATTAATATAGGGGGATGTATGCATGCACTTATAAATCATAAGGGAAGCCCATTAATGGTTACCATTGATGACTTCAAATAAATAACTAACTCTTTAATTTAAAAATTCCATAAAACCCCTATATCCTATGCATTATATGCTCAAAGATTCCTAATTGCCCATCTGTCCTACTCTAATGGCTATTACATCCTCAAACCCAAAGGTTGAGTACTGGGACACTACCTTCCCTACTGGCTTAACTAAGTATAAACACTATAATGATATATTCAAAGTAATTGAGAAAGTATTTAAGAATTATATCAAAGATAATGACAAATACGCTGAGTATGAAGATGCCCTTAGGTACTATAACAAGTGTGGAGTCCATAGAGCCATAGCTAAAGCAAAGGCATTTCCATGTGTTGACCTATTGGGCAACATCCCTACAAGTCCACCCATATAAAAGATGTTGTCAATGACTAGGTGTGCTTACCTAACTCTGGACACCATATTTTTGATATGTTTGGGAATCCCTTCAAGGCATAATACTCCATCCCAAACTTCTCTTTCTCTTATGATGCAGTGATAGTGTCAGTTTTGATGACTACCTAATAGATCTATGATGTCCTCCATGGCTAGGATGAGAACCCTAAATCCAAGTGGGTCAACTAGGAAAAAATTAATGCTTACATAGTTTTCACCTTTTAGGAGGAGATCTGAGTAGGCATGATCCTACTAAATTGGCTATTTGGGGACCTAGATTTCCAACATGTCAACAAGTTATGGGTGTCTCTCCTACATATGATCCCTACATGCTTAGATATCTCAAATATGGGAGGATTAATCAAATTTAAGTTGGTCCATGCCATTGTAGATGCCTAAGCTAGAGGAGACTTTTACATGATGAGTTACCTACTAGACGCAATATATAAAATACTCTCATTCACACTTTAAACCTTTCCTACATGGGTTCCTGGTGGCCTGATTATCCACATGGTCTTTTATAAGTTGTGTCACCATCAGTTCCACCAAAACATATAGAACATTTATAAACACTTCTAACTAGTGGTATATTAGGCCATCAATGAAGATATGATGCCCCATATCTCAAAGGAAATTTGAGACTCCATCGAAGCCATCAAAGACTACTAGCTATATAAATATGACAAGGTGATCTAGATCAAATGAATTTTTAAGGATCCCCTATGCCTATCATATTATGTTCCTAAATACTTAGCAAAATAAGAGATTACTTATTAATTGGTCGATGCCATTTTTAGGTTTCATGTATAGTGTCCGTAGAGAGCATGCCCATCATTATTGATCACCATACAACACCATGTCTACAATACCTTCCCCTTATTATAAAATATGATAGTCAATAAAGATTCCTTTATACTTGTAAAGTGAAAGGTTTGACAATGAGACCCTAAAGGGGTGATTAGAGCTCATTTGGCATAGCACTCAATTTGCCTCAACATCAACTATGGACATCATGCTAAATATGATGATGAGCTATATTTGAATGCCACTAATGATTAGGAGGTGCTATCCTAAATAGTATAAAAGAATAATAAGAAGGGGAAGAAGGATTAATAAGGACCCTCTACACTGCATACTACTCTTGCTTAATCCATAGAGGGCCCAACTCCAATAGCTTTGGCCATCTCTTAAAGAATATTGTAGTGTGTCCTACCACCTTTTCTTCCTCAATCTATAGCTCTAACTCTAACTATGCTTATATAAATATCTCATGTTCCTTGTGATCCAAATCTACCTTTACATCCTCTAGTTTATCCTTGTGCTCTAACTCCACCCCTTATGGTAGTGTTAGTAACCAAACCATGATAGATTCAACCCCATACTAAATAATGCCAGGCAACCCAAGTGCAAACTACTTAAACAATAGCACCATAGTCCCTAAGATTTGATTTGGATGGCATTTTTAGAGTGAGATTGGATTGAGACACCTAACAAGAACCCATATAGGTTACCCTACTCACTCCTCCATCTCTTCCTATTTCCCTTCCAATCCTCATTCCTACCTCATTCCAACTCCAAGTTTTGGTACCTACTAGTTTGCCTTTTCCCCCTATTTCCCATTGCTCCCCCACCATGTTTCTCTAAAGTGCCTTTGGACTCAGTCCTTTTGAGCATCCTTACTTATTTATTCCCTTCCACTCCTCCTATCTCACAACCTAGAGTCCATTTCAATGCTTCCCTTGGGTATACCATTAGTAATAGGCATAACTATAACCTATGGGAGCACACCACTTCTAATAAGGACCCTCTCAATCCTAAATTTAGTTAGTATGATTCTCCTCTCCATGTTTCCAAGTCCTCTGCCATCATCCCCTATGAATATTATCATCCTGATTATACCATCCACTGTAGCACCTAGAGCTAACCTAGAAAAGGGGGTAAAGAAGAAATAGAATATGACCCATACTTTGACACCAAATTGAAGGCCTTATACTCCAAATACACATCTTTTATAGGACTCAATGGCTCCTCCATCCCTAGTAGTAATATCTCAGTGTTTATCTCCTTGACCCCCAATCTCCCTTAACTAAAGCCCCATGGGATTCACCTTCAACCAACCCATCTCTTCCCTATTATTCCATGACCTATTCTCAAGGGAAATTTCATCTCAAGTGAAATACAAGAATAATGGTAAAATAAAATGTTCCCATGGGCCTCCCATTTCATTCTCCCTCTTTTCTCTCCCATGCCTCCTCTACCTCCACTCCTTTCCTCTTTTAATCCTTCCAATTATTCCATATCCCCTCTACTTTATCCTTCACCCTTCACCACCATTCATCCACACCTATTACACTCTCTATAACCTAATAGATGGTCCTAGGGACATATGCAATGTAGATGGCTGTCCAGGGTGACTTGTACATATAGTGGAGTTTTGATCAAGCCTTTAGGAGTATGAAGAGAATGCTTATGTATAAGTTTATCTAGGAGGGGAACTCAATGATATGATAGACCCATCAAGATATTTTTTCCCTCACCAAGGTGAGAACATCCATTAGGGAGCATAAGATGGTCGAAGAACCACTATTCATCCTTCAAGCTATCCACAACATGTTTGAGAAGTTCCTCGAGGACATACATATCCAACTCTAGAATATTGAAGCCTAAGTGAAAAGCATGATCCTAGTTAGGATGATTAGGAAGGTCAAGGATTCCCTCATACTACTTTTATAAATCATTGGGAAAGTAATAGAGACTCTGGCTGAGACTGATGCACTTGTATAGTGGACATAGGCCTAAATGGGAGGATTATAGAGAATGATGGGAAATGTTAGAAACTATATGTGGTGGTCAATAAGGGAATGTTACTGAAGATCAAGGTTATGTAAACCTTAGACTCAAATTATACCAAACATATGTTGGGAATATGAGATTTGAAATAGAGAAGTGGTTGGCCTTGTCCTATACTATAATAAGATGCTTGGAATAGGGTGAGAAAAGATATTGACCTAATTCAAAAAGGTTAATATCTCTATGCTATTCCACCTGAATGGCACCTTACTCAACCAAGGGGAATATCAAGTCCACTTTGGTCAATTCAACCAGTATATGAGTTAGAAAGTGGCCAAGTCAAACTAGGAATGGGCTTGGGTAGTGTTGGACTTGTTATCTGAATCTATGATGAGCATAAACTAGGTCTCTAGAGTCTAATCAACAATGGAATCAACCTTATAAATCTCTCAGAGACTAGAAACTTAGGCTAAGGGAATATTCAAAGATCCCCTAATGAACTTGGCCAAGGTGGATAAGGAGTTTAACCTTGTGGTAGCCCCATTGGAAGTTAAGAGTACCCAATCAAAATAGGTAGGAGTTGGCCCCTCCCAGCTTCATCCTCGTGTCAACTAGTGGTCCCTCATAGATCTATTACAGGTTTGTAAGGATTATTTTTTTCAAATTTTGAAATATGGTTATAAGTGTAATGAGTGGTCATTATGTCAAAGATGGGATCTATATGATTTTTGGAGGTGAGCTCTAATATTTTTATATTTAAAGGAGAATCGTATTATATTATAAGGTCGACTAAAATTACTTGAAAGTGTTGTTGGATTAATACTAAGATTTCACTTGTATTTCCATCATCACTCTAGACTATGAAATTGGCCAAGATCGATTTTTGTAACAATATTTTACTCTTTTAAAGAATATAATCTCTATTTTATTTAATAGGTTCTCTTTTGTGTTTCAATTTTCTTTTTATCTCCATGTTTGAATGATCATCAATGCTAGGTTAATTTGATTTACACTTTGCTACTTTATATATGTCATGGTTATGATGTGCTTAGTTATTATAATCTCTATGTGAGTTATTTCATTTTCCCTTTGGTAGTGCTAATAATTTGTGTGTTGAGGTACAAATTCATGTATGGTGTTTATGTGTTTTTGATAATAAACCCCTAGTACTCATTATTAGTGAGAATTCACATTGAAGGGATACTCTTGATTACCTCAAACTCTCCACACTGTATGTTATTGTAGGTGTAACTCTAGTGAAACTCTGTATATAGTGGTATACTAATGGTAGAGTCACTTAATTTGATGAACAATGCATTGATCTCATTTTAGACCTAAAGGCTTCCCTTTTATACCTTACCCTTCTCTCTCTTTTATGCTTAAAAATAATAAGCCCAACACTCAAATATTCATAACAATATTTAACCTATGTGAAGATCATTGGATTGAACCTTTAGTGGTGATAGTGCATCTCTTGGAGACTATTCACATAGACTCCATTTGTGAAGTACAATACTTGTAACCTATCTTGGGCTAATCCCAAATCAAGCCTAAAATGGAGGATGAAAGTTTGTATTTATCCCCACCTTACCTTTTTTAAGGAATGCCCAATCTCATGGGTGTTTCATGATAAAGAACATATTAGATAGAACAAAAACTAGTTCTATAAGGAGGGAATTTAAATAATTTATGCTTGTTATTAGATCATTTTATAAATATGTTGAGATTGGCTTACTGGTAATAATGTGCTAACTATTATTTGATTATAAAGCATCCTAGAGACTAGTTCACTTGTTAGCAGAGCTAGGTCCCACTAAGGTAGATTAATAATTTTCCCATACTTTTCCATAGAAAACCCAAGTCTAAGTAGCCTAGATCGACCATCATTCTTATTAGTTCATCCCTGCACCTATCCCAAATTTGTAGCCCAAGATGGCTTGTTTAGGTGGCTCAGCCATTTGATCTACCTAGAAACTTTGAGGTATCTCCCTTATTTCACCCCTAGTGTGGGAAAAACTATGGAGGAACACTTGACATCTTACAAGAGTGCCTTGAGACTCCTAAATCTAGAACATGAGGATGTGGTATTCATGTTATTCCCTTTTACTTTAGGGGACTCTACCTATGATTGGTTCCTAAACCTTCCTAAGGACTCTATCCTAAGTTGGGACCATTTCAATTCTTCTTTCCTCACTCAATTTGGGAAAAAGATAGACCCCAATGTCCTACACCAATAATTTTCTTACATTAAAAGGGAATCCAAATAAGCCATTATAAACTATAATGATAGGTTTCAAAATATGTATAACTAGGTAACCATGCTTTCCAACCCAACCCTCAAGTAGCACTTAAAATTTATAAGAATGCATTAAACCCTAGGGAAACCATGTTCTTAAGGAGAGATGCAACTATAATCAACCTATCCTTAGCATATACATGTGCTATCAAAGTGGATAAACAACTAAACTCCCAGGGCCACACAATGACACCCACTCTTGGTATGCTACCACAAATGCCTACACTAAACTTATTACCTAGCATTAATTAGAATGCACTTATGCCTTAGCCACTCCTTGCAATGCATCGAGTCCCATTGGGTCATCCAACTTCAAACCAACAATTAGGATTTTTAAACTTAGGGGGTAAGATTTGATTCCTTGGACTCAACATCAAATGATGTTAGTTTTGGAGAACAACACACAAACCAGGCCTCAAGAATACACTAAAAATAAGTTAGATTCCATTCAACAGATGGTATAAAATCTCAAAAAAACTTCATAGGGATATAGAGATCAATCAATAATTCTAATGTGGAGAGCTCCAAAAAAAACTTCACATATCAAAGATCAAATAGGAGATATAACTATCTTCACAATCCCCCAGTACCTTCACCTAATAGACTTCCTTAGATCAATATCTTCAAGATATCCTTATTGAATTTGTGTCAATTACATAACATGATAACACATGGGGAATTAGGATAGATGGGGTTTGGTTCTAATTTTGATATCTTCCAAAAAGAAATGGAAGAATAGGAGATGGTCCCCAATCATCCAAAATCCTCTAACTTAAGTGAAGCCTCTAGTACTTATATGGTGTTGGAAACCATGTATTTACCTAAACAAGAATAAAATGATCTGGAGTAAGGTATTAGTGAGGTAAAAGCATTTTAGTATTTCTAAAGCAACACAAATTCCCTTAGGAATAGGCAACAACAAAAACCCCTTACTACCTCAACACCCCCAAAGAGTGCAACACCACCAGACTAAAATGCTAAGAATGATCCTCCATCTCCAAGACCTCAAGAGCCTAAGGCACTTGTGAAAACCCCATCAGTCCAAATTAAAATAGGTTATAACATAGTTGAGGATATGAGGAAGATCAAGGCTAATATTACCTTTCATGAGTTAGCTCAAATCATGAAGCAGTGGGATATCTTGTTGAAGTATTTGAATTAAAAGTTGACCCCATAAACCCAACCTAAACTAAGAGTAGTACACACCAATGTGCTCATTCAAAATTATAAGATGGAGGCCCCCCCTTCCTCTTAACCATCTAATTGTTTGGAAATAATCTTCATAACTTCTTAGTATATTTAGGAGCTTCAACCAATATGATGCTAGTAGGCATATGTGAGAAACTCTGTTTAGCCCCCATAAAATTAGACAAAGTAGTGGTATAATTAGACAAGTCAGAGGTGAAAATGATAGGTGAGTTTCTAAACATCCACATTTAGTTGTAATCCAAGCCTATGCATCAAAACTTTATAGACATTCAAGTGGAGGATATCCCAGAAGCCTATGACAAGCTCCTCAATAGAGATTGGTCCATAGCCCTAAATGGGTATATGGACACTGATTTCTCCCATATATGGTTTTCATGAAGAGGAGTAGCCAACCAAATAAGAATTTACAAGTAACCACACATAAAGCATAGATCACTAAATACAACACCATTAATGAGAATATAGACCTAGTTTCCTTTGACCTAGGCATCTACACACTAATCACCAAGCTTCCAAAAAACCAAACTAGTCACAAACTAGATTTGCTTGGCTTGTGGTCTCTATATAGATAGAGCTCACTCTAAATAAGGTAATGAGGATAGTGTTTTACATATAGACCCTTTAGGGAGGAAATATCTATCATCATATAGGTTACATTTTCCTTATATGAATAACCTGGTGGAGTACAATGCTTTAATCTTGGGATTATAATTTACATTGAGACATGAGGAAAATAAACTAAGAGTATTCAATGACTCTACACTAGTGGTCAACTAGATCAAAACTAAGTTTCAATACAAACTATCATACCTCAAAAGGTATAAGCACAGATTTTGGGACCTAATTGATAAGTTCAATGCATTCAATATCATCCTGATTCACTAGGAGGAAAATCATGTAGTAGACTCACTAGCATCTATGGCAGTGAACCTAACCCCTCAAGATGACATGGAGTTATAAGAGTTCTCTATAGAACTTGTCCCTTGTCCTTCTATCCCAAACAATGTGACTAATTTCTAGGTCTTTGAAGATGACCAAAAAATCTTCTAGTTCCTTAACAATGAAGGGATGTTTGAGGCTCAAATCATAGATGAGAAAGATAGAGATAACCCTAGGAATGACTTAGATAAGGATGGGATTATGAACATTCATGAGAATTAGATCCTGAAGGGGAAGATTTCATTAAAACTAAAATTTGATGCATTAGACCTAATATTCTAGGTCAAAAGGCCCAATTTTGAATACCAAAGTGATGATTCATTAATATTGGCCCTACAAAGAATCCCCAAATGGTTAATGTGGGTTTAGATATGATAGACCATAAATTAGAGTAGTTACAAATGTTACTGCTAAGATATAAGGACATGATTACCTAGGCCTATGAAGATATCAAGGTCTTCAACCTTAGAGTAATTACTCATACCATCCCCTTAAAATCTAGCCAAAAAAACTTAAGGCAAAGGTAGATGCTGGTAAACCCAATCCAGCCCTTGATTTATAAGGAAGCCCACAATTTACTCTCTATGGGGATAATTTTCCCAATCTACCACTCCACTTGGGTGGATAAATTGGTCTTAGTACAAAATAAGAATGGATAAATCTACATGTGTGTGGATTTTTAGAACGTGAATCAGGCCTCAGATAAATATAATTACCCATTGCACTCCATAGATGAGGTTATCCAAATGGTAAGTGGGTCTTAGATGATGTCCATCTTGGATGGCTTCTCAGTGTACAACCAAGTCTTTATCAACCCTTGAGACAAAACTAAGACTACTTTCACCACCAATTGGGGTATATTCACTTATAAATAAATGCCTTTTAGGTTAATCAATAATGGTGCCACTTTTTAAAGGGTGATGGAATTCATTGTTGAGGACCTGATAGGTAAATGCATAATAATATATATGGATGACTTAATTGTGTTTGCAAAATATAGGTTAGATCATGTGCACCACTTTGAAAAATTATTTGAAAGATGCATAAAGTACGACATTTCCCTACACCCAAAGAAGAGTTTGTTTGGTGTCAATGAAGGTAAGTTTCTCAGTTACATTCTCATAAAATAAGGTATTGTTATTGACCCTAAAAGGGAAAGATATAATTTCTAAACTACCTTTACCTAATAGAAAGAAGGAACTAAAATATTTCTTTGAGAAAATAAACTTTGTACATAATTTTATTTTTGGATTTGATGAAATAGTGAAGCCCTTAAATGCAATGTTGAAACATGATGCTAAAGTGGAGTGGCAAGTAAAATCAAGGAAATATTTTAAGGATATCAAAGGTGCAATCATGCAATCCCCAATCCTCATTAGCCTAGACTATATGCAAGACTTATATGTATACCTTTTCACTTAAGAGGACACCATTATCACTTGCCTCACTTAGAGGTTATAAGGAGAAGAACACCCCATGGATTTTATGAACACTAAGCTTAAGGATATTGAGATTAAGTATTCCACCTTGGACAAACAAACTAATTCCCTAGTCAAGGTAGTGAATAAATGTAGGCATTACATCCTCTGAACTAGAGTACATGCCATTTTCCTAGACCCATCTATAATGAAAATGCTAGGATAAAATGAATTAAGTGATAAGAGAGGCTTATGGATGTCAAAATTGTAAGAATATGACTTGGAAATCAAGTTGGACAAACTAGTTAGAGGACAAGGCCTTACTTAGCTAATCATGGAGATAGACTTAAGAATCATGGTATATCAATTAGACCAATAAAGGGTACTACCATTAGACTAGTATGCCCTACTCATGCACTTTCTACTCTATAAAAATGCACCCTCAAAACTCAACCATACATAGATAAGAGTCCTCCAGTTGAAGGATATACACTATATGCTGAAGAAAGGAGTTCTCATTAAAAGAAACCACAAAAAAATCTACCTCCAGTGTGTATCATAAGAAGATACAATGATATAATGGCAAGTTTCCATGAAAAATTGGGATCTGGCCATCTTACAAAAAACTCCATGGCTAGCAAAGTTATCTGAGAAGGTTACTATTGGCCCACACTATTTAGAGATGTTCATACTCATGTTCATTTATGCCAACAATGCCAAATATTTTTTAAAAGAGAAACACATATCATAATGCCACTACGATATGTTATAGAGTCTACATCATTCAAATAATGGGGACTATATTTTGTGGGGGTGATTAAACCCAATCATCAACTAGGCATAAATTCATCCTTACAGGTATGAAGTAATACACTAGATGGTCTGAGGTAGTTACAACTAAAAGAAATACCACTGCCAAAGTCATCAAGTTCTTAGAAAATGACATAGTCACCCATTTTGGAATCCTCTTTTCTTTAGCATGTGATAATGCCCCTACCTCTCAATCCATAAAATTTATAAAATGGGCCTATGATAATGGGATCACATTACAGTTATAATCCAATCACTACTTGTAAGGGAATGGATTGGCAGAGTCTACCAACAAAAACTTGATCGACACCATTAAGAAATTAGCTATAGAAAAGCCTTGAGAATGACACTCATTACTAAAATTTACCCTATGGGAAGACTGTACCAGTTATAAAAAATCCCTCAAAAACTCTCCTTTCCTTCTAGTCTATAGATTGGGGCCAATCATGTTGGTCACTCTCAATTTTCCAACTTATATGTTCATGCAACAATTTATGGATTTGGATGACAAAGTGAATTCTAGACTCCAGGCCTTGATTCAACTAGAGTAAGCCTAGGATGAAGTGCTTTTGAGATTTAACAAGCATCAAGACTTTTTCAAGAGGTGGTTTGACAAGAGGGAAAAGATTAAGATCTTTAAAATCCCTTATCTAGTCCTAATATGAGATAAAGGCCATGAAAAGAAAGGATAGCATTCAAAATTTCATACCCTCTAGATCAACCTATACCAAATAGCCAAAATATTAGGCCAAAATGCCTTTTATGTTAGATATATTGAGGGAAATGACTTACCACTTCTAATAAATGGGTAGTTCTTAAATCACTATTTCTTAGCTATCCCCTCCAATGTAGTTTTTGAGTAGCCTGAATAAAGATGGTGATGTATATATTATATATATTTGATTTAGTTATGTGTTTGCTTTTATCATGTGTTTATTTCTAATGTGTATTTGATTTGGTTTAATGTTTTACCCCTTTGGTTCCCTTTATTTATTATGCATTGTTCCTATAATGTTTGAATATTACTAGTAACTACTATAGGTGATGGCTAAAACCCAGGAGGATTATTGAGGAGAAAGAAGGCCCAAATTGAAGCCTTTGATGTAAGTGATTCTGGGATGGTGATGGAATATTTTGACATCGTAGATATATGATGCCAAGGATTATAATAGAAATAGCTGGATTTTATAACAAACTACACCTTAATAGAGACACCAAGATACACTTAAAATAATGACTTAATAAGATACCAAATTATTCAAGTTGATCAAGGACTACTGACTATTCAAAACTTCACATTTTTTAATTCACCCTTGGCTTAGTCTTGAACCCTCAATGGATAAGTCTAATAAATAATGATATTTTTTCAAGAAGCTTATAAAATAATAAATAAAGCTTGAAAAATCTAAATTCTGAGTCTACCTTGAAAGTGCTATACATGAAATCTCCATTATAGGGTTTTTAGCCTACTTTGTAGTGGAGAAGGGCCATTAATGGGACCATAGACATCTCTATTAGGGATATGGATGCATGTATCATAATACAACAATGCCCTAACCATTCCCCCTGAAGCCATAAATCCAACAATGCCCTAAAGGAAGTTTGATAACCAATCCAACCTTGATTACATGAATAAAATACATAAACAAATTGGAAATGAAAATCACTTCTCACACATGTTGGTGGCCATACATGGGGTAGAAGCTCAATATGCTACTTTCTATTGTGAAACTTTAGTGTTTCATCTATTCTATGGACAATAAAGACCTCCGATATAATATTTTTGTTGAGCAAGGAAAGAAGAAATAATTGATCGTGTTCTAAGTTCTTCTCATCACTTTACCTATAAAAATCACCATTTTTTGTGGCCAAAATGCCCCCTTTTCTTCTAAATGGGGGATCCCTCTAAAAAATTTCATGAACCAGAAGCTTCAAGGTCCTTTCTTTTGTTCCTAACATTGATGCCTACTTGAATCTTTAGAATATGCACCACCTTGATTCCCCCAACTAGTAAAAAGCCTCTTTCAATTTATCTTAAGAACTAAGGAGTGTCTGTTATTTTTATAAATTATGGCACTAACATTTTAAGTTAATTTTCAATTGAATCTCCTAGATTCTAGTTCCATTCCCAAAACAATAGACCCATTGCCCTCTATGGAAAATTGAGATCTCTATATTTGACAAGAAAGTTTTGATGTATCACATTCCTTTTATTTTTATTACTTAGTCATTTTGTGAATTTTATAGAGCCCAACCAAATGGGAAAGTTCCATATTACCATATGTCAAAGAAAATAGTCCCCCAAACTTGTTAGAGATGTTAGAGCCTGGGAAAGCCTAACTTAATGGGAAGGCACCATGTTGCCATATGTTAGAGCAACCATTCCCCTAGACTATTTAGAGATGTTAGAGCCCAGGAGATCCCAACTAAATGGGAAGGTGCTACATCACCATATGTTAGATTAAATAGTTCCCTAAACATTTTAGATATGCCAGATATTAGGAGAGCTTAATTGAATGGGAAGGTGCGACAACACCATATGTAGAATGACCAATCCCTTAAACCTATCAGATATTTCAGAGCTTGGGAAAGATCAATCAAATGGAAATGTGCCATATTACCATATATAAGATCATATAGTCCCCCAAACTTGTCAAAGATGTCAAATCCTAGAAGAGCCTAGCTAAATGAGAAGTCACCATGTCACCATATGTTAGAGTGACCATTCCCCCAGACCTGTCAGAGATATCAGAGCCTAAGAGAGCCTTATCAAATGTGAAGGTACCATGGTGCCATATGTCAGAGTGGCTAGTTCCCTAGACCTATTAGAGATGTCAAAGCCTAGAAGAGAATGAATAAATGGGAAGGTGCTATGTCACCATATGTTAGAGAGGCTAGTCCCCTAGACTTGTTAGAGCTTAAGAAAACTTGACCAAATTAGAAGGTGCCACATTTCCATATGTCAAAGTGGTTAGTCCTAGGGACATGTTAGAGATGTTAGGTATTGAGAGAGTTTGGACAAATTAGAATTTGCCATATCACCATATGTCAAAGCGGTCAATCCCATAGATCTATCATACATGTCAGAGATTGAGAGAACCCAATTGAATGGTAAGGTAACACATCACCATATGTCAAGGCAGCCCCACACCCCAAACATTTTAGATATTTTAGAGCCTATAATAACCCAACCAAATGGGAAAGTGACACATCACCATATGTCAGATTAGCTAGTCCCTCAGTCCTGTCAAAGATGTTAGGGCCTAGGAGAGCTTGGTTGAATGGGAGGGTGTCACATTTCCCAATATGCATTTAAACTAGTTGTCATCAAATGCCCTAAAAAAATCATAAAGAAATATGGATTACATCATATATCTAATCTTTATATGGCATGTGTTCTTAGGTGGCATATCACTTGGCCTGAGGGAATGATATGAGGTATAGAGCCATGTCTAAGTGCTAACCATTAATGGGAAGACCAATGAGTATATGACACATGTCATAAAGGAGTTAAATAATAATTATCTAAGAGATATGATTACATGCCTAACATGTTCTAGGAATTAAAAAAATAGAAAACTAGACCCGATTAGATAGTTTTAAAACATCCCATTGCCATTGATATATCTAGCTAATGATAGATGATCATGGGCTCTGAATTCAATTATGGATTTAGAAATAAAGAGAGAAAATCTAGCTACCAACTCAAATTTAAATTCACATCAAGTGAAACACTAAAAACCATTAATATAGATGAATATATGCATGTACTTATAAATCCTAAGGAAAGCCCATTAATAGTTACCATTGATGACTTTAAATAAATATCTAACTCTTTGATTTCAAAATTTTTTAGAACCCCTATATTCTATGTCTTATACACTCAAAACTTCCTAATTAACCCTCCATCATACTCAAATGGATATTATATCCTCAAACCCAAAATCCGAACATGAGTACTAGGACACTACCTTACCTACTATCTTTACTAAGTATAAGCACTATAATGATATATTTAAAATAATTTAGCAGGTCCCCAAGGATTCTATCAAAGATATAAACTAGCAGGCTAAATATGAGGATGCCCTTAGGTCTTATAAGAAGTATGAAATACATAAATCTATCACCAAACTAGAGGCATTTCCATGCATCAAACTATTGGGTGACATCCTACATAATTCCATCCACATATAAGACATTATCAATGATCGGGTGTGCTCACCTAACTCTCAACATCAAATTATCAACATATCTAGGAATGCCTTAAATGTGTACTACTCCCTCTCAGACTTCTCTTTCTCTTATGATGTAGTGGTAGTGTTTTTATGGATGATAACCTACTAGATATATGATGTCCTCCAGCACTAGGATAATAACCTTGACTCCAAGTGGGTCAATAAGGAGAAAATCAATGCTTACATAGTTTTCATCTTCCAATAGGAGGTTTAAATAGGCATGATCCTACTAAACTAGATATTTAGGGACCCATATTGCCAACATGTCAATGAGTTATGAGTGCTTCTCTTGCATATGATCCTAACATGCTCAGACATCCCAAACATAGGAGGCTTGATCAAATTCAAGTTGGTCTATGCCATTACAGATACCTGAGCTAGAGGCAACTTCTACATGATGAGATAACTACTAGATGAAATATGTAAGACACTCTTATTCAATACTTTAACCTTTCCTACATGGGTTCCTAATGACCTGGTGGTCTATATGGTCTTTTATAAGCTGTATGACCACTATTTCTATTAACATGTCTAGGATATTTGTGAAGACTTCTACCAATGATATACCAATCTATGAATGAAGCTATGATGCCTCAGATCTCAAAGGCAATCTAGGACTCTATCATAGCCATTGGGGATTATTAGGCTTTCTTAAAGACCATCTTTGCCTACCATATTATATCCCTGACTATTTAGCAGAATAGAAGATCACCTATCAACTAGTGGATGGCATATTTAAGTTCTACATACAACATCCATAAAGGGCATGCCCACCATTCTTTGATCACCATATGACACCACATATGTAAGACCTTCTCCTCAATAAATAATAAAATATTTGGGTGAGAATCCTTCACACTTTCAAAGTGAAAGGTCTAATAATGGGACCTTAAAGGGGTGATCTAAACTCAATTAGTATAGTAATCAACTCGCCTCAACATCAACTATGATCATCGGGCCAAATATGATGATGAGCTATATTTTAATGCCATTAATGACTAAGAGTTATTAACCTAGATAACAACCAATACTAATAATAAGGGGAAGAAGGCTCAAGTATGCCCCTCTATGCTTCCTCCTACTCTTTCTCAGTCCACGAAGGACCCAACTCTAATAGCTCCATTCATGTCCTAGAGAATCATGCAGGGTATCCTACCACCTTCTCTTTCTCAATCTCAAGATTGAGATATAACTCCATTTATACCAATATCTCTTACTCCTCATATTCCAAATATGCCTCTACCTCCTCTAGTTTCTCATCATGCTCTGCCTCCACCCATCTAACAACACCAGTAACCAGACTGTGATAGAGTTGAATTTGGACTACATGATGTTAGGCAGCCTAAGTGCAACCTACTCAAAACCAACACCAAAACCCCAAAGATTATGTGGATATCATCTTGAGAGCAAGCCTAAAATGAGTCACCCAATAAACACCCATCTAGGTTCCCATGCAAATTCCTCCATTTCCTCCAATTTTCATTCCACCCTCACTCCCACCTCATTCTAACTCCCAATTCTTGTGCCCACTAGTTCACCTTTTCCCCTTATTTCTAATTTTAAACCCTTAATTTTTCCCAAGTTCCTTTGGCCTTGATAATTTTAAGCATCCTTGCTTCTTCATTCCCTTTTTCTCTTCTCATCTCACAACTTGGAGTCCTCCCAATGTCTCCCTTAGGTATGCCTTTAGTAACAAGTGTGACTATAGCATTTGGGAGCACACCATTTAAAATAGGGACCTTCTTGGTCCCCACTTTAATTATCATGGTACTCCCCTCCATGACTTCAAGTCCTCAACAATTATCCCCTATGGATCTTGTCATCCTGATCATACCATCCACTGTAGCACCCAAAGTCAACTTGAAAAAGAGGCCAAAGAAGAAATAAAATATGACCCACACTCTACTACTAGCCTAAAGTCCTTCTCTAACTCTAATTTATCCATAGGTCTTAATGGCTCATTCAAAACCAATAGTAGTAGCTTAGCATTTATATCCTTATCCCTATCTCTCCCTTATCTAGGGCACCATGAGACTCACCTTCAACCAATCCATCTCTTCTCTATTGATCCAGGACCCATTCTCAAGGGATATTCTACCTTAGGGGAACCTGATCGATGAATAATGGTGGGATCAAATGTTTCCATGGGTCTCCCCTTTTTTTCTCCCTAATTTAACTCCCATGCCCCTTCCATATCCATTCCTTTCCTCTTTCACTGTTTACACTTCTTCTATATCCCCTCTACCATTCAATACCATTTCAACCACACCTCCTACACCACCTAAAACCTAAGGGATGGTCCCTAAGACAAATGTGTAACAAATGAATATTTAGGGTGACCTAAACATATAGTGGAGTTTTTATTGAGCCTTTGAGGGAATTAAAATAGTGCTTACATAGAATTTTATCTAAGAGGCGAACCTGATGATATGGTAAACCCATTAAGATTTATTTTCCTTCAACAAGATGATAACATCCACTGGGGAGGAAAAGATGGCTGAGGACCTACTATCCATCCTCTGAGATACCCATAACATGTCTAAGAAACTCCTTAAGGACATATAGAGCTAAGGTCATACTCTCTAAGCCCAAGTGAAAAACACATTCCCAGTTAGGCTAAGTGGGTAGGAAAAGGATGCCCTCTTAATATTTTTATCAATCCTTGGGAAAGTAGTAAAGACTATGACCAAAACTAACTCACTTTTACAATGGACATAGACATTCATGGGGAGGATTGTGAAGATCATTGGGAAATGCTAAAAACTATAAATAGTGGTCAACAAGGGAATATTCTTAGAACTCAAGCTTATATGAATCGTAGAATTGGAGTTATACCAAACATATGGTAGGAATATGAGAGATACAATAGAGGAGTGGTTGGACTTGGCCCACACTAAAACAAGAACCTTGGAAGAGGGAAATAAAAACATACTGACCTAATTTAAAGATGTCAATATCTCTACATGATTCTAATTGAATGGTACCTTACTTGACCAAGGGGAATTTAGAGTCCACCTGGGTCAATTTGAATAGGTTATGAGGGATAAAGTTAGCAAGGAAAACTAGGAAGTGGCCTAGGTAGTACTAGACATATCAACTCAATCCATAATGAGTATCAACTAGGTCTTCAGAGTCCAAGCATCAATGGAAACAACCTTTCAAATCTCCTAGAGACTAGTAACTCAAGCTAAAGAAATCTTTAGAAAGCCCCCAATGAACTTGGCCAAGTTGGATAAGGAGTTTAACCTCGTGAGAATCATGTTATAAGTTGAGATCACCCAATTAAAGTAGTTAGGAGTTGGTCCCTCTCATCCACCTCCTCATGTTAACTAGTGGTCCCCCACAAACCTATTATGGGTTTGTAGGGACTATTTTTTTAAAATTTTGAAATAGGGTTATAACTATAATGAGTGGCCATCATGGGATAGGATGGGATCCTCATACTTTTTGGGGGTGAACCCCAATCAATATATAGTTAAAGGAGAACTATATTGTATCATAGTATCGACCAAAATTACTTGAAAGTGCTGTCAGATTAATGCCAAGATTTCACCCGCATTTCATTCATCACTCTATATTATGAAATTTTCTTGAATTGATTATTGTAAATTGATTTTACTCTTTTAGTGAATATAATATCTATTTTCTATAAGAGGGTCTCTTTTGTGTTTCAATTTTCTTTCTATCTTCATGTTTGAATTATTACCAGTGCTAGGTTAATTGGATTAACACTTGATACTTTATGTATGTCATCGTTATGATGTTATTAGCTATTATAATCTATGTGCGAGTTATTTAATTTACCCTTTGGTAGTGATAATAATTTGTGTGCCAAGCTATAAATTATCATATGGTGTTTATGTGTTTTTGACAATAAACCCCTAGTACTCATCGTTAGTGAGAACTTACATTGAAAGCATATTACTAATTCTCTTAGACTTGCCCCACTATATTTTCTTAGAGGTATAACTCTAGTGAATCTTAGTCTACAGTGGTATAACTATGGTAGAGTCACTTGGTTAATTGACCAATGAATTGATCTAGTTTTGGACTTGAAGGCTTCATTTTTTTGCCTTGCCCTTCTCTCTATTTTGTGTTTATTTTTTGGAATTGAAATACCCATTCCACTTGAATTTATAAAGAATAATCCCAACACTCAAATATTTATAACAATCATTTACCTATGTGAAGAACATTAGATTGAACCTTCAGTGGTGATAGTTCATCTCTTAGAGAATATTCATCCAGATTCCATTGGTGAAGTCTAATACCTATAGCCATGCCCTAAGTTGATCTCAAATCACTTCTAAAAGGGAGGAATAAAATCCATAGTTGTCCCAACCTTCCCCTTTTCAAGGAATTCCAAATATAATGGTCATCTCATGAAAAGGAGTAGTTTGGATAAAACAATAGGGCCTAATTTTGTTTAAGGATGTTGTCTAATGTTATAGTATTAGAGTGTCAGTTACTCACTCCATGAAAAATTTATGGGGAAATCCTCTTAGGCTTATGATATCTCTCATTGATATTTATACTCCACCAAAACATGGAGTTTATATTAATGCATTGTGATGAAATCCACATCAAAACATGCGTAATGACTAAGACAAGTGTGTGGGGATGAATTCCACATCATGTTTCCAATAAAAAATAAAATGGGGAAAGAGGTTTATCAATTATTTTTTATCCCCAAGGTCACTCTATGGGTGCGAGGGGAGAACATACATTGTCTTTGTAATGAAATTACTTAGATGTTCACATAGAATGATTATATATCACATAGAATAAGCAAATATGAGATATCAAACAATAATTGACAACAAAGTAGAATACTAGATAATATAGTAAAGTCACTTTGATGGGGCAACCTCCACAATAATGCACTAAGAGTAAAATACTTAACATGATGATCAAAGACTAACCACTACCTCCTTTATATAGTCTACTTAGCCATGGTTATTCCATAAGCCAACATAACTAATAACTTAGAGAAATGTAACAAGAATATAAAAGAGGTATGTAAGACACAATTTGACCACACATATCCCTAGACATGCCAAAGGTTAAGGGTGTAGCATGCCCATCCCCTTCAAAATAATTTTGTCTTCAATGTTGAGTCAACTCTGGATGTTGTTTCACAAAGGATTCATCCTCCCAAGTGGCATATTCACAAGGAAAATTATTCCGTTTGATTAGGTACTCCTTAATCACTCTAGACTTGTAGGCCCCACTACTAATTTTATACAAGATCTGATAAGGCCCATAATACTTAGGGGACAACTTGTTATCATTTTTTTTTTGCTTTAAGGACATGTACTTATATGGATATAATCCAATAAAGACCCAATCACCAATGTCAAAATGCCTTTCACTCCTATGTTGATTTTCTTACTTTTTCATGTGATTCTGAGCCATGGCTAAATTTTCATGCAAACTTGCAAGGACCTTCTATTGATGGTAAATATGTTCTTCAATTACATGAACCTTAAGATGGAACTTCAAGGTTGAAGTGATGGATGGAGGTGGTATCCATATAGTGATAGAAAAGGAGACATTTTAGAAGAACTATGAATAGAAGTATTATACCACCATTCAATAAGTGGCAACTAATAAACCCATTTATCCTATTTATTAAAAACAAAACAATAAAGGTATCCTTCTAGACATTTGTTGACTACCTCAATTTGTCCATCTAATTAAGGATGAACTATGAGCTAACTAGGTATCCAAACATGCAAATAACTTAGTCCAACAATTGATATTGAAAATGGGATCTCTATCATTGACAATGATCATAGGGGTACCATGTAATTTTTGAACTATATTAAGAAAAATATAAGCTACTGTACTAGAAACAAATGGCTCTGATAAAGAGAAAAAAATGAGCATACTTACTGAGACAATTTATCATAACCATGATAACATTTTGACCATCAGATCTTGATAACCCTATAATGAAATCCATAAACACCTCTTCCCAATGTTGGTTAGGGATGGATATAGGCTGCAAAAGACCTAGGGTTTTGATGGTTTCTGTTAGAAATATTGAATGTAGAGAAATAATAATGAAATATAGGAATAATTAAAATGCAAAAAACATAACACAATAGAGACATAAATTTAATGTGGTTCACCCAATATGGGATATGTCCACATAGAAACAACCCATCCTTCTTATTATTCAATCCAATAAATAAAGGAAAAAAAACCTAAAATACATCCACTACATATCCTCTTCACTCTCACATAATATTTTATCTGATTACAATTCCCTCATATCAAAGGAGGTTTATTTATTAGGGAAAAAATGCACAAATATAAAATCTACCATTAGATCTAAAACCTAATAGTGAATGGTCTAGATTAACTATGAAATTAAAATATTTTACAATGCATTTTTCACAAAATTTTGCTTCAGGGGTACTACCCCCGAACCCCCACCAGGGGGGCTCCAAAATAGGTCATCACCCCCTGAACCCCCATAGTGACTCTATTGGGGGGGGTGTTTCTCCCCCACACTCCCCCGCTAGGAACTAGGCATTAAAATAAGATCAGGCTCCACCATCCAATAGTTTCTCCTTTATTTTGTTGATAGATCATACATTTAGCCACATATTTATAGACATCCCCCTTGAGTCCTTCCCAAAAAAATCCTACTTGATTCTATGATAGGTTTTCAAAAATCCTGAATGACCCCCAATTGGAGTTGCATGAAGTTCCTGAAGCATTTTTTGCTTAAGAAGATAATTCTTACATAGGCATAATTTATCTTTAAACCATAATGCATTACCCTTCCATGTGAATTTTTCAAATCCACCCAAATTTTGCTGAAGATTTTGAATCAAATCATGGGTAACATAATCATTGTCCCATTTGATCATGCTTCATCTAGCCAATCTACCTGTAGAATGGTCATAACACATAACAATGCCTTAATTGATTCATCCTTCTTAGATAGTGCATCTACCACTATTTTATCCTTGCCTTTCTTGTAAAATATTTCAAAATCATAGCCTAACATCTTAATTACCCATTTATATTGTTCTTCAAATTAAAACCATTGTTCCAAAAATTATTTGAGACTATCATGATTAGTCTTTACCTAAAAGTGATGACCCATTAAATAAGGCCTCCATTGTTTGACTGCATGCAAAATGGCCATCATTTCCTTCTCATAAATGGGCTTGTGATGATTTTTACCCTTCAATTAATGACTTTTAAATGAAAGTGTTCTACTTTATTGTTGACCATTTTTGGTCCAACAAGGCAAAAATTGGTCTCCTTCCTTCCCTGCTGTTCTGAGCCAGTTCATTTTTTGATTTTGCACAAGTCTTGATTTCTACACACTCTGTAGGCTATTTCTACGGACTCTATAGGAAATTTCTATGGACTCTATAAGAAATTTCTACGAACTCTATATGAAATTTATATGAACTCTTCAGGCTATTTTTATAGACTCTGCAGGCTATTTCTACGAACTCTACAAGAAATTTCTACAGACTCTGTAGGAAATTTCTACAGACTCTACAGGCTATTTATAAGGACTCTATAGGAAAGAAACAAGTTCCCAACACTTAGGTGCAAAATGGACCATTACAAGTGCCCTTGCGGAGGGCAGAGAACACTTGCAAAGGGATCAAGGAGAAAGCTAAAAAGTTAAGTTTTCTTCAAAAATTTATACAAGGTAAGAGGCGGAGAATTTCTTTGGACAACATGTTCGAAGGAATTCCTTTGGACATTTTGTCTGAAGAAATCCTTCAAAAGAAAATCTTGAAAAATGAAAAGACCAAGGCAAAAGCAAGAAATGATTTCTTTTAGACTTTTTTCTGAAGGAATTCCTTCGGACAAAAAGTCTGAAGAAATTTGGGAAGAGCCACGGGAAAAAACCCAAAGAAGAATTCCGAAGGTCGAAGAAAGTAATCGAGATAATTCTTACAGACATTTTGTCCATGGGAAGAATAGCTAGGAGAAAAGCCTGAATGAAGGCAAAACAAAAGGAAAGATATCCTTCAAAATTTTTGTCCGAAGGATTTCCTTCAGACAAAAGTCCAAAGAAATTTGGCCACCAAACAATGAGGACCCGACTAAGACAAAGCTCGACCAGAGCAAAATCCCAAAGGAAAGGAAAAGGCTGAAGAAATTCAAAGGGGTGACGGGTTCAAAGACATCAAAATTGAGCATGGTGAACTAGCCATTGGAAGTTTAAATGCCCAGTGATAAGTGCACAAACATCAAATTTAAGGTAGTGAAATAGCCATTGATTTTGAAAAAGCTTAAGGATAGGCCATGAGTGAACTTAGCGACCCGCCAAGAAGATATCCCCAGAGGGCCAAAGGAGACAGAGAAGACAAAACCAGGAAGAGACAAAGTGTAGAAATAGAAAAAATAGTCTAGGTGGCAAAGGGAGGTGTCGACTCAAGGATTTAATCCTATAGTTGGAACAATGCCTACCAAGCAGTCATCAAGAGGCACAAACAGTGAACAGTGCACCCTATTTTCTCCACTTTGCATTTATAAGTAGACAAACCACATGAATATCTAAAAGGAGCAGTATTATTTGCAAACAAAGAGGTGTGGCCCATGCTTTCACATTAATGTTTGAATGCCAAATTAAAAACTGGCAGCTGACACAACATCCTTTTTCAGTGGCTTCCTCTTCCCAATGCTCTCAATGCACATAGGCCAACTTGTCAAAGGGTGCCAAAAGTCTTTTCCAAAAGGGGTGATTTTTTTTCTTCTCTCTCTATATATTTTAAAATTCTCATTTGAGAAAGGGATCTTCTTAGCCTGTAAGGCAAAGCTCTGCCCAAAAATCTCTGGGTTTGTAAGGCAGAGCTCTGCCAGATTTTACCTTGAATCAAGACATAGAATTTTTACCTCTATTCAAGCTTGCACTTTCATATATGTCTATGTTTTTATTTTGTGTTGTCATTTTATTTATGCTTTCATATAATGATTCTAGCATGTCTAGTGTATTGTGAGTTCTTCTTTTGTAGGTCTTCCAAAAGTGTCTACAATAGGAGTATAGGTGCATGTGAACAGGCTACCATAGAGTCTCTTAGAACACCTCTGGTAGTTCTTCCTACCTATATCTCCACAGATCCCTAACTCACTGATATAGAAGAGTTCCCCATATCAAATGAAGTGTATGCTAGCTTATTCTTGGTGAAAATCATATGTTCGAGCTAGGTATATCAAATTTTTTTGGTGTATCACCTTTTAGTTTAGGTTTAGGTTTTATTTTTAGCATCCTTCTCCCTTTTCAACCCCCCACATTTTTTTCATTTATTTGTTAGCAGTAGGAAATTCAGGACCTAAAAGATACATCAAAGAGAGATAGCCCTTATCTAGAGACTCTTCCCCCAATTTTGCCAGGCCCACAGGCAAGAGGGGAGTTTCCATTATGATGCATAGAAGATAGGAGCTCAGCCTCCTATCAAGGGTGCAATCCACTACATCAACAGTTTTTGGCACACCCGGTAAGACCAACTAGGACAAGTTTTGTCCAAAGAGTTGAAGAATTTTGGTGTGTTCTTCAACCAACCAACCTTTGGAGGCTTTTTATCAACACCAATGGTGACTCCAAGTTGAATTAGCTAGTTAAGTAGTCCTGGTGCCATCAAGAAATCACTTTTTGTATAACTTTGGTGAAGCTCAGGTTATCATGGAACCACCTCAAACTCCAGTGTTACTTCCCTCATTATTAAAGGGTAACTAGGAGAGCTACTTGAGGTGATTCCATGAACAACTTGAGCTTGATCAAAACCACATGAAAGAAAACAAGGTCCATGGTTCTGAGTAATGGGATTATACACACCAAATACATTTTCAATTTAAGCAGCTCTTCCTATGCATCAACAGACCCTTCCTAGTCTTCCTCAACTCCCTCAAGTCTCTCAACATGATGGCAAGATTCTGACTTGGAAGCAAATAGTGGAATCATGGGGTAGGAAGGAGGAGAAGAACGTTTTTGCTCAAAACCCTGAAGAAGATAAAGCTGCTCCTACCCATCATGATGATGCTTGTGACCTCCAAGAAAGGCTCTTTCAAGAATATCTAGCTAGGAGAATTGTAGATTTGGAGTCCAGAGTGAGATTCCTCAACCAATGTGTGATGGACGTCACAATTTACATGTTTGAACACACCCCATCTACACACCTCCAAGAAAGCTATCAGGCCACACCTGATATAGATGAAGTGCTAGCCAAATGGAAGGAGGAGAATCATTTGATTCTATCTCAAGGATTGCCTCCTCTTCCACATGGTTTTAATCATCAGCCTTCCACTTCATCCCTTCTCAAGGAGGAACCTATTTTGTAGGAGGTGAGTGAGGAAGAGAAGATCCAATTTGGAGTTGTCCAAGAGGCTATCACAATAAAAAATGAGGAGGAAATCATCATGGATGCTCCTTCTAAAGACATCATCAGCAATGGAGAAGACACAGGGCATGCATACATGCAAATGTTCTAGCAATACGAGGAGGAACGTAATCATGGTGAGCTCTCTCTCCCCTTGTTTTATGAACTTCCTTATTGCTTTGATGAGGAAGATGACCATGCCATGGAGCCTGAGTTGGAGGAGGATCAGATGGATGTCTTTGAACAACTAGAGACTCTGATCCTTGAGCAGGAAAAGGAGAGGCATGTTCATCTTGAGAACAACTTTGAAGAAGAGAACCTTGAACAAGAAGGTGATGTTCTATGGGATGAGCAATTAGTTTGTGATTCCATTTTAGACATCACAAAAGTCACCCTTCTTCAAGAAAGCCATGAAGGAGTAGAGGATGAGTTTGACATGGTCTTCAATGAAACAAAAGGGAATGAGTCAAACCATGGTGCACTGTAAAGGGACTATACACATCAAAGGGCTTATGGTGATGAGCCAATAGCCATCGATTTCTTGGTGAAATGCACCAGCATGAAGAACCAATAGGAGGTAAGCTTCCAAGAACAAGAAGGATATATCTGTTGGAAGCATGTTTGCCCTCGATTCATTTGGAGACAAGCCAACCAAGGTGGCAGGCAAGAAGGGCAAGTCTCCAGATCTCCATTCCATTCAGCCACTTGTCTGGCACCATAAGTTTTTTATCCAAGAAGGAGACTTAAATTTTTTTCCCTTTGATCTAAGAGGGAGGAAAATATACCTGGTTAGCTATACATAGTAGTTTGCTTTCAATTTTCTTTCCCTATTTTCCCTAAGTGCTATTTTCACGAGTAGTATTTTTATCCTTGTGTGTGATTTCCTTTGTGTTTGGGGTAAAAGCTTCATGATTGATTCTCAGATCTATCAGGGCTATTGCTAGCTTTTCAAGTTACATTATGACTCTGTACCCAATGGACTTTAAGGCAACTAGTTTCTAAGCATAACAGGCATGCTTTCCTTGGGAGTCACCAATTTGTTGACCATTTTTGGTCCAACAGGGCAAAAATTAGTCTCCTTCCTTCCTTGCTATTTTGAGCCAGTTCATTTTTTTATTTTTCACAAGTCTTGATTTTTATGAACTCTGCATGTTATTTCTATGGACTTTGCAGGAAATTTCTACGAACTCTACAGGAAATTTCTATGAACTCTGTAGGCTATTTCTACAGACTTTGCAGGCTATTTCTACGAACTCTACAAGAAATTTCTATAGACTCTGTAGGAAATTTCTATGAACTCTGTAGGCTATTTCTATGGACTCTATAGGAAAGAAACAAGTTCTCGACACTTAGGTGCAAAATGGACCATTCCAAGTGCCCTTGTTAAGGGTAGGGAACACTTGAAAAGGGATCAAGGAGAAAGCTGAAAAGTTAAGTTTTCTTTAGAAATTTGTACAAGGTAAGAGGCAGAGAATTTCTTCGGACAACATGTTTGAAGGAATTCCTTTGGACATTTTGTCTGAAGAAGTCCTTTGAAAGAAAATATTGCAAAATGAAAAGACTAAGGCAAAAACAAGAAATGATTTCTTTCAGACTTTTGTCTAAAGGAATTCCTTCAGATAAAAGTTTGTAGAAATTTAGGAAGAGCTGCAAGAAAAACCCTGAAGAAGAATTTTGAAGGTCAAAGAAAGCAATCAAGATAATTCTTGCAGACATTTTGTCTATGGGAAGAATAGCCAGGAGAAAAGCTTAAACGAAGGCAAAATAGAAGGAAAGATATCCTTCAAACAAAAGTCTAAATAAATTCAGCTGCCAAACAATGAGGACCCGACTAAGACAAAGCCTGACCAGAGTAAAACATCAAAGGAAAGGAAAAGGCTGAAGAAATTCAAAGGGGTGACAGGATTGAAGACGTCAAAATTGAGCATGGTGAACTAGCTATTGGAAGTTCAAATGCCCAGTGACTAGTGCACAGACATCAAATTTAAGGTGGTGAAATAGCCATTGATTTTGAAAAAGCTTAAGGATACGCTGTGGGTGAACTCAGTGACCCACCAAGAAGATAGCCCCTAAGGGCCAAAGGAGACAGAGAAGACAAAATCATGAAGAGACAAAGTGCATAAATAGACAAAATAGTCCAGGTGGCAAAGGGAGGTGTTGACTCAAATATTTACTCCTACAGTTGGAATAGTGCCTGCCAAGCAATCATCAAGAGGCACAAATAGTGAATGACGTGCCCTATTTTATCCACTTTGCATTTATAAGCAGACAAATAACATAAATATCTAAAATGAGTAGTCTTGTTTATAGAAAAAGAGGTGCAAACTGTGCTTTCACATTAATGTTTGAATGCCAAAGTCAAAACTGGCAGCCAACACAACATCCTTTTTCAACAGCTTCCTCTTCCCAATGCTCTCAACGCACATGGGCCAACTTGTCAAAGGGTGCTAAAAGTCTTTTCCAAAAGGGGCACTTTTGTTTTCTTCTCTCTCTATATATTGTAAAATTCTCATTTGAGAAAGGGATCTTCTTACCTTGTAAGGCAAAGCTCTGCCTAAAAATCTTTGGGTTTTAAAGGCAGAGCTCTGCCAAATTTTACCTTGAATCAAGACATAGCATTTTTACCTCTATTTGAGCTTGCACTTTTGTATATGTATATGTTTTTGTTTTGTGTTGTCATTTTCCTTATGCTTTCATAGAATGATTTCAGCATGTCTAGTGTATTGTGAGTTCTTCTTTTGTAGGTCTGCCAGAAGTGTCTACAACAGGAGTATAGGCACATGTGAACAGGCTACCATAGAGTGTCTTAGAACACCTCTGGTAGTTCTTCCTCCCTATATCTCCATAGACCCCTAACTCATTGATACAGAAGAGTTCCCCATATCAAATGAAGTGTATGCCAACTTATTCTTGGTGAAAAGCATATGTTCGAGCTAGGTAGATCAAACTTTTTTGGTGTATCACCTTTTAGTTTAGGTTTAGGTTCTATTTTCAACATCCTTCTCCCTTTTCAACCCCCCTTTTTTTTCATTTATTTGTTAGTAGTAGAAAATCTAGGACCTAAAAGATACATCAAAGGGAGCTAGCCCTTATCTAGAGACCCTCCCCCCAGTTTTACCAAGCCCACAGGCAAGAGGGGAGTTTCCATTGTGACACGTCGAAGACATGAACTCAGCCTCCTATCAAGGGTGCAATCCACTACATCAACATTTATTTCATGCATAAAAGACCCATACCATACCTAGATACATCACATTCAACCACAAAAGTCTTGGAAAAATTAGGAGTGGCTAATACTAGAGTGGTGCACATAGCCAATTTTAGTTATTCAAATGCCTTGGTAGTTGTATCAGTCTATTGAAATGAGTCTTTATTCAACAAAGAGGTGAGTGGGGATGTAATGATACCATAATTTTTGACAAACCTATGATAATAACCAATTAGCCCTAGAAATCCCCTTAGTTGCTTGAGTGTCTTAGGAATCGGCTAGTCCACCATTGCTTGGATTTTTTCAGGATCCACTTTCACTCCTGCATGTGAAACTAGATGACCCAAATACTCAACTTCAAAAGCTCCAAAAGTATATTTGGAAGGTTTGGCATATAATTGATGTTTTTATATAATTAAGAGGACTTATTTCACATGGTACAAATGGTCTTCCCAATTTTTATTGTAAATGAGGATATCTTCAAATAATACCAGAATAAATTTCCTCAAAAATGGCCTAAGAATTGTATTCATCAAACTATGAAAGGTGGATGGTGCATTTTTTAGCCCAAAATGCATAACCAAAAACTCATAATGACCCTCATGATTATTGAAAGCAATTTTGGTTATGTTTTCATCATGGATCCAGATTTGATGATACCTAGAATGCAGATCTAACATGGTAAAATAAAGAGCACCATTTAATTCACCTAGCAAATCATCAATGATAGGAATAAAAAACTTATGTTTGATAGTGTACTTGTTTAGCTCTTTTTAGTCAGGGCACATCCTCCAAGTGTCATCTTTATTTCATACCATGACAACTCGTGAAGAGTATTTGCTTTGGCTATGGTGAATGATTCCTACATCCAACATCTCCTATACCATCTTTTCAGTTTCACTTTTTTGGGCATAAGGATACCTGTATGGCCTTGGGTGGTGCACTTCTAGGAAAAAAGATTGATAGAATGATCATGTGTGATTAGGTGGAAGTCCTTTTGGCATGTCACCAAAAATAACCAAATGGGCATTTATCACTTTTTATAGATCAAGTGGTGTAGATGGTTGAGTTGGCTAAACTTCTATAGAAAATAAATGATCTATAAAACCTTTATCACACTTTCAATAATATTTTTCATTTAATGGGAGCTAACAAGTTGTGGAGATTTATCCCTTAATCCCCTTAGCTCAAATGTCCTTCCCTTATAATGAAAATGCATGAATAATTCCTAGAAATTCATCTCAATAGTGCCCAAAGTGGTGAGCCACTGTAATCTTAAAACAATGTCAGCTCCCCCATGGGAATAGAAAATATAGGAGAATCCAACAAGTAGTCTCTCCTGGATAGCTTAATACTATGGAATTTTCTTGAGCAGTTGATAGTATCACCATTTGCAATCATGACCTAAAATTCTAGAGTGGTATAAATGAAATAGTTCAAATGAGAAACCAACTTACTATTGATGAAGTTGTGTGTGCTCCCAGAATCAATCAATACAGTGACCTTTTATTTATTTAGGAAACCCACCACCTTAAGAGTTTGGGGAGTACTAATAATTGAAAGGGTATGATAGGAAATAGTAGGCTGAGAGTCTTCAGATTCTTCCTCAGGACCTTCTTCATCCTCACCAATTACCTCCTCCTCCTCCTCATCCTTGTTGGCACCTTTGATGTAAAACAACTTCTTTTTAGCATAATGATGGTCTTTGATCCATTTGCTATCACAACCATAACACAACCCTTTGGCTCACTTCTCTTTAATTTGTCGAGGTGTCAATTTGGTGGGTTGAGGATATGATGGTGCTAGCAAGGTGTGATCATGACTAGTAGTGAAGGTTTTTTATGTGACCATATCTTTTTCCTTTGCCATGCATACCCATGAGATAGTTTCTAAAAAAAAATGCTGGGTTAAACATTCAATCCTCTAATTAGATTCTATATTTGAGACCACCAAAAAATAGATCAATCAAATTTTCTTTAGTGATGTCTTCCACTTGTAAGGATAGATTCTCAAATTGATGAAAATAATTCTTTACAGTTCTTGTTTACCATAGTTTGGCTAACTGGCTAAAGTATTTCTTAGAGACATTATCTTAATAATGATCAATCAACTCATCAGTAAAAATACACCATGTAACAAGAGCACCATTATTTTAATTTTCAGTACAAAATTAGTGATACCAAATGAGTTGCTCAAGTTCTAGATACAGAGATGCCACTATCACCTTTTGAGAACTAGGAGTTTGACGTAGATCAAATAAATTCTCAATTTGTGTAAGTTAGAGGATTATTACCATCAAACTTATGCATGTCCTCTTTTATCAACATTGGTTTCACACTAGAATTAGAGTTTTTAGTGTTGAGAGGAGGAGGATTTGAATGATGAAGTGGATGGTTGTTTGACTATAACTAAGATGATAGGGTAGCCAATTGAGAAGTGATCTAATTTAGTTGAGTATGAACCCCATTAATCTCTTTGCACATCCCTAAAACATCAGTTTGAACTACAAAAAAGTCATCATGCCACACCAAGCCCTTTATGTCAACATGAAGTTGAGAAATCAATGGATCTAAAGTTCTAGATTCCATGTTGCTTATAGGAGTCTTAGGAATTTATTACCCCCCTTTTCTTCCTTATGTAGAAGGACTAACCATATACAAACCCTAGGAGGGTTTTCACCTCAAAAAAAATGTATCAAGAGATGGTACCATTGTGATCACCTCGCCAAGATGAATCTAATGACTACCTTCACATACTAGGGTAAAAATTTTGGCACCAAAAAAGTGTATCGATAGAATATACTGTTGTGATCATCTCATCTAGATGAATCTAATGACTGTAATTATGTAAATTGACAATTTTTTTCTAGACTTCTTTTTTCAAAAAAGTGTTTTGAGAAATATTGCACTGATAGAAAAAATTAATTCTTCCTAGATTGGAAGTTATGTTTTTTAGCTCCTTCCTCTCTCAGAAGTTGCATTTCACCAAATCCAAATAAATAATGTCATAGGAAAATTTCCCAAATCAAAGCTCTAATACCACTTATAATGAAATTACTTAGATGTTCACACATAATGATTATATATCACAAAAAATAAGCAAATATGAGAAATCACATAGTAATAATTGATAGTAGAGCAGAATATTGGATAATATATCAAAGCCACTTCAAGGGGGTGACCTCCATAATAATGCACCAAGAGTAGAATACTTAACATGATTATCAAAGACTAACCACTACCTCCTTTATATAGTATACTTAGCCATGGTTATTCCATAGGTTGACCTAACTAAGAACATAAAGAAATGTAACAAGAATATAAAATAGGTATGTAATCCATAAGTTAACCACACAAATCCTTAGACATGCTAAAGGTTAAGGGCGTAACAGTCTTAGCCTCAAGTAGAAAAATCAAACAACATAAAATTATGCTAAAATGACTAGGTTTAAGCACACACAAAAATTAATTAGTTAATTATGATTTAAAATAAGGTGTTTATGACATGTTTGATTTGTTTTTTATTTGGAAAACAAACCTAATAAACACATGTTAATGGTTTAGATTTAGATATTGAGGGATGAGTTAGAAAAATATAATTAGAAAATAAAGTCACTTATACACATATTATATTTGTTAATTGTAGGATGAATCCACTTATACACAATACAAAACCATTAAAAAAATAAGGTTATTTAAAAAACATAAACCAATTATGAACAATTTTTTATCTTCATAGATTGAAGCTACTAATTTTAGGACAAAGCTACTTCTATTCATAAAATTCCATTGAAATATAGATAGGTTAGTTAGAAATAAAAAAACCAATAATGAACAAAACTACGTCCATCAACAACAAAGATGTTAATATAAAATTAAATCCATAAATAGATAAAATCGACTAAAAATACCAAAATTATCAAATCTACTATATGGAATAATGAATTCATTAATTACAAATGAAACCATTCATAATAAATGTAAAGCCACATAAACATAGAAGCACAAAAATGTATACCTCAAAGCTGTGTATAGACCTAGTCAAGCTACACTTACCTAGTGTGAAGCTTTTAATTTTGAAATATAAATCATGTGTATGTAGTAACAAATTTGAAACCTATGCATAAACAACAATAGAAAATTGTGAAATCTCTAAAATGTATCATGAAATCATTAGTGCCTAATCAAAATAAATAATATGATAAAATCAGATTTGAATGATTATAAAGAAATTAAAATGTTTAAACATGTTGTAATAGTCATGTTTAGTGGTTAAGTAAGAAATCAATTATGGTTAGTGTGAATTCATGTTTATGAAGATACAATTTGCCCTGACATAGTTTGAAGTGTTTATTTCATAGAATTTTAGATTCTTTTGCTACTAAATTTTCTTTTCAAGGAACTTGAAATCTTATTATAACACACCAAAATATTCATAAGAAAACTTTAAAGTATTTATCTCATCGTGGTCATAAAAATGTATGCTTAATTTATAATCTAGGGGATCAAATATATAACTAGGAATATTCTAGACACAACTCTCTCCCTAGTTAAATTAAACAACCACTAATTGGAGTAAAAGAGAAGTTAAATTGAATGAAAACTAAATGAAACACAAAGAGAATATTTATATGTCAAATTTGCATGAAATATATTTATTCTTGACATTATGGATGGCTCCAAGGACTTGATTGAATGATTGATGCTTGAATTATTGGATTGATCTTACAGTGCTCAAGATTACAACATGAGAGTGATAAATTCTTCATTGAAGATGATAGAGACAAGGTGATGGAATATGATATTTTGATTTAAAATATTGAATTTTCATGGGAGTGTGGATGATTATATAGAATTTTATAGAGGAAATCCATGGCTAAATTTTAAATCATGGTGGAAGGAGATCTAGGTTATAGGAATTTTATAGGAATTAAAGTTTCCTATAGAATTCTAGAGAATATTTAGTGAGGGGATCTAGGAAACTTAGAGAGTTATAGATTCCATTAAGAGTAATTAATTATGATTATATAGTGACTAAGAAGAGAAGTTGTAGGTGATGTAGTGGGATAGTTGGTGGTAGGTGAGTAGGAATTTAAAATTCCAAATATATTGTGTAAGTGGTGATTATGGATAAATGAACCATTAATAAAAATATTAATTGATGCAAGGGATGCTTTAAGGTTATTTTGATGTGGGAAATGTGGAGTAAATATTAGGATGGTGTAGATAAAATTAGTATCATGATGTTAATTAGTGATAAATAATAGGAATTAGTAGTGATGGGGTATGAGTTAATTTTGGATGTATATAATGTGCATATAATGGAAGGTTTTAAGGACAAGGTTTCCCTTCTTAGATTTATAAATTCATATTAGAATAAGGTAAAAACTTTTTGATAAGGGAGAGTTGAGTGTATTTCATTTTGTGAATGTGGTAGAGATAAAAGTGTTGAAAAAGTGGTTTAAATGAGTTTGTGGTGTACATAGATTTATAATTAATAAATTTAAGAAATAGGTACAAGCTAAGAGAGAATCCATATTACTCTAAGAAAATTGGGAAGATCTGAAGTAGTGGAAACAATAAGGAAAAAATATTAAATGATATTATAGAGATTTTGAGGGTTATGCATACAAGATTATAATCTATTGAAGAGGATAAAATAAGGGGATTTGTCCCAAGGGATGATGTAAGTAAACTAGAAAATGAAGAATTGGGAGTGGAGCATGTGGAAGTAATATTAATGTGGTTTAAGAGAAGATATTTTTTATATCCATTTAAAATATTCCGAGAGGATCCAATATGAAAGTTCTAAACTTTTCAAAAACTTTGAATCCATAAGAGTTGATTGATTGAATCAATGAGATGAAGGAGTATTTCAATTTTGATGAAGTGGATGACCAAAGAAAAGTGAAAGTATCCTAAAAAATGTTGAAAGATCATGAAACCCTATGGTAAAAGAGGCAAAAACATGAAGTAATAAAAAGGTATCAACAAGATTACCCATTGGAATAGGATCTTTACAAAACTAAGATAACAATTTATTCTTGCAATTTAACAAATGGATTTTTTGAAAGGACTTCAACTCTTGACACAAAAGGAACTAAGTGTGAAGGAGTAAATGGGAAAATATAAAATATTAAAATTTGGTTTGCTCATAGTTAGATGGACCAAGAGAATCTATCAATATAAATTAATGGATTACAACTAAATATTCAAGATAAACTCAGATTAGTGGGATGCATACATTGGAAGAAACATATCAATATAGTTTAAGAGCATATGAAAAGTTGTCTAGAATTCAAAATATTAAAAAAATTTGGAGATGAAATTTTAAAAATGGCATAGGCCATCCATCCCATGAAGATAACCAATAGTCGAAGGAGGAAGGAGAAAACACTTCTTAAGTTACATAGCAAAAAAGGGAGGAGCTAGCTTAAAAAGAGGAAGGGGAAGTTTTGGATCAGGGAGAGGAATAAAATTAAATGGGATGTAATATAAATGTGGAGACTTCATGTATCATGGTTTCAAGTACCCTCTAACTCATTGTGAATTTGAAATGAGGAATGATGTTTGTGCAAAAATTTAGAGTGCCTAGAATCACCCATGTGCATGCAAGAACTACAACAAAGAGAGACTTTTATAGAAATGAGTCTTGAAGGTAGAGACTAAGAAGGAAGGATAATGCCATTTTATTTTTGCTATTGTGTAATAAAAAAGTAAGTGTTGTAATGATGTGGTCAATAGTGGAATTCATAGTAATTTAGTATACATTGAGATGACCTATAAGCTGAACACCACACCCAAGGCCATAGAGAGTGTGTTGGATATTAGAGTGGAATGATGACGTTATGAATTAGAAATGTATATTTTTAAATATCATGATAATATTTTGTGTGATGTATTACCAATGGATGCATTCCACATTTTTTTGTTTGGAGGGCCATGTAAATTTGGTAGGTCGATGTTACATAATGGAAGAGATAAAACCACAATTTTAAGAATGATGGGAAGAGGTACATACTAAACCAATTAAAGGGAAACTAAGATGAGGATGAGCATAAACATCATATTATGAGGTATATTGATGAGCTGTGTTACTCTATAAAATGGTAGGAGGTTATTTAATATTTAAGGTAGAGGCTAAGGAGGTTGAAGAGATATATACAATATTTAGGAGGAAAAAGGAAATATAACTATTATTATTAATTCAGATGTGCATAATAGAGAAGATAAAAAAATGTTGAAATGTAGAGGTAGAGGTTAGCCCAATGTTCTAGAGACATGGGATAAGATAATATGGAATGTAATTGGTGGAGGAGGATAGTTTTTCAATCTAGTAAATCAACTAGAAATTATCATGATACATCACATTTGGAGGGGCATATCATAACTTTACACTTGAAGTGAAAAGGGTGTTTATACCACTTAGCTCGATTTTGTGAGAACTATGCTCATAAAATCATACTAAAAGTTGTCTTATGTATGAGAAATGTTTTACTCTTATAATATTGAATTACCCAAAATATATTCTATGTTTGATGGATCCCAATAGTCTAATACAACTAACCTGGACTCAAACACACTTCAACAAGATCCTGGAAGAAAGGATCAGTTTTAGGTCATAAGACAAAGTGTTCTTTGTTTCATGAGAAAATTTAAATAAATTTAGGTATACATTAAGTGGTGATTATGTAATCATCACTTAGCAAAAAATATCAGTTTCACCTATGGAAGTTGTGTATACCTAGTAACAACCTAGAAACATTCAGATGTCCATTTGGAACATTTTATAAATTCATGGGGATCCCAAGAGTCACTCCATGAGGAAAATTTAGGAAGGAAGGCTTAAGATTAGGTAAAATTAAGTTGGATAAAATATTTAAAGTGAGTGTAAGATAATTAGGAGGAATATATGAGGAACAAAGAATCAAATTTGTGAGCATGGCATTGACAAACTTGTTCCATGATTGTATGATGTAGGAGCATTCTATTAGTATAATACTATTGCACCATCTAAAATATATATTTTGTGTTTGAAGGGTTTAATCAGTCAAATATAACCTACATGGATTGAAACACACTTCAATAGGCTCCTTGAAAGAATAAGGATCAATTTTAGGTCATGATAAAGAGTGTTATTTTTCTCATGATGAAACTATTGATAAGCATAGGTCTACATTAAATGGAAATTAGATCATTATTACTTAACAAAATTCAACAATTTCACCTTTGAAATTTTTACACACCATTAACAACCCAAAAATGTTCAAATGTTCATTTGAAGCATTTTATACATTCATGGGGATCCCAAGAGTCACTCCATGAGGAAGAAAAATGAGGGAAGGCTTGGAAGTAGGTAAAATTAAGTTTGAGGAGGTAATCTAAGTGAGCATAAGATAATGAGGAGGAAACTAAGAGGAATAAATTGTAATGTTAATTCTATAAAGGGGTTGTATAACATTATTCATTTATGTTGTAATGATAGGAAGATTGATTATATATATATATGTGTAATCTCTATATCTCCTCAATAATATCAATATAAATGTGTGTTTTAGTTTCTAGTATCATATTTTATATGTGTATATATTGGAAGGATGGAAAGATAAATTTATAAATCATTAGAAACCTATCCTTAACAACATCATAAAATCCATAAGTATAATTTTACCTACTCACAATGAAATATATCTACAACCCATACATGCTTATATTAGTACCATCATCTCATGCAAATTCGATGTATTTGTGTGGAATATTTAGTCCCTATAAGGTGATATATATATATATATATATATATATATATATATATATATATATATATATATATATAGATATATGAGTTACATACTATTTCACCTTCCTATAATCTATGCAAAATATGTAAAATATTATATCCCTTCCCTTATGGCTCTTATGGTGTGTCACCATTCATCTCACTACATATGTGCTCATAGAACTCCATCCCTATTCGGTTAGTATTATGGGTTATACCACATGTAAATGCTCGTATGTCCACACTTTTAGGATTTTAATTACAACTTTCCATCATTATAGTTATCCAATGTAAACATATATATATATATATATATATATATATATATATATATATATATATATATATATATATATATATATGATCATGTATACACCTTCCCTAGGCATAAATGATCCTCTGATCTTACACATGATGAAATATTGACATCATCCCATATGGGATGAAAAATCCACCAGTATTTTCACTAAACATTAATTTGGTAAAATAATAAAGTGCTTCTAGAGACATGGATCACCCTTGTCACTATATCACTCAATAAAAAGTTATGATCATCTCTTTATTATGCATTTTGATCACCTATATAATATCTATAGATTGAGAGCTATGCATATTGAGGTAAGTCCTCTATAGATACCATTTAAAATTTGACATGGATCCAAAATATCCTTCATACATATTCTAAGGTAATAATGAAATCTCTAATAGGAAACCCAAAAGTGTAATTGTAGACACTAAATATAAATTATATAAAACCTTAGTCTTGTACATTTGAAAAATACCTATCACAATTATGCCCTTCAATTCTAAGATCTTCATGTTGTCGAAAGGCTCACATTCATTGTCTCTTTGTGCCTAAATTACTTATATATTAGTTTAAACATTATTATTATTATGACCAAGCCTTATATAATGTGTAAAATTCTCTAAACCTGATCATTTTCCTTCTCTGCTAGTTTTGGACTTATACCTATTTTCTAGCTTCTTGAACACTTGTGTCCCAACCAGATGCCTATGTTGATGCAATTTTATCTTTTCCAACTAAGTGTCTAGCACCAAAAATTCATCCAATTTTAAAATTAAATGTATCCTAAAGGTTGGCCTAAGTGATTTAGTGTGAGATATTTCCAAAAGGGATTGATATATATACAAGATCAACCCTCATTCATTCATCACCTATAAAATACTATGAACTCACAAGGTGACTTACCAAGAAGCAATCGATCAATAATTAAACTAAGTGAACCTACCCTATTCATCCCTTTTTGCATATTAATCATAAGAGCAATATCCTTACATTTCTAAAGTACAGAAAGAACATCCCATGAGCCATATAAACTAGGTCATTATATGTACTTGCTATCACACATTACATCCTTATGCACACAAACCAACATGTAGGGGAGAATATCATATGTCTGAGGCCCTCTTTAGAGTATTGGATATGTAGATATCACCCATTAATAGAGGGATCCTTTGGGTAGCTCGACATCATATTCCCACCAACTCATTTTTCCCACAGTCACTCCAAGGGTGAGGAAGTTGTGGTTTTGATCATTTGATGAAGAGAGATATCCTATGCATGCAATTTGAAGACATCATAAGAGAGGTGTAATGACCTATAAGGCTCTAGTTGGTCATATCTAGATCTAGTGGATATTCTATATTGGACACATACATAGAGGTTAGAAAGGTGTATTGATGTTAGAGTCAAAATCCAACACAAGTATTTGAGGCCATAGAGTGCAAATTATAGAATATAATGAGCATTATATGATATTGATCAAGTCTACTTACAAATTTTTTCAGCCCAAATCTATTTATACATAGTAAACCAACTAATTATTCTTGTTTTAAATTCATTATGATATCAATCAATAGTTGTATTTTCTATTTTTGGCATATCTTAGTATTATAAACTAATAATATTATTTATCTAAGTTTACAAATTAATTAGTATATTATAGATCTATTTATGACCCTTATACTTATTCATTTATATATGATTAATCCTATATATCCCATCTTATCAATTTAGGGTTAAACATTTGGTGAACCCAACCTTTGACCTCAAAACCCTAACATTGACCTAAGGTTTCATATTTTTTTGATTGTTGTAATTTGTTTAAAATTCTATGTTTTTTATTTATAAGCAATGCAAAATGTTAATAAAAAAATTGATTTCAAATGGAAGATAAATAAGCATTAGTTACTCATCTAAATCAAAACATGGGCTTATTGGATGTATTTTTGTATGTTATAAGATATGAAAATATTAAACATGCTAAGGCTAAAGCTTCTTCACCTAGTGACGGTGAAATATTAGATGATACCCAATTACCAATTTCAATGCCTATAACAAATCAAACTATGGGTACACCTCCTTTTGTGACTTATCAAACTTAAAACCTTATTGATTAAAATGTGCAAGATCTTGTCTAAAATGTAAAACTTTTGCAAGCTAAGGTTACAAATATCAAACAAAATGCTATGAAGTCACTTTATGCTATTGATTCATAAGAGGTTTTGAATAATCCTATTACACCCAAAATATCTTCTCACCCATTATCAACTAGTTTTATTTCACATAAGTTCACATTTTATGATGGAAATGGTGATCCTAAACAACATCTTTGATTTTTCTATGTGGCATGCCTTGATTATACCTATAATGACAAAATTTTGACAAAACTATTTCTAAAGAGCTTTAAGGAATATGATCTAAGGTGGTTATATGATTTAAAAATCCAATTAGTAAAGTAATTCAAGTCTCTTATGGATCAATTTTTGGCACACTTCTCTATCAACATTATCAAAAAGATTTCCTATGCCTAAATTATAAAGATCAACCAAGGAACTAATTAGTCTATCAATTAATATGTCTTGAGGTACAAGACAATGTTGGATAAAATGACCAATCTAATGTTAGATAAAGAGCTTCAAGAAATATTAAACAAAGCTTAATTTCCCCATTATATGAGTCCATTATTTTCAAAAAGTTAATATCTTTAGGAAAATCCCCACTAGATTCTGAGGATTATGCACTATCAGCCCCAAAAGGATCCTTTTATTGAATATTGAAGGCCAAATATTTATGTTGGAAGTGATGAAGAAAGGATTTCAACACAGTGAGGAAATCATCATTAATTTCATGCCCATTTAAAAAAAAAAACATTAATTCAAGATTAGGTTTAGAGGCTTGTTCAAAGTACACCTCCTTCATAACCTCCCACTCTTATTCATAAATTCTAACATCCACCACCTCCCCATTAATGGTAGCCCATTTAGGTGGGGGGAACATTCTAGGAAAGCTACCGGTATACAACATGTATTCAGAAGTTATCTTCATCATTCTAGACCTCATAAACTTCTCCAATTGCACTTAATGAACATTTAATTGAAGATACACTTGTACAACAACAAGTCTTATGATAAATTCTATCAATAAGTTAACAAGTACCCTAAATTTTAATTGAAAAACTTCAAAATTACTTTGATTCTATAGAAACCACATAATCTCAATTGAAAAACCAACCATAGCTTTTGGGAAAAAATGTGAATATTCATTTTAGGAGTCACATAGCCAAAATCCACATTATTCCATTTAATGTTATAAGAAAAATAATAGACCAAGCATTCAAACAATACTTCCAAAAATAAATAACAAAGGGACAAGAAAAAAAAGGTGCTTAACATTTTCAATCTCACCACATAGAGTACAAAACTAATTGCCAAGTCCAGACCTAGATAACACATCCCCCACTATGATCTTATCATGAAGTAGAAACCACCTAAAATAGTATTTATTATGATCTAAACATGTATACTAGATAACATTAAACCTATACTTTGAAGCAAACAAGGGATCACAAACATTACATTTATTTTTAAGCCTACTAAAAATGTTTTTATTGAAAGAGAGCTTGTGGTATGAAATTTTAGTGGAATAATCACCAAGGGAAAGACCATTTAGCCACTTGATACTTCCCATAAATCCTCTTCCCTCTCCAAAATTGAGATATAATAGTTATTCTATAGGGATTTATCTAGGAGGGTATAATTCCTTTTATGAAAAGAAGGAATATGAAACCTTTGTCTAATCTCTCCCTAAGAGGCCCACCTTCCCTACGAAAAAAGTCATTGAAAGTCATTATGACCATCAAATTTTATACTAGAGAAGAAGAACCCCTATTCAATACTAGTGGAAAATTATTAGCTTTTAGGTTCCACAAAAGAGATATATATCCCTGGCACCTCAACCCAACCTGATGAAAATGGATTTTACCACTATGAGGTGATTGACACTCTATCTAGCCTTCTAAATTGATTATAAGATGGAGAACCCAACCATATTAATATAAAATGATCCCACTAAAAGATAAAAAATGTGTAACCCTTTCAACTATTGCTTACCTTCAGGATAAACTTTGACAATGTTGTTATGAGCCAAAATATTTAAGGGCCTATCATCCTTAAGTACTTTGATGATCCATTTAACAACCAACATGATACATTGACTTGTTATGTCCTTTAGGACCAACCCATAAAATACCTTAGGTTTGTAGCATATTTCCAATGCAATAGCATTATGTTTTATATTTCATTTACAATCATACCACAAAAAGACTCTAATAATCCTATGAAGCTTATTGAAGTTCACCTTGTTGAAAATCCAGTAAGAAGAGCAGTAAATACTGTAAGAGGAAATTACTTTCTGACCATCTTGTATTTATCTAGGCAATGATAACAAGTTTCCATTACATTTTTGAAGCTTATTATTTATTTTCACATAAATCCAATACCAGATATACTTAATGTAATGAGTAAGAGTGAATGGAATACCTAGATATCTAACCAAGTGCTTGGGGCCTTTCTACATCTATCCAAAATCAAGATGTCAATCAAGGGGGTTTCATGACACCTAATAATACATAATTTATGATATGTAATTTGGGATCCTAAATCCAATTAATACACTTCCAGTCTTGATGCAACCTATTATGATTTTTATTTGTCCAAAATTGGGAAAAGATGGTGTCATCTATAAACAAAACATCTAAAAGCTCCTACCTATTAGGAAAATATAGACCTTTGACAGGGGGACTTAAAGAAGTATCCCTTAGAATATAATGAAGAGTATCAGGTATAATCATAAATAAGGAAGGGGACAAAGGGAATCTTTGCATAATATATCATTATAACCTAGTAAAATATGTAAGGGTGCCATTAAATTCAATTGTAACATATACATATTTGAAAAAAAACATTTACTCTACAGAACTTATCCTAAAATCCTAAAGCATTATTATTATATTATGTCTTAAGCCTTCTCAAAGTCCAAAAGTATCATTCCCATATTTTTTTAGAGTCTTGGGACCATTGCATGCCTTCCCAACTAGACAAAAGGTTATCTAGAATATATATACCTTCCATGAACCCTATTTAAGTGTGTGAAATAATCTAAGGGAGTAAAGAAGAAACTCTTCTAAAAATCATCTTAGATAAAATTTTATTAGATACATTCAAAAAGGTTATCGGTCTCTAATTTTTGACCTAAAAGTTATCCCTATCTTTGGCAAAAGCTTAACCACATGTTTGTTAATGTCAACCCAAGGGATCTAACTTCTAGGGTTTCCATATAAACATTCAAATAGTCCTTGGCTAAAATGACCAATCCAATGGTAGATAAGGAGCTTAAAGAAATATTAAAACAAATTTTTCCTTCCCTATTACATTAGTCCATTGTTTACAAAAACTTTAAATCTTTTGACGACTTATGCCATACTTTTTATGATCATGAAATGAAACTTATCTCATTAAACAAACTTAAGTATGTAGTAAACACAATGAATAAATCCAATACTGAGTTTACTATCAAATAAAGTTTTTAAGGTGAAACCTTAAAAACCTAAAAAGGAAAAAATTATTATGGTTAACATACTGTCACAAAATCTAATCGAATTATCTTATCCAATACACAAATAAGACAATTTTCATGCTTACTTGAGTCTCCAAATTTGTTACTTTTGAAGCTTATGGAGTGTCACATCATATCTCTCATCCTATAGAGGTTGATATGACTCAAACTTTACCAAAAGGATATGATGCAAATGATTATTGTGACTATCACCAAGGATCTGGGCATTCTATGAACAAATGTTTTACATTGAAGCATAAGATATCAAATCTCATTGATGAGAAAAAAATTACATTTAATGATCCTGTAAAGGAATCAAGTTCACAACCTGGTGATCACTATAATTAGAAGATATTTAACAACCCTTTGTAAGAGCATTCTAATAAGGATACAAAAGTGAAAATGGCATATAATGCACATCCTCCTCCACCACATTATGGGAACCCATTAGATGGTATTATTGGTACTTATACATGGCATACACCTCCCATATTCATAGACCTTCTATTAATTTTCATGACAAAGAGATTATATATGATGACTCAGATCTTAATTCATTATTCATTTGAGCATACCTTGATCACCAACCTATACACATTGTTATGATTGATAATGGTGATAGTAATAATGTTTACAACCATGACATTACTCAAAGTTTTTGGTTATACACATGATGATTTACACCCAATTTGACCAAAGTGGTCAAATAATTTGATGGAACATCATAGCAGGTCCTTGGTGAGATTAACTTACATATATAGGTTGGTCCAACACATGTGGTCACTACATTATTAGTTATACCATAAATAAGAGTCTTTGATATAGTATTAGGATGACCTTGGATATATTAACTCCATGTAGTACCTACTATAGTGTATGGATGTATTAAATATGTTCATGCCAACATGGTAATTATAGTTTTAGAATTATATATGAACATCCACTTAAAAAAGATAAGTTTATACCTAGGAAGTTAATTATCAAACCTACTAAGGTTAATCCTCCATGAAATGTTAAGCAATAGGAAATACCATTTCATAGGTAGATAGTACTTTAGAGACCACTGCATTAGAGATACACATTAAATTCTAAAAAATCCTCATCTACTACTACACAACATATGCAGTTACCTTGAGCAACTAAACATGTTCCTATTCCTACTTTTCTAAATAAACCAAAAATCACTCATTGATGGGTTCCATAAACCCCCATTCCTTATATTATTTCCTCATGACAATAGAATCCTACAATACATACATAGAGTATAATAGATCCTATAGTGACATATATTATGCATATACATTCTCCTTGGTAGGACCACCAGTTTATTTCACTAAATTATGAGTTGGGAGATACCTATGACCATCTCTTGGATGAGATCATAGGATATTTTTTTATTTTTCAAATATACCAAAAATACAAAAAAATAAAACATTCAAAATCCAAAAATATTTGGCATTTCCATATCTTATTAGCTCCTTAGCATCTATGTTTTTGGTATATAAAATATCATTTCTTTATACACACACACATATGTTTCACACATATTTTGAGTGTGATATAAGCATACCAAAACACATGATATATATGCATATGGATTAAGGACCTTCCCTCTACTCAAGTAATAAGTATGTTTGAGGAATCTAATTTCTTTGATCATGATATGCCCAAGTTGCATTCTTTTATGATCATTTTCCATTATCATGGTTGAGCTTATGTACTTACACATAACTTTATCCATGCTTATATCTTTCATAGTGTACTTGCTATGCTTTGTATTTAACATATTTTTCTAACACATATATCCAAAGTCTAATATTATATGTTTATGTTGGATTATTATGATTCTATACTTTTCATTTTTTCACTTCCTTGAGTGTCTTACCTTGTTCGTTCTTGTCTTGTTTGTTTGAGAATTTATATATTCTCCATTACTTGCACCCATGCCCCACCCCTCTGTGCCTTTGTTTTCCTATTGTGACATTTTGAACATAACATAGTTTATTGTATATAGAGATTTGAATATTTCATTATATGATTTGTAGACATTTGATTGAGTAATATCCCTTTGATTGTGTGATATTTGAACATGCCCCTTATAAGAGGTTTCCTTAGACTATTGCCTTTTGTCTTGATTTTGAGTTCTCTTATGTGTGTGATTGATTGATTGTTGAGATTATACTATTAATCTCTAGATGTTGTCATTATTTACATCATCTATCTTAGGAATTTATGTAATTACATACTATGTACCTCATTTTTATATCTACCTAGAAATGTTACTCTTATAAGATACATGATCCATACACAAATTGTACAATTATCTTATCATTTTGAAGTAAGGTAACTATAAATTCATACTTCCCCTCACCTTAAAGGGGGGAATATCAATGGGGAATGTAATAGAGGTATGGCTTCCACATTTTCAACATTTTTAAATTACAGTGGGGGTATGTTTGGCAAACATGTTCTCCACACTTTAAATTAGTTTTTAGATTATCCAGATTCAATGGTGGCATGTTGTTGATGTGGATTTTCTTCACACCATAGAGACCTATGAGGTAGCCTCTAATGTTTTAGGATCAGCTAATACATTTAATCCAAGGCATGAGTTTTAGGTTATTAATTTTTGTAAATAATTGCATGGTGTAATAATGATGAGTAGTGGGTTATTTACCTCAGATGGTTAAGATGAAATGGAATATAAAATAAACCAAAAAAGTTTATTGGAGGTGGATGGGTGGATTCAAAATTAAGGTAGACTAGATCAAAAGGGTATAAAAAGAGGGAAAGGTAGGGCATAAAGTAAGGGCTATAACTCAAATATGGATGAAACCCTTATAAAATGGTCTTTCTACTATGGATTGGATAAGTGATTGAGAACAAATGCCTTTTGTAAGTTGATATCATAACACAAGACACACAAACATAGTTAAGAGTCAAATTAAACAAAATACAATAAATTCAATGTTTTAATCAAAGGTTTCTAACACTACTATATTATTGGTGCACATACTCTATTAGTGGGAGATTATAATTAATGAACAAAGAGAATTCAAACTAGTTAATAACATAATCTAAATAATTGTATTAAATACACTTCTACACAACCCAAATAACTAAAAAATATTGGTGTGATGAAACTTCCTCAATGTGACACAAGATTTTGAAGAGAAAAAAACATCAAGATAAACTTACATAATAATACTCATAATTTATTCTTCATATCAATTAAAAAATTCTCCTCTCTTTAGAATGGAGGGGGTACAAGTATATGTAGATTTGGATGGGGATGCCTCATCCTTCAAATAGAGTCTAAAATTAAAACCCATAAAATAAGATCATATCAAAAATTCATGCATCTCATGTATGATTAAAATGTATAATATAAATAATACATCTCTATCAAAAATAAATATTAGATACAAAAAAGCCCAAAAGACTTGAGTTATAACTCAGTGATGTATTGATACACAAATAATACCTATAGTGTTGATGTGGCACTATTCAAATATAAAGCTTTCATGTTTTAGAGACTAGGTTGTTGTCACTACAATTAGAATTGGAGTTGATGTCATTTTTGAACTTATCCCTACTATAGTTGAAAGTATAATGATTGGGGGCACTAATGGCACTGTGACTATAAATGTGACAAAAGGAGGCTCCTTTGGTGTTTCACCACTATATACACCAAAAATTGATACTAGAGAGTTGATGGCTAGGAATGGACATATGATGTACCTAAAAGAATATTCACCTAATTTAGTGCTTAAATATTATGATATAGATAATAAATTGAATCAAAATCCATTTTGATTATCTCATAGTCTATGATTGACCTCATGAATAATTGGGAAAGCTTAGACATTAGTTTTCCATGGATGATCATAGAGTGTTTGAATGCTACGTTGAGTATGTCTATGTTTTCCACCTTGTATTTCAAAAAATTTATGCATTTATTTATTTTCTCATTATATTATATACAAACCCTTCTATCTGAATATCAAAACTATTGGCAGCTACCTAGAGTAAGCTTTCAAAAACTATCCTTGTGACTAATTGTCTCAAAGGCATGCATAGAATAATGACTCTCATATCATTCAAAACACATAATTGACATTTCTCATGGATTTTAAATTATTTTAATAGGGCATGAATCTCCTTATGTCACTTTAGAAAGCTATCCCTTTTTCATCGCTATTGGATTTAGGGTTATTGTGACATTTGATGCTATCACTAAATTCATATGTGCACATGTTTTATTTATTTTAGACATGCCTATTAGGTTAAGCTTAACACACACACACACACACACACACACACACACACACACACACACACACACACACACACACACACACACACACACACACACACACACACACACACACACACACACACACACACACACACACACATTTAATAGTCTCATATGACTAAGACACACTTCCCCATTTAGGGTGAGACATGGATCTTGCAGCTCTTGTTGAACATATGTTATACAAGATATTGGTTACACCCTATACATTATCCAAAATATCACTTGTAGATTCAGTAATACTTATTTCTTGAAAATTATTCTTTGATTGGTTATATATTTAGAACATTTTCTTAACAAATACTTGAGTCACATCTATGAATATATATGGATCCTCTATGTATTCATCTGATTCTCCTGCATGGGTATTTATTTTCTTTATCAAGGAGAATATATCCTCCCTTTGCTCCACTTCTATGGATTCACCTTCAATAAACATAATTTTCATCTTGACCTTCTATATGGTATTTATATGTTTATAAAAATGGAAATTCACCTTCATAATCTCAGTGATAATAAAGTCTTGCCTACCTATTTCCTCTCCCTATAACTTCTAGATCTAGGGAGGAATGTTTAATATATCTTTCTCTATAGCCTAATCCATTGGTGTAGAATTTGAAAGTAGGGAATTTACTAGTGGGAGAATTTGTGTTAAAGGGTATAAAATTAATTGAGAAGGTGTTGATGGATCTATAAATAAATGAATATCCTTCTTTCATCCTATGAATTTTCTCTATAGGGGTATATTAATAATATACCTAACCTTATTTGGGGTTTGATAAATATAGACTATGTAAGAATATGTGGAAGTGAGCTTTGAAAATGGCATACCCAATTGGGTAGATAGACTAAATATAAAATAATGTGTATCAAAAATGGACACTATCTCTCTAAAATGTGCCTTTGTTCTAGTAGCCTATGGATAAGTGGTTTTGGAGAAAGAATGTGTCACTAGGATTGAAGGTAAATTTTATAGATATTCTGTAATAGATGAATAAGTAACCCAAGTGTAAAATGTAATAGTAATAGGAGAAGCACAATAGATAGATCCACTATACCAATGCCAATAAAAAAATAGTTACAGTATCAAGAACACTATAACCTTGAATAAAAATTGATGTTTTTGTTGTTGGGGAAACAATACCTGGCATAGTGTCAACTATTGAAACTACCTGAGTGGTTACTATTATGGAATCTATCTCTTTTTTATTTTTTATTATTTCTCTAATTATTCTTCTTGTTCTTCTAATTTCCCACTTATTTATATTTCCTCCCCTATTTATGTATAAAGGAGACCTAATGAGACACCCAAGTATTCTACATACCTCTCTTTTTATTATGTAGGGATTTGAGAAGAGACTAGTTGAGTCCTTATTTTTATCTTATAAGTAAAAGTAGTGTAGCTAGGATTGATTATTGTAACTAGTGTGAAAGTGGGTATAAAGGAATCAAATGAAGTATCTATTGGCGTTATAGATGGATATGGGTGAGTAAATGATGGTGGATGGTATGGGAGTATAAATGATGAGTCAATGGTGGTTGTAGTGGTAGGTGAGGGAGCTAAAGTATTAGGAAATAATGGCATGGGTGATAAAGCAATGGAAGGTGATGGTAATATATAAAAAATAGGAAATTTAAATAAATAAGAAGGGAGACTTACTTGTTACATTATTGTCAATAGTGGTAGGGGTGAAAAAGAAAGTGATCCCACTAGACTGCTATGAACTATTAGGTATCCCATGCTTGAAGTGAGTGGAATAAATAAATCACTTGGAGGTATGGGGATACCCATAAATATATTAGACATGGTATATTGATTTCTCTTTATAGATGTTCTCATTTCCATTTGAGGATGAGGATGGTGAAACGATGGTTAAGCTATCTCCTCATTGTTTATCCTTTTGGCATCTTCCTCAACAATACTAGGATCATATTTTATCCTTTGTATCATTATCATAGAAATGCCTAATTTTCTCATCTATAATATGACATCAATGTCATATTTAAACCATTGATGTACATATTTATCATGAACTTTATTTCCAAGCCTCTCAAGAGTACTCTTGATATTATTCCTTGGGTCCCAGTATCTAAATGGATATTTTTATAGGCCATAATTAACTTTGATATTACCCACCAGATATAAATGCTCCCATTTTGGTATTACATGTGGAAAATACTAAGAGGGACCTTGAGATTAAGTCCCTACCTATCCTTATTCAAATTAACATTTAAACTTTTAGATAATTGGAAAGCAATTTATTTCTCAACCAAATTATTTGAGACTTGCCTTGATAGATATAGTGTAGATGCATAGGTCCCTTTTATCCTTATAATTATATGATTATGGTAGAAATAGTAGTCTCCCATATTTTAGATGTTACTTTTGATTAGTTTTGATAACTTGGGCATACCTTGTGCATAAATGGACCTATATACCATTGGATAAAATGCATATATAATTACCTAAATTTATTTTCTAAATATGTATATGTGTTTGAGTCTAAAATCATCACAAATCATTTTCTTTGGGTATTCCTCTGACAGTTACCAAGGATAATTTTGTGACATGGTCATTGTAACATTCACGATATCCACCAGAAATGAAATCATATAGAAGTTTCCATCTGGTAAAATTTTTGGTTTGGACATTTGAAACTTTAAATTAGAACTAACCCCTAGGATTAAAATTTATTTAAAACTCAAGATTATGTCTAACAAAGTCACCCATATCTCATACATATAGGTAATGTGGGGAATCCATATAACCTATTTAGTAGTGACATAACTACTCGTATCCATGGTCTAAATTTGATTATATGAATAGATTAAATAGGGCCCTTGATTACAAAAATCTTAGGATTTAAGGTCATTATCTCAAATTATCCTTGACTATGTTGGCTAACAACCACACATTTGTGGCATGATGGTTATATGTCATTTCAAGGGCTAATAGTCTGTAATATTTCTCAAAAGCATTCCTAGAAATATATTCCACTAGGTTAGTGCTACATCTATGATGTAGTATAATCCTTAAAATTTGACCATTTAAAAATAAATCATACAAGTCTATGTAAGGCTTTACCTTTGGTTTTGATGCAATGTTATGTAATCTTACTGATTTTATTACATGTACATCATCTATGTATCTCTTTATGACTATGGATAGTTGGTCTTATGCTCTATATGGATCGACAACATCAAACTTTTCCCAAACATTTGAATAATGTTTAAACTAGTTTTCTAATGTGTTTGGTCTAACACCATGTCCATAAAATTTATTCTTTTAGGAATGTAATACATAGATGGAGGATTAACATGAGATGAGGAGGCCATTGGAACTCTATAAAATATCTTTGAATGTATCATAAGATTTCTAGAAAATATAGGGCCTTTAGTCACCTTGGAGGTCAAATTCATAATTTGTACATGATAGTTTGATAGCACTGTGACTTGATTACATTTTGAAAATGAAATATATCACATAGGTTTTGATTTGATCAAGACTTGAATGCATGAAATTACCATCTCATGCCTATTAGTTGTAAATAATGAAATTTTATTTATTACCTATCTATTTCTCCTTCATTTGAATTTTGATTTTACAACATTAACTTTGGCAAGTCTGGCTACCACGTGGCATATTTACACTAATTTTGGATGATTAGTCATCTTACTATGATAAATGTCTCTTTTCTATGTTTCACGATTGATTTTATGTCTTTGAGATTGATTTATTTAAAAAAATATTATTGGAACTATGTTTCTTACTTTTTGGGTGTGGATTCTAACTTTTCTACTTTGTTATTTCAATAATGGGTGAGTGAGATTGTGACATTGGAAAGATCTCACTTCTTTAGAGGGATTTTAAATTTTGACTATATACCTTCATTTGATAGGCCATGAGTCTCCTAGATCATGCTATGTGGATAGTTTTAACTTACCTAGGATCTAGCCTCTATACTATGCTCTAGTAAGTTATGGGTTATCGAGATGATGACACATAGATGGCCCATGCTAATCTAGATGGTCTTCAAGTTTTAACTATGTAATTTTGTCCTATATGTTTTAGATCACTTAGATTATGACACACAAAGTAATCTCATTCATATGGAGGGTAGTGAAGATTTATAAATTATGTAAGCACCCATCAATCACATATAAGAGGGATAGTGCCACGTGGATGGTTCAACCTATTTGTTGGATTGGATAATTGTATGATATTTACTTGATGACATCATCTGTGAATACAAAATATGATGGCATGTGGATGTCCCATGTTACTATAGGTAATTTAAGACTTATAAAATGCATGATTGTTGAAGGACCTACAAGTGAATGAGATGAAGACACGTGGCATGATAATACGTGCTCAAGTGCCCAAATTATTATGTAGACTATGTTTTGAACATGTAGGATTAAAATAAGTAAGATTTATACATGTGAATTAATATCACTTATTTAGGTATAAATTAGACTTAAAAATTTAAAAATCATGAGTGAGGAAGCTAGATGAAGATGCGTGTCAAGAGCCTATGATGTTAGGGCTAGTATGTGCACTTAGACAAAAATAACTTAGGAAAATTCATTAGATTAGTTAATTAGTCAAATAAATCATAATTATAACCAATCCTAACTGAATTTTATGTTAAAAGGCATAAAATATTTATAATTTTTTTGATTAGAGACACATATCTAAGCACTCCAACATTCATATTTGAAATTTTAAAAGCTGAGGTCTAAGATATCAATACAAAGCATATTACAACCTAGATTTAACATGGAAAAAAAGATACAAAACAACCTTGAAAACATTAACACTATAACATAGTCTTGATCATGAAAATTGTAACAAAAACTGAATAGCCATTGAGAAAACAAATCCATTTTCATGTGAGCTAGACCTAAACATGAAATACATAAGACATGATCATGAATATTTGAATTCAAAGTGGGTCCACATCTAAATTTTTTTAAGGTCAGGTGTGTTGGTCATAATAAATGGTAACTTACTGGGGAAATACTCCAAAGTATTTGAGAACCTAAAATTTTGGTTTGATTATACAAAACTTTAAACTTTACCAGAAAGAAATATATAAACCATAAAATTAAAAGAGACTCCAAACATAACCATGAAACATCATAACCCTTATTAATATTTGTACTGTGTGTGATATTATGATGATTAATTCCCACTTTTTATGATAGTTTTAACAAAGATTTAGGCAAGGTTGAAGATTGGATTGTTTTTATTTGCTCAAAATATTTATCTTTTAAGTACTAAAAAATGGGAAGTTAGGCATTGCTCTGATACTAGCCACACGTATATATCCCTAATAGATATACCTATGATTCCACTCTAATCATTTATCTACTTTCATCTAGGCATCTATAGCCTTAATAGAGATTACTTGAATCGCCTTCTTCCATGAGTTTTTTTTGCTGAACCTTGCTTAGAAGAAGGGTTGGGAACTATCATTGACTGGGTAAATAGGAATGAAATTTATATTATATTAGATATTATCTTCATTATTTGACTTTACTCAGTGTATATTATCTCTCAAACAAGTTTTAAATGTGTAAATGTGTAGTTAATCTTTCATAATGAGAAGTAAAATTTACATGAAAACATAAGAGCAACTTTTAATAGTATGATAAACTTATTCAATTCAGGTAAAACTTTCTTCTCAAATAAGACACATACCTTGATCCAAGTGTTTAAAAGGCATTGATAATATTCTATAAAAACATCATTTGAATTTTAATTTTTCCACTCTTGTTAGGATAATATTTATGAAATCATAAAAGCGTTAGATTGATCTGAATTTAAACAAACTAGTCTATGAAATCAAAAAAATTACTATGTAAAGTAAAAAATGTTGAAAGTAGGAAATCTATCCTACAAAAGTAAAAATTTAATATAGAAAGTAAGGAATATAATATAAGAAATATATAAATCTAATCTAATATTATCATTAATTTAGAATTCACAATCATTATGAAATGGATCCAATTTGAGTAACCATGAAATAATGTTTCAAAAACTACCCATTAACCATAAAAGTTAAATTGTTACCTTCAAGATCCTTCAAGCAAAAAGCATTGTTACCCAAAATTTTAGAAATATGATATGATTTAATATTCATGTGCTTTGTCCCATAGGATCACTAAGTATAAAATTTGGAAAAACTTGATCTTAGATATTTTATCAAACCATATTTTGATAATGTTTTGGTGTTTACTGAAGCTTTGTAGAGATTCAGTTCATGCATCCTCCATCTGGACAATGTCTAGTAATCTTGGCTGAATCTTTTCATATTATTCCATATACTCTTGCATGAATTTATATATTAGTATATTGAGAGTAATGGGAAATACATGATGATTCCCATAAACTATAAGAAAAGGGGAAGCTTTGAGGTTCTATTTATGTATTATTTTTCTTACCCATAGTGTATACTTTAATAACAGATGCCATTCTCTTGGTTTATCTTCTGTTAACTTAATAATGATGTCCATCAAGTTTTTTTTATTGGATTATGTAACTCCATTTCCTTATGGATAGTAATTCAAATAAAACTTGGTGGTAATCTAATTATTGTAGACCCACTTAGTGATCCACATAAATTGGAAGGCTGGACCATTGTCACACAAAATTAACTAGTGTTCCAAATCTAGTTAGTATATTTTATTCAAGAAACTTTATCATATATTGATCTCTAGAATACTTTGTTGTTGCAATATCAGTCCATATAGTATAATAATTTATGGTTTCCAATACAAATTTGTGTCTTAATAAGGAATTGGGGATAATCACTCCCACAAAGTTTAAACCCCATTATACAAAAGGGTGTCCTTTGATTATACGTTACAAAGGCATTGCTTCATGTATTTAGATTTTGATAAATACTTAGAAATAATGTCATGATATGACATGGATTTGAGAACCATTGAAGATGGTAGGGCAAAAGTATCCCATATTTATAATTTTTTGAGCTGTAGCATTTACAAAAGGATGTCTACTACCAAGATTTTGATGGAGATTATCTAGGATGTTTGTGGTTTCTTCTTTTTATACACACCTTAAATAGATGCCTCCATAGTTTTTAAGATATAAAACTCCTTTCTTTATCATGTAGTGAGATGATTCGTGTCTTATTTTTCATCTTTGTTCTCTATTTAACTTAGAAGAGCATGTGCCTATGAGCTAGTAGTGGATGATTTGGGTATGATAGTCACCTATAGTTACTTGAAATTTATTGATTTATTCAATAGAGATGCATGGATATATTTTAGTTATAAATTAGATATACAATGACCTCTAACCATTTTATCAGGTCTAATTTTAAGATAAAACTCCTACACCTTAGCCATCCATTTTCCTCTTCTCTTGCCTAACTCATTCTCTCCAAGTGTTAGTTTGATAATTAAACCTAGGACAATGGTGTAGGTATTTTTGCATAAAATGTAATATTTGAATTTCATCACTACCTTAGTCATAGAATAAATATTTTTATCAGTCATAGAATATTTCAATTCTAAATCTTTAAAATTAGACCTCATAAAGGCAATTGGATGTTCAATGTCATTGAACTTTTGTGTGAGTACTGGTACTATAATATGCTTTAATACAAAAAAATACATGAGGAAATTCTTGGAAAAGTTAGGGCTGATCAAAACTAGATCTTGAGATATGTTAGTATTAATATATTAAAATGCACTTTTGGATTCAACTATGCACTTAATTTTGGCATCTTGCTTAATCATAACACTCAATGGCTTAACAATATCTATATTTTTTAGAAATGAATTTTCATGCAAAGTTTATTTTACCAAATAAATATTTAAGATCTTTTCTATTATCAGGATATGGTATCTTTTATATGGATTGAACTTATTCTGGGTCAATAGAAATCCCATCTTTGGTAATGATGTGGCCCAACATCTTTACTTTTGTGACTTTAAAGACACTCTTATTTATATTTAATGACACCCTATACCTTCTACACTTATCAAACACTCTATCTTAGTGAGCATAATGGTCAACCCTTTTATTTGAAAATATAATCAAATCATACATGTATATGATGATACATTTTCTAATGAGTCCTTGAAAGGCAAAATCCATGGTACACTATAAATTTTCACCTGAATTGGTCACATTGAATGGCATCCCCTTATATACAAAGGTTCCCCACTTGGTGGGAAAAGTAGTTTTCATTTGGTCTTTAGATCCTACCAATACTTGATTTGAACCTAAGAAACCATCCAATAAGGACATCATTTATGATCCAATGACCATCTATATCACTTCATCAAAGGAAGGTAGAGGATAATCATCCCTTTTTGAGGCTCTATTCAAGTTTTTCAAGTCAACACAAAGTTTGATTTCATCATTATTTTTCCTTACTAGCACCAAATTAGAAACCCATGTGGAGTGTCTGATTGGGAAAATAATTTTGAAATCTAAAAACTTTTATACTTCCTTCTAAATGAGAGGATCTAAAAATTGGATTCACTTGTATTTGGAATTTCTTAAATGGATTACACCCTTCCTAGAGGGGTATAGTATGTATTATGACTTTAGGGTTAAAAACCTTTAGATATTCATATTTCCATGAAATTACATATCTATATTATGTCAATAAATCCCTCATTTCTACCTTTTAGATTTAGATCAACTCAATCTAATGTTGACATGATGTGGATGATCATCAGTGCCCAGGTTTACTTTATCAATATCAATTTCATTTGTTTTAGACCATTTACGTCTTTCAACTTGAAGATCCATATCAAAATCTCACTCTAGTGACACCATCCCCATAGGTATTCACATTTATTTTAGATTAAAGATGCGATCATCTCCTAATTATTATGTGTTCACAGGGTTAAAATAATTTTCATCAATTATTTGGGATTCAATAGTATCATAATTTCCTAAAAAATGTATAATCTACTGATCATCATTAAACACATTTAAAAGTTTCCACATTATCTAGGACTGAGGGACATAGAACAAACTCCATCTACATCTTGGACTCTAAGAGTGGTGCTAAATTAGTAGCTGAAGCTGCTAGTGAATCTACTATCTAATTTTCCTCCCTTTGGATGGATATGATGTTGAATACTTTTTATGAATCAATCAAGTCCTAGGCTCTATGTTTATACTTTTTAAAGTATGAAATATTTCACTGATATTTGCTCTTAATCTAGTTGATGACTAGCTTTAAATCTACAAGTATCAATAACTATTTGACATTGTACTTTAGTGCAAACTAAAAGCCTAGAATTAAAGCTTCATATTCAATTTAATTATTGGTGCATGGGAATTTTAACCTTTATGTGACAATGTACTACCTCACATATGTAATGATCAATGTTATGCCCATTCTTGAACCTTGCTTAGAATAGGCACCATCAAAGTATAATTTCCAAAATTGTGAAGGACATTCAAATTCTTGTTCATGTGATCCATATTTTATAGTAAACATGTAAACACCTACATGAGATGGATTAAAATAACATTTTTTATTCTTGGCATTATATTCCATGATGAGGTACTTCATCTTTGGTTATATTTCCACTCAGATTTTATTTTACACCCCTTTCTATGACACCCACATCTATGAAAAATTAGTATCCATGTAAAGATTTAATGTCTTGGATCAATCATAGCTCAAAATTAATCCATATGCCTCAAGAATTTCAAATACTAATGTATGTATATATGTATGCATGCATATATGTATGTGTGTGTGTACACACACACACATGTGGCTCTAAATCCAATTGCATGTAAATGTTTAGTAACTCCATAATAACTAAGACTATAGTCTTGTCTAAATATAAGACTAATATCTTAGACTTGTCTGGAGTCAACCCTAATTTGCTAAGTAAATACCCTTAGGAATGATGTTGGCTGAGGCACCTGAGTATTCCAAACAATTATGTACATTTTTTCCAAACATTATAATAGTCAATATAAAAGGTGGCACCTTAGGTTTTTATCAAAAAATAGACACATTATTATGTGCAACTTTATATTTATTAGTAGATGTATTACTAGTTAGCACTTTTAGTAACAACTCAATTTGTTCAATAATTTGGGCCAGATCATGTAGAGTGTATTCACCTTATTTTTATTCATATCATCAACTATACTGTATCTAATTTTGTTCTATGAATCCACAACCTATTATTGATCATTGAATTTTTAAGGGGGTGGATTATTATTAGCTTTTGGATATGGAAGAATAACTACACTATTATTTGGGGGCATGAAATTCATGAGAGGTTATTGGCCCTTGCTCCTTAGGTTATATTTTTTTCTTTAGAAATGCTAAAAATCATTAATCTCATATGTATTATCTTATAGCTCATTCTTATCCTTAATTGGGAATGGGAACTCATATGCCTTGAACATATTTGCAGTGCTGGATAATCTAGAGGTTTTTAATTGAATAAAGATAATTTGAGATAAATTCATACATTTCCATATTTTTCTAAAAAATCTCAAAGGATATAAAAAAATCTATACAGTCTATCTCACCATGTTGTGCATTATTGTGAACTCTAAACCAATTTGGTAAAGTAACCTCACATATATTTATCTTAGGAATATTGTTGGGTTTTTACTTAGAGTTATTCCCCAACATATTTAAGGGTTTTTTGTATCTTTGGAATGTGAATTTCTTATTGGTTTTTTCTCCTATAGTATTCCTAAAACATTTTTTCATGCTCAAAAACTCATTACTAAGTTTATATGCCATACACTGAATGGAACCTAGTTCTAATTTTGTAGAATCAAAAGTAGTACCCTATGTGGTAAAAGTATTAAATGGGACCATGGCTTAGTTATGACTTTGATGATTAGGTTATAACACAAGATTATTCAAAAAACTAAGGTTGTACTTAGGTGGAAATGGGACAAAGGTAACTATGTATATACCAAGTTCTACTTGTGAGCCATAACATTTTGATTAGAAGTCATAAAAAGATTAAGGGTTAAGAAATTTAGATTAGTATTAGGCATGGATAATTCATGTAATTAGGTATTCAAATGCCTACCAATATTGATAGCTTCAACATAGGCTAGTGGTATTGAGGTGATGTTCAGTTCCCCATGTAATAATATTGCAATCATAGAGTCTAAGGTGTTTTTATACATCTCAAGGGATAACACATAACTAGGACTATAATTAATATATAACCAACTATAAATATTTTTGAAACTTATGTTAAAGGCTCTGATTAGCTCATTAAGTTCTCTTATCATGCTTAAAATCATGCCAAACAGGTATTTTAAGACTAGTCTAAAGAAGTAATTTAATCCTCTAGATGTTGAAGAACCAATCTAAACAACATCCTATAATGTAAAATGGAAAATTTTGCATGCCACATCTTAATGGACTATGTTTAATAACCCTAAGGTAGTCTTGAAGGCCTTGATGTGTTTTTTTGTAGCCCTTCCTCTTGAAGGAGAAACTAAGGCATATATTTTAATAGTTTTCTTATCAAATTATAGACAACATCAAGTAAAATAATAGTAGAACAAGCTAACCAAGGTAGGGGTATAGTACATGGAGGAGTTGACCTCTTTTTATTTAGGAATTAGACTAATTCTAGGGTTCCCTTAAGGTGTCTTTGTTTGACCTAGGTATTTTATGGATCTGTAGGGGTGAGGCTAGTAGACCAATGTCAGAATTAGATTTTACCAATCTCCTTAGTATATCTAGTACAACTCAAGTGATCTTTCTTAAGAAATGAAAAGGCCCTCTTTATATCACCAAAAATAGTTTCCTATCAATGTGGTATTTTACACACCATATAATCATACTAGGTAGCATCTAACATTTTAGGATCAATGAAGAATTTCAATCTAAGGCATGAGTTATAAGGCATTAAATTTTGTAAATAACTATGTGGTGGAATAGTAGTGAAGAATGGGTTATTTAGCTTGGATGATTCAAATGTGATGAAATCTAAAATGAACCAAAAATGTGTATTAGAGGTTGATGGGTAGATTTCAACCTAAGTTGGAATGGACCAAAAAGGTATAAAAAGAGGGAAAGGTAGGGGAAAAAATAAGGTTTGAGACTCAAATATAGATGAAACCCTTCTAAAATGATTTTATACTAAGGGTTGGACAAGTGATTAAGAACCAATTCCTATTGTAATTTTTTATCAACACATAAGACATACAAACACATTAGGAGCAGTGAAAAAATATAGTAAATTAAATGTTAATAATCAAAGGTTGTTACCACTACTAGATTGTTGTTGCACATCCTATGTCAGTGGGATATTATAATTAATGAATAAATAACATTAAAACTAACTAATATCATATTATGGACAACTATATCAAATTCACTTCTACACAACCCAAATAACTAAAAAATACCAATGTGATGGAACTTATTCAATGTGACATAAGATTTGGAAGATACAAACACATCAAGACAAACTTATAGAACAATCATCATAATTTATTATTTATCTAAATTGTAAAATTATCTTCTCTTTGGAATGGAGGGGGTACAAGTATATGTATCTTGGGATGGGGAAGCCTCATCCTTCAAGCAAAGTCTAAATTTACAACACCTAAAATAATATCATATCAAAAATTCATGCATACCATGCATGTTTACAATGTATAATATAAATAATAGATATCTTTCAAAAATAACTCATATACAAAACTAACCCAGAATACTTGAATTACAACTTAGGCATGCAATGATAAAAAAATAATACATATAGTGTTGATGTGCCACTGCTTGAAGATGAAGCTTGCATGTTTAGAGACTAATTCATTACCATTATAGTTAAAAAATGAGTTTATGTCAACATTGAATTTGTCCCTACTAGAGTTTTAACTACAGTGACTAGGGGAACTAGTGGAACTGTGACAAAAGTGAGCCCCTTTAATGTTTGCACCATTGTATATCCCATATATTGAGACTGAGTAGTTGATGGCTAGGAAGGGATAGATGATGTACATACTAGAATATTATTCTATTTCTGTGCTTCCATATTTTGATATAGAATATAAATTGAATCAAAATGCATTTTGATTGTCTCGTATTCAATGATTAACCTTATAAATAACTGGGGAAGATTAGCCATCAATGTTTTCCATGGATGATAATAGAGGCTTTGAATGATACATTGAGTGTGTTTTTGATTTCCACATTATCTTTCATAGAATTTCTCAATTAAATTATTTTTTCATTGGTCTTATATACAAACCCTATTATCTCAATCTAAAAAATGTTAGTAACTACCTAGAGTAGGCTCTCAAAAATTATCCTTGTGACTAATTATCCAAGAGGTGTATAAAGACTAGTGACTCTTGTATCCTTCAAAATAGATCATGCCCATTACTCATGGATAATAAATTATTTCACTAGGGAATGCATCTGCTTGTACCACTACATCAAGTTATCCCTTCACGTGGTTATGCAATTTAGGGCTAGTGTGAAATCTAGTGCCTTCATTAAATTCATATGTGCATACATACTATTTATTATAGCCATAGCTATAAAGTTAAGATTAGCCTCCAGATCTTTCATAGTCTCATATGACTGAGACACACTTCCCCATTCAGGGTGAGATTCTAATCTTTTATATCTTATTGAACTAGTTATGTTATACAAGGTCTTGGTTACACCCTATACACTATATAGAATATCCCTTAAAGATTCAATAATACATCTTTATTGAAACTTATTCTTTGATTGGTCATCACTCCAGAACATATGCTTAAGAACTCCCATAGTTGCATCTATGAAGCTATATAAATCTTATTTGTACTCATTTGATTAGTTTGGATGGGTCTTTATTTTCTTTGTTAGGGATAATACATCCTCCCTATGATCCAATTCTATGGATTCACCTTCAATGAACATAGTTTTCCTCTTAACCTTCTTCATGGTATTTGTCTATATATCAAAATGGAAGGTCACCTTTGGTAGATCATTAATAATCAAGTCTTGTCTACCTATTTACTCTTCTTACAAATTTTAAATCTAGGGAGGAATGTTTATTATAACTTTCTCCAAACCTTGATCTATTGGTGTAGAAGTGGAAAGTAGGGAATTTCTCGATGGAAGCATTTGTGTTGAAAGGGAAAAATGGAAGGTGTTAGACCTATTTTGATTACCTCCCTTACTTTTTGAAAGTCATGTCTTTGATTCTACCATATATATGACTTGTGTCATAAAATATATAATTGTGGTAGGGGCCCACTCATTTTAATTCAATCGAATATGCATTATATATTCTTTAACAAACATATGATTGTTATATTTGAATGAAATTTTACTTCTAACATCGATTATGTGGTTTTAAAAAGTATGAGTTGGTTCTAAATAAAATATTTTTTAGTTTCAATATTAATAGGTTATAGTGGTAGTTGGTAACATATTCAATGGTTTTTGATGATTACAATATTCACTTTAAACTTGATGCAATGCATAGTGTTGAATCAAATTAAGAGTTTATATTCATGATAAGTTATGTCATTATTCAGGTTGAGTTAATAGTTAGATATACTTTTAGTCAATATTTGAACAAGATAGATTTCACAATTCATGCCATTTAATATTGGACTTCATATCATAACAAGCTTGATCAAGTCTTGTTAATTAGGTTATTTGAGAAGAGGATATTCAAAGCTTGATTTTGCATTCCTTTAAATCATATTACTATTATGTATTAATTTATAATTAAAGGGATTAATTAAGTGCATAAGCTTATAACATTTTAAAAAAACATTATTTTTGAGACCTAAGACCTTAGTCCAATTGCCTAAGATATAAACACCATCTAGACCTAAACATTTCTTAATTTCATCAATGTTTATTACCTAGGAGGTAATATTAATATGCCATATGTATTAAGATATAAGGTTGATGATTCACTTTGAATATGGTATATGGTTAATAGGCACGTTGATTAAAATCTTAAAGCATATATTGATCATAATCGAATCTAGGTTCGAAGTAGAGTTAGGAAAGTGTGAGTGTTGATTTACTATGGATTTAGTCATTGATGCATTAATGGAATGCAATATTGAGACTTGAAGTGGCATATTTGATAAGATTGTGTGCATTAAGTCTTGGTACTTACCTTGGAATTTTCATTTGGTAGTTCATTTGGTAAACATGTAAATACACTGCTAAATAGATTAGCAAACTTCTAATTTTTACATTAATGGTTAATAAATTTGGCACATTATCAAAAACCAATACAAATATTACACATCATTCCAAGTATTAAATGAAAGTTATAGAATTATTTATAGGTATTTTTTTGGGTTTTTATTTAGTTCTTTGACAAGCTTGGCATGGAATCGACACTCTACTTGGATGAATTCTTGAAAGTTTGAAGGAAATAGATTGGGATTTTGTAAGCATTTTTTTAGATTGATGAGGTATGTGGAGCCACTTGATTAATTCAAGAAATATTTGTGAAGATTTTACTTGAAATGTGGAATTTGTTACATTTTTACACTTTAGCTTTATTATTAGAAATTTGAATAATTTTAAAAGAATATTCATAAGTTGCATGCAGTATTGACTTCTTCTTTTGAAACATATGAAATATTTTCAAAGTGAATTAGATATGTAACATGGGTTTATTTTTGGTATGAGCCTATTGAGAAAGCTTTTACATGGAATAGTTTCATGAATAATTTCTTCTTTATTATGCATGCATTCTTTATTAGAAAGATAATGGTCTTGAAAGTGTCTCATATGGCTTGACTGAATGTTAGTTCTTGCTGAGAGTTTGTTACCATTTTTATTTATCAACATAGGTTGTTTTAAGTTTAAAGGATTGCATGTAGTTTGATCTTAGATTAATAAGATGCATAAATTGATCATTTTAGTTTTTGAGTTTGATGATAGTCATATTATAGTTATATTATTTATTTGGAAACATGAATATAGTTCTACTCATTATTTTTGTGTGGTATAAAGATTGTTATTTTGGAAGTTTGTATGTTTTATTTACCTTAATATTTTGATTATCAAAAAGGTTTTAAATATGCAATGGGATTTACATGAATCTTTGGGTTTCATAGTGCATGTGTTCATTTTAGTTAAAATAAATTATTTAGATCATTCTGGTGATAAAATCAGTGGTAATTTTTGAGAATATTATTTCATGGCTTTTATCATGCACACATGTTTTTTTAAAGTATTGATTATATGTATACAATTATTTATTTATCAAAGGCATGATTTGGTTTGACAATGGTTTTTAGAAGGTAAATATTTTTAGTTGATTTTGGTTTTCATTAAGAAAATTTAAAGAATTTGTTTTTACATACTGGCCTTATATGCAGTCTGGATCGAAGAATTAGTTTTTGCAGTTCTATTTGGCATACATATAGATTTCCATATAATCTAAGGATTTGTGTTGTATATTTTATAATAGTCATGATTTGTATAAATAATGATTCAATGGATATTTATGGAATTTGTTCACTTGATTTATTTGTTTCTTGGTATAAAATAGTGATGTTTTGAAAGATATTTAAAGGTAATCTAGAGAGTACAGGGAAATTTAAATAAAAATAAAAGTTATGTTTTTAAAGAAGTTAGATTTATTTTGATATTCTTTTGATTGTCCATTACATGATATTTTTTAGAGCATCTTCAGGATATATTGATTTGGGTATTTTTTAGAATTTATATACTATAAAAATTATTAGAAATTATATGTTAAAAGGAAATTTTGATAAATAATGTCACGGGCAATTTTGTTTTAGAATATTTTGACTTCAATGTTCTTCTTAGAACATGATAGTGTAAGTTTGGGGTTAAAATGGACACAACAACTTAGTTTTTATCATTGACTATAGTAAATCTTAGTCATTGCAAAAGGTTACATGTTGAGGTTTTAATAGTTTTTATATTCAATAGAGTTATATGGTTGGAAGCTTGAAAGGTATCATAAATTTGTCATTTTTTATGCATATATTTTTGAATATTTCAAGTATCGAGATATAAATCATTTACATGATTTATCCTAGTTGATTAATTTTATTGGATTATGTTATATGATAAATAACATTCAGATCTTGACAATCATAGTAGGATATTACACATAGATATTAAGTATTTGTCTCATTATGGCAACTTTTGAGCATTTGTTGAATGAATATTGCTAGTGGAAAAAACAAAATCAGTTTAAATTATATATTATTTATGAATATAAATATATGAATTTCATTAAGGTTAGAATTTTATGGAGATTCATATATTTAATCCTTTTCAATATTTTTTAGTATTCAGTAATGTTTGTGGTTTGTTTGATCTTGAAGGTTTTGAACATCTAGCAGTCTATATAGATATGAAAAGGAATTCAATATATACAGTTTGAATTTGAATGATATTTTATTTCTTTTGTTATATAAAGATGTCAGGTTGAACATCAAATTCAAATCATTCTGGCATAAATGAATGGGGTGAAAATGAATATCAACATAGTGAACATGATCCTTCACAAGGTAGTTCTCAAAGATAGTTCTTTCATATATGTAGGACTGCCCATAATTTTCCTAGGCCATTTAATCAAAGAACTCTAGTATCCATACATTTTGATGCCACTGATCATAAATTTTTGAATGTTTTGGATTCATTACCTAATATCTCTTTAAACTTTCAAGAAAATAGAGGGTGGAGAAGAACATATAGAATATATTATTCTCATGGATGAGGTACCCCAAGTACATCTTCCCAACATATGCATACTAATGTATAATCTACCCAAAATAATACTCTAACACCCCCACTTCTCTAAAATTTGTTTGATGTGACTCAAAATCTACACCCTCATTCACTTATGCCAATCAATACCAGGAGTTTGTTGTCTAAACCTAAAAATAGTATTGAACATTGTACTAAGTTGTCTCAATTTTAATTTGTACCACTTGGACCTGAACATGAGAAGCCAACTCTTTCTACTAGAAAACATGTAAGTATCCCTATAGCGTCACCATTGAAAATAATAATGGTTAAGAAGATCAAGTTGGAAGTAGATGATGAAAGCACTAAATTTATTTACTTTCCTACTACATCAATGGAGTATACTGAATATTTGATTGATATGAGAGCTTCTTTGATTGAATTGGTTTCAAATTCTAATGAGTAAACTATGTTTTAAATTATGATATGTTTACAACTTGATACTTGATTATCTATTGAATATACTTTGATATGTGGATATATTTAGATATTTATGATAGTTTTGATCAAGGTGGCATTACTTTTCCACATAATGAGATGTTTTATTTACTGAAAACATTACAAAAATGCTCATACTAGTTGACATTTTAAGTCTTTAATTTTCTATTGTCATTATGGATGTAATGTTTATCAAATGTTTATTTTGATTTTTATTCTTCTGAGTCATGGGCCCCACCCATTAGAGTTTTATTTAAATTTATTATTTAATAGATTTGATCTATTTAGAATTTAGTAAAGTCTACCTTTTAAAATTAAGTTAAGTTGACTCATTAAATTTCAAAGTTAATTAAAGTTAAAAAATAACTAACAAGTTAATTATAACTTATTTTGTAACTATCTCTAAATGGATAATTTTATAAACAGATCAAAGCCACAAGATACGAGAGGAACACACCATATATTGAAGAGCTCTAAAGTTATTCAAGTTTCTTATTTAGTTTATAAACTAATTATCTAAAGTTTATCAAACCTAATATTTTTTAATGATTATAGTTATGCATTCATATGCATAAAATCTTGAATACTTGACCCGAACAATGATAAATACCTCACTTTATGTAACATTTTTTAATCTTTCAATTGTAAATGATTGTATTGTTAAAGACCATTTGTACTAAATATGTTTCTCAATAAAATATCTTTAATTTTTTTTCTAAGATGACTCTATTTTAGACTCACATTTTATTTCATTTGATTTTAGTTTTAATCTGTGTTTAATATTTATTTCTTACTTAATTTTTTAAATAAATTATTCCCTTTATTCATTTTTTATAATTCGTATTTCTATTTTACTTAGATTATTGGTTTTATTTTCATGTATTTTTATTTCTTAACTTTATTTATGTTTTATTCATTTGTTTAAACCTTATTATCTTTTATATCTTTATTAACTTAAGACTTGTATTAAATTCTATTTTTTTATTTAGTTTTAGGTTAAGAATTTAATTCAATTACATAGTTTGTTTTGATATCATAGTTTTTATAAATAAATCTTCATTTATGCAGATATAATTAATTCAATTAATATTTTTATATGTTCTCAAATTAGTCTTTTATTTATTACTTAGCTATTTTAGTTTGATTAAATTAAAGGATATTATTTGCTTAGTCTTTTAGTTAGGTTTCTATATTATTAGATTAGTCTTTTGTTATGCTTAAGTTTCATGGACATTTTGATTAGAGTTTAGTATATTATTTTGATTATTTATTATTTAATTTAGATCAATTTATTTATCTTATTTAGATCTTTTTATCCATAATATTAGATTAGATTAAGATATGTTATTTGTATTTTAAGTTGTTTCTTAATTCACTATCATTTTAGGTTAAGTTAGTTATTGATAGGAGGTTTAATTATTTTATTTTTATTATGTTTGTTTTCATTTCAATTTTTCTATTTGGCATTCCTTTTTAGTTTTTTTATTTGTATTTTAATTCATTCTTTCTTTTTCTTAGATTTATTTTGAGTTAAAATAGAGATTAAAGAATTATAAGTAATTGATTAAATAAAATTATAAGGATACAAAATCTTTCCTTTAAGAGATTGTTTGATTCACATGATTTCTCTATTGGATGGATTAGATTGCATGGTCCTGATTTGATTCCTTATTTGACATTCAAGTGATATTTGATTTATAAATATTAATTGAGCATTGCATAACATTTGACTTGCTCTTTTTTCCTAAAATATTTTAAAAAACCCTTCTAAAATCTTTGGAATCAATTTTATTCTTAAGACCCTTATTATTTGACTAGTATGATTCCAAATTAACCTTCAGGATAGGTGAAAGGGTTGATTTATTGACATGACATTTTATACCGTCAAAAAATTTGATGATTCTGCTAGGAAGATATTTTCATAAATCTTGTTTTCCTTTCCTATTTTATCTTTTTGTCCGTGACTATTAGAGTTCCACCTTTAATCATATAATATTTTATTGATATTATTGATGATCAAGTTGATGTTGATTTTAATCTAACTCATTTTTCATGGTATAAAAAACCTTATGATTTACCTCGAATCATTGAAATCATAAATAAGGAAGAAGAGGAATACAAAATCAGTCAGATAGAGACAAGTCTTTCACATGAAACATAGTACCATATTCACAAAACTAACCAATGAATCAGGCAAGAGAGAGTGCAAATCTTGCTTACCAATCCTCAACCTAGAGTTTGTTTTCTTTTCATTTCTTTTTATCTTGAGGATAGTATTTTTCTTATTGAACCTAAAAAGAATTTAGAGTTAAACTAGTATAGTAAAATAATAAAATCTACTAAAAATTATAATGGAAGAACCACTACAACTTCATTAAGTATAATGGAGAGTTTGAGTCTTGATTATAGGTCTTTAAAATAATAGGAATCAAGTTGAAGTGATTGATAATGGAGTAGATTCTGATGATGTTTCCTAACCTTTAGTGAATCCTTGGATTCATGAAAATCTTATTAACATTGGTGATCATCTATGTAAGTTTCCTTCGTTAAAAGATCTTAATATTCTTAATTTTTTTGAAACTCTTGATGAATATTGGGAAGACCATTTGAATGCCTTATAATTAATTTTTGTTACTTTAAGTATTGTGAATGAAAAATTTCCACTTAGAGTTTTCTCATAAACATTATAAGCTAAATCTTATCAAGATTTTATTAGTCTTCTTTCTACTGTTATTAGTACTTGGAGTGATATTGAGGAATGATTGAAACTTTGTTTTGGTAAACCTAAACAAGATTTAGATTTGGTTAATGAGTTAGTTAATATTTTTATAGATCTAGGTGAAAGAATTTATTGATTCATAAGTAGATTCACAAGATTGTGCAAAAATATTCCACATGAGGTTAGACCCTCAAAAATATTGTCCAATCTATATTTTTGTAATGCTTTTCCTTTAAAGTATAAAATGGTTTTGCAAGATAAATATATTATAAATTACGATAAAACTATAATTTTTGCATTGAGTATGAAAAGAAATTAAAACATATTAGTTTTAATGATAGAATTACAACATGTTTAAATTTTGATAATACAAATTTTTTAAAATCCATTCATAGTCTGAGTAATGAGTTGGTCATTGTCAAAAAGATAATTTGATGATAAGCCATTTTCTTCAGATAATTTTTCCCTTCTTAAAAAAGGTAAAAATAAAGAAAAAGTTTATTATTGTAATGTATGTGAATTAAATCATGATCCAAGTACTTGTATAGCCATGCAAAAATGTAAAATACATATTCAAGAAAAAGATACTATTTTGATTAATCTTGTTGATAATAGAAACATGTGTGGATCTATTGAATCAATCAATAATGTCAAAATAAAAAATGCTTATACCATCAACATGAAACACAAATATTATTTTAATCAGAAAGATAAATTTAATACAACTAACAATTAGTCGTCTTGTTCTAGAATCTTTGATAAAGGTAAATGTATGCAAAATAATGTTACATATGATAATCCTATAATTAGTTCTTAACAAAATAACCCTTTGTCAACTAGTTTTAATACTTCTCACTATCTACCTTATAATCTCAAAAATTATATGCATAAACATCATCAAGATGTTGGTGCTTATAATATTATAAATGATTTATCTACTATTAAAGCAAGTTTTTAATTATTACACGCTGTTGGTTTACTAGGACAACTTGATAAAATTAATGATACCATTAAAAATTCAAATTTTAAGGATGTATTAGGATTGCAAGAAGAAATAAAGAATAATGAACAATCTTAGTATATTATTTTTGTTTAGATCTATGATCCTCCTACTATTTACATGCCTCATTTGTATGTATCAATCAAAATTGCTAATAAGGTTATCTATAATTTTATTCTAAGTACTGGTGCTTCTAAAAATATAATTCCTAAATTTATTGCCGACCAATTAGGTACTTTTTATGAAACTAATAACAAAAAATCTATAGATTTTAATTCATGACAAACTAAGAATTGTGGTAAGTTTAGTGATTTTGTTATCAAAATTACACATGATGAAAGAATTAGGTGCATGACCAATATTTAAGTTTTTAAATATTCTTATTAATTATGCTATGATTTTAGGAATAGATTGTTAAAAAACAATTGGTGTTTTTATTTGAAAATATAACACTTGAGTTATAGTAAGTAATGAGATTGCTTTTATACAAAGAGAAGAATGGTTTTCTAATCCCGTTGATTCCATACCTCTTATTGTAACATATGTGGAAACATGAATTGATACTTATGGGCTGTTAACCTTAGATGAACCTAAAAATTAGTAGGATATTACCTTTTCTATAGATAATCTATGGTCATTATATTTAGATGAGGCATGCTCATAACATGATAGTGGTGTTGGAGTTTGTCTAATTTCTCCTATTAATAAGATATTTCATTATGCTTATAATACCAATAATATAATAAAATTTGAAGCATTATGTTTAAGCTTATAAAAAGAAATTTAACTTAATATTAAATACTTAGAAGTCTTCGATGATTCAAAATTAATTATTAAGTTAGAAAAGTTTATGAATTTAATCAGACTCACCTTTGTTTCAAAAATTTTAAGCTTTTAATTTGTTTCATATACTTAGAGAATTTAATTTACGAGCTAATAAACTCACTATTTTTTATTTTAATCTTACTCTAATTGAAAATGAACCAATTATTGACTTCTCGTTTATAGAAAATTCTAGACCTATTTTTTTTCATTTTAATAAAAATTGACCTATTTTAAACTATGATGAACATATTGATTATTATTTTTAAATAAAATTATTTTGATTATGATGATTATGTGATAAATTATGGAGATTATTTATAGCTAAGTACTAATAATTACCTTCTAGTTTGGTGAGTCTAGAATTAATGTTTACCTCAAATGATCAACCTAGAATTTCATAGACTGAAGAACCTTATAGGATAATAATTGGTGAAACTATTCATATTAACCTTATAATAGAAAAAGATCTGAAATTTGTCTATTTAGGAATACAATGTACACTTGATGAAAGGGTTAACTTCATTAATTTTTTTTAAAGATTTATTGATATTTTTGTATGGTCTTATAAAAACCTAAAAGGTTATGATACCAATATAATTAGACATGATATTCTTATAAAACTTGATATTAAACCTATTAGATAAAAAATAAGGAGAATAAGTCTTTTGTTGGAAGACACCAACAAAGAGCTTGATAAGATATTTGATGGTGGTGTCATTTATCTTATAAAGTGTTGATTGGATAGGTAATTTAATATCTGTGTGTAACAAAAATAGTGGTATTAGACTATGTGTAGACTTTAGAGATTTAAATAAGGCTAGTGTAAAGGATAATTTTCTTCTTTTAAGTATTGATCAAATATTACAATAGGTTATAAGATCTGGAATGATGTCTTTACTTGATAGATTTTTGGTAATAATTAAATATTTGTTAATCTAAATGATAGGTATAATACAAATTTTACCACTCGAAGAGGAAATTTTGAATTTAACAAGATGATTTTTGGTTTCATGAATGCAAGTGCCACTTTTTAGAGAGATATGCATGTAGATTTCAATGACGTAATTGACATAGTCATTCAATTTTACTTAATTGATCTTACTATCTATTCCAAAAAGAGAAAGAAACATATAGATCATCTTTGTGAATTTTTAACAAGATGTATGAAGTATGGTATTTATCATAATCTTAAAAAATAATCCTTTGGTGTTACTGAGGATAAATTTATTGGTACAAGATATTTATTTTCCTACCATTTAGTTTTCTTAGTTATTTTTTGTATATTGGAGAAGTTTATCTCATATGTATTGGGATGTTAGTTCCTTGATTTTATTTCATCTATTTTGGAGAAGTTAGTCCCACATACATGGTATGTTTTGGATTCTCCTAACTTCTACCTATATGTACATCCCTTTATAAGTTTTATTGATATGAAATATTTGGAGTCTTTTAGATTGTGGTGAGCTACTTAGCTAAGAATT